>PIJE02000879.1:0-27500 GCA_002895965.2 Coryphaenoides rupestris
TCTCTCTCTCTCTCTCTCTCTCTCTCTCTCTCTCTCTCTCTCTCCCTCTCCCCCCCCTCTCTCTCTCTCTCTCTCTCTCCTCTCCTCTCACTTCTCTCTTTCTCTATCTCTCTTTTCTTTTCTTTCTATTTTCTATCTTTCCGTAATGAAGCAAACAACACCACTTTCAAGTACAAAGTAAAAGCAAAAAAACGACCAATTGTAGCTTTCAGTGTCGACTCTACGCCGTAGCCGACGCAAGAGGCCTTACGCTACGCCGTTGTTTGCACGTAAACTTCTGCGTGTACTTCAGGCTGAATGCGAAAATGGCGGCGAGAATGGAGGAGAGCGCGGAAACGCAAACGCTCCCGAGCGGACCAATCACATCACAGTTCTCGCGGTCTGCGTCGCCGTAATAAATAAAAGTGGCAATCTCCGTTCTAACAGATATTTTTATTGACATGAAAATCTTCGAGATTGCCACTACATTTCCCTGACCGTGCGAGTGTGTTGAGAGACGGACGAAAAAAAGCAAACGAGACAAACAGCTGAGGAGCATATCCTCCTTCCACATCGTCGTATTATTTCGAGAGATATTTCCAAATCTAGCGTCGGTGTAGCGAGAGCGGGCCCGGGAAACAAAACACGCACAGAAGGCCGTCTCCATCTCCATCTTCATCTTCATCTTCCATCACCAGTAATCATGGGCATCATTGGAAGGGAATTTAAGGCCCGTTATATCCTCTGTTGTAAACTCTTTCAGCCGGCCCCTTCATTAAAACGCCGGCCAACTTTGTTGATTGATTCCAACGGGCCATTTGCTCGCGACGGCAAATTGCATGATGGGATACTCTCATGGCGGTGCCACTCTGTCTCCATGTATTTGTGTGCGTAGTCATTTAGTTGACACTTCTATTCCGAAGCGGAGCTCGCAATGATTTCCGATATGCGGAACGTATATAAGTTGTAAGGCGTCTTGCTTAAAGTTCCCCTATTAGGCTAGATCGGTTTACCTGTGGGTACAGTCCACTGGGTACCAGATCAGTTTACCAGCCTACCCAGTGGACTGTACCCGCAGGTAAACTGATCCAGTCGGCACACAGCTAGGTGGACATTCCCACTTGTGATGTCACTAGACGGTAGTCACATGGCAATTGTGAAACGGCTTTGCAATGGCTAATCACGCTCACACCCGGTGGCGTAATATGTCCCCTTTTAGGACGCAAATGGGAATCAAACCCCGTACCTTTTTCGACCGGGAGTCAAGCCTTCAGTACATGTACTGAACCACCATGTCGTGGCACACAGAGCTCTGCATGCATTGACTGGTCTCTGGTGTCTCTCTCCCCCTCTTTCTCGCTCTCCCTCCTGTCTCTCCCACTCCCTCTCTCCCTCCCTCCCCTCTCCCCCACTCCCTCCCATGTTCCAGCAGGGGTAGGGACCCGGTCGGATCAGAACCGTGGGACTTATTGATTGTTGTTCCAGGGTTTTATGGCCGACCAAGTGGGGAGGGGGGGGGGGGGGGGAGGACGGGTGAGTTATGGAGGAGAGGGCCGGTGGTGGCAGTGAGCCAGGGAGAATGAGAGAGAGAGAGAGAGAGAGAGAGAGAGAGAGAGAGAGAGAGAGAGAGAGAGAGAGAGAGAGAGAGAGAGAGAGTCAGCATTCTGATCTGGCCACTCTGGAAACAAAGTGCTCTGGTTTTGTCTGCACACCGATATATAAATATATATATATATAATTTTTTAGACATACACACACACACACACACACACACACAGACACAGAGTGTCTGTGTGTGTGTGTGTGAGAGACTAAACAGACACAAACTTACATACACTCTGCAAATATATAGACAACCACACACACACACACACATAAGCAGTCACACAACACCCAACACAAACTCCGATGCCACAATAGTCCTGCTGTACCCACCGCACACACACTCACAAGAAAGTCGTGACCAATCAATGTGTGTGTTTTTTGTAATTTTATTAATAATAACAGTATCTTTATTTAATCAACATAGCAGATACATAATAGAAAAACCAACAGGGTAAGACATCGCGGCCGCCGTCGTCGTCGTACATACGATGAGAGGGGGTGGGGGGAGTGAAAGTGCCTGGCGTTTAATCTGTGCTCTTGTTTCCTCATCCGGTAATTCGGTTATCTTCATTCATCATCATGCATTCGTCATCATCTCATCGTCCTCGCGCCGCAGAAAAACCCGTCGACTCAAATTAAGTTCAATGAAGATAAGTCTCAAAAAGAGCGCAAATCCACTTCGTATCCACACACGCGCCCCAACTCCTGCTCAGATTTTGGGAACGCTCAACGTCAGGGAACGTGAGCGATTTCCCGGAACGAACTCGTCGAAAAAGTGTTTGCCTCCCCCAATTTTAGACGAGAGAGATCGAGTTTCCCTTTGGCGAGACGTTTTGTGTGTAAATAATATTTACTTGGACGCATCGTTTTTAAGTATTTTTTTTTTTTGTGTTTTTTAATTTACAGATGCATATGGGCCTCGATTGTCTAGGTAACATATTTACATGTCTTTAACGTATTGTGGAGCACCCGGTCAACCGCCAAAAAGTGCCCTCTTGAAAAGGTGCCCTCTTGAAATGTCCAAACGTTAGTTTTTTGTTATATTTTATTTTATTTTATTTTATTTTATGTGGTTTCTTGAAGGTGCGACAGATTCAGGTGTTGGTTGGCTGAACAGGCCTGTGCCATTAAAAAAAAAAATTACCCAAACCAAAAAAACAGACGTGTGGACTAAGGTTGGTCGACGATCTACGATGCTGTTGCTTAAGAGAGTGAACGGTATCATTGATCTGAGCTGTGGTTCTGAACCCCCTCCCCGTTCCAAGACATTGTATCCCACAGACTCTGCACTTAAGTCTTAAGTGGGAAAAAGAGAAGAATTTGTCCTTCTGTCAAGCAAGTCATTCTCGTGAAGTAGAAATGAAGTGGGGGGGAACAATCACGTTGAAAAACCATAACATTTAATTTATTGTTTTTGTTCTTCAGTGATGTTGCATATCTCACACCTCAAAACAGACACCTAAAAACCAGTTAAAATATGTAAATAACTGTTCAATTCAAAGATATTTTTAAACGAGTCTTGGGAAAAAAGAAAAAATGAATGGGCACAGGTTTGAAAGGATATGTAAGAAAATGGAAAAACTTGAAACATGAATATATTAATGACATCATAGTGGCCAGGCTAAGCCCAGATGTGTAAGCCTTCCAAGTGAGGCAGACGAGGCCTTTCGCAAAAGCGGTTCATCCGGTCTCTCCTTGCTTTGGTGTACCTCGCTAGTGTTCTCCCGCTGTGAGCTTACAAAACACGGCGCTCCGTCGCGCATCTTTTAAAATACATTCCGGTTTCGTTTTTTGGGGGCGGGGGGGGGGAAATCGCGCACGTATTGTCGTCGAACGGTGGTAAATTATTTTCTCGGAACACAGCTGGATGAAAAAAAGGAAATCCCTGATGTGTGTTTGGACAACATAAAGGAAAACACCAGCGACTTCTCAAGAATGTTTCATGGTTTGTTTGTTTTTTTTACGCAAGATGGATTTTTTTCCAATGGTTGTTAAATATTCGATTAGCAATTGCGAGAACTTTCTAAATTCCGCTAAAATTGTTGGACATCGGAATCGCAAGAATTGTCTACATTTCGGAAAAAATTGTTGGAAATCGGAATAAAGCAAAACTTGCATCCGTGCAATCGTGTTAGTTGGCCAAGCGAGACCGCCGAGGAGCAACTCAAAGCATTAGAGAAAACAAATGTAGACCTGAAAGCCCTGTTCATCGTTGATATCATTTTTCGTTATCAGTCGTCACTAACGTGGGTATCGATATTAGCCCTGTGTGAGCGCTGTTTGGTCCTTCGCATAGAAACTCACATACACCAGCCCACCACGCTCACAGGCTTCGGAGCCCAGAAAGTACAGTACAGTACAGTACAGTACAGTTACAGCACGTGAGCCGTTCCGACATATCTTTGCCACTTTCCGTGTCCGCATATTGAGTACAAAGCGGGAACGGCCGCACGTCTTCGCCTCGCGTATCCGGTCGTGAAGCGGGGAACTGTGGCCCCAGCTCCCCAACCTACACGATGCGAACGATGGAAACGGACGGCCGGGAAGGGCTGATCGGGGGGGGGCGCCAACGCTCTCCAGACACAAAAACAAACGCATTGTTCGGAGCGCTAATTAGCCAAGTAAAGAAGCGCACATCTTTTTTTTTACGGTTACATTTTGTATTTGGCGGACGCACAATTCGTATTAAGCTAGCGAAAGCGTGCGTGTTCTTTTTGGCCAGCGGTCCGACGGCCCCTCCCCCCCCCCATCGCAACCGTGGAGCCCAATCGTGCTGCGGCTAGAAATGGCGGCGAGAAATTTTTCTTCTGCTGTGCAGCAGTTACCACGTTGAAACAAACGTCGGGCAAAAAATCGCCTCGGACACACTAAGCGAGGGATGCTCCACACAACCTTGAGCTTTCACGCCACGGACAAGCAACATGATTAGTAATGGTGGAGGTGGAGGTGGTGGTGGTGGAGGTGGTGGTGGAGGAGGAGGCGTGGGAGGGGGTATGTATATATTATATATATATATATATATATAGAATGGCGGCCCCGCAGGTGTGAGTGTTCAAATCGAGGGCTAATCGCGTCATGGCCGCGTGAAAACTCATCGGACGACGCCGATGAGTTAATCAAACGAACCCCCCTTGAGGCGGTGTATGTGGCGTGAGGGGAGGTGTTAATTCAACGCAGCGCCAACGTGCATCAGTGGGCCATGCGTACGGACGTGACGGGAATCGAACACAAGGCATCATGCAGGCGACTTGGGGGGGGTGGTGGGGGCTACGTGTGGTACGTTTCCCAGCCGTGTTCAGTATTTTTCCCGTATTCTTTCTCTTTCTCACACAGACACGGTTTTTTTTTTAACACAGAGGACTTCATAATGTCCCTCACAGATGTTTATTTAGTTTTACGGTCGACTGTTAGACGGAGTGTGTTTATTATATTGCCATTTGGTGCTGATGTGCGCTGACGCCGTGTCCCCTGGGGGGCGGTGGGGGGTAGCAAGCACCAATCTAATGTCCTCTAGTCGAACCCACGCTCTCCTCTAATAAAATCTAACCCTCTCATAAAAATACTGTTTAAACGACATGTGAGAGCCATGTGAGATACAGGCCATTAAAGGCATTCGGGGGGGGGGGGGGGGGGGGACGTATGTTGTGCGTCTACTGCCGATGGCGTTGAGGCTCGAACCCAGGATAACAATGTTAATAATTATAATACCCTCTGAGGATTACGCACAGCAGGTTGATGGATAACTCGACGCTCGTGACCGCGTCGGACGCGCGAGGCACGTTGAGCACTTGAGCGTTTTTAAACTAGACTGATGGATGGTCCCGCCGAGACACCAACGAGGCCATTTTTTATCCCGCAAAAACAAAAACGCCTCGCGAAGAATTCTAATAAAGGGTTTCAAGAGCCTCTTTCATGAAGAAAGAGGCCCCGGGTTCAGAGGAAATACATTAAAGATAAGTGTGGCAAATGTCTGGATGGCGCCGTGGTGACACGTGTTTTAAATGGAACCAGTAATTCATTTTAAAAGACCCGAACCTTTTCAGGGGCGGAAAACAAGACTTAGTGGGTCGGCTGTGTCTAGCACGGCGACCTCAGAATCTTCTATTTATTAATACAAATGCAGACGTGTCGCCTCATGAACGCAGCATATTTGTTCATGGTTCCGCGGTATCAATGGTGATTGTTTTATCGAAGGTTGGGCTAAACGTACTTGTTTTCACACGAGATGATCGTTATTTCTGTTATTGAAACGGGACACTCGACGTTTGCTGGATGTGTTTGAGTGTGTCTGAGTGAGTGTGTGTCTGCACAAAACAAATCCAATGCAACATTTGGTTTTTAGATCAGACAGAGAAACCACAACGTGAACAAGCAAGCTGACACAAACTCCATGCTTGCGATGAGTCCCAGACTTAACAGAATCTCCGGTTCTGCGGGGTTGTATTTAAAGTTTGTGAATTCTTAAAGTCGCTTTGAAGAAACTTGAATAATACCATGAATAATTATTCAAATGAATAATTCAAATCTAATTTTCCATGTTTGTATGCACTCTACCTATGTTCATTCATATCCGAGTCATATTTGTAAACCAAGGGGTCATTGGTGTTGGGATTTTGAATTATTTTTAATCATTGATGAGTCTATTCATCCTCTTATCTCAGCATATTCAGCAAATTGTGGCACATTTCCCATTTTAACAAAAATTCTACACTTTAGATGTTACATTCTTCAGTAACATGTTTAATTTCTTCCCCCATTAAACCCCTGGCACGTTACAAACAGTAAGGTGTCAAAGCTAAATTCTTGCTTTCCTAAAAAATGTCTAATTTGCAATCTCCGGTTACGTCTGGGAATTTCAGTTTTTGCGCCGCTCACGGCACAAACGCAAAAAAACTAAACGGCGGCAACAGCAACAACAACAACAACACAAGGCGACAACAACACCGATCCACGTTACAGGGAAGGGGAACACAAAACAAGACCACAAAAAAAAATCGGAAACCAAAAACGAAAAGAAAATAATCTAAAAAAAATACCGTATAAATGGATGGGGAGAAATACGAAAAACATTCCACAACAACTTGTAGATTGCCACGAGAGAGAGCTTACTTCCGGTGGGGATCAAATCCCTGTCTGGAATGAAGAGTTTATACCCAAAATGCTTCTCCAGCACGTCAGGGAGGATCTCCAGGGCAAAGCGTTCCTCCTCACGCGTCTCCTGGCTCCACTGGTCCGGCTCCACCTTGGTGTAGGACAGGTAGGCGTCGTAGTCCTTGTTCTCTGCATGGTGGGGGGGGAGATAGAGAGAGAGAGAGAGACATATAGTAGGTAGAAGGGGAGAGAGACATCATGGTTATGGGGAAAGGAGAAAGACCATTAGGATTAATGGTATTTGCTGGTATAAGCTGATCTTTTTGCTGTAAAGACTGTAAATAGTGTGGATATTCTAATTATTTCCCTTCAATTCATTACAGTCACATGTATGTGTATGTGTGTGACGATGTACTCTTTGTAAGTCGCTTTGGATAAAAGCGTCTGCAAATGCCCTAAATGTACATGTATGTGTATGTGTGTGTGACGATTAAACGTCTTGAATCTTGAATCTAGAAGTGACACACAAATATATTACATTTAGTCATTAATGTTGTACATGTACAACTGTCAACAAGACGTATTCGTTTTCCCGCATGCGGCCATCTTGATGTGTCGGCGATCGTCTCCTCCTATATAGTTTGATAATACGACGTTTGTGTCATTTCAACACGGCGCCCGCGCGGCGAAATGAAACGGGAACAGAAGCCGTCCACAATAAGAATATAGAAATGTGTAAAGCACACAAATAATGCTCTGTGACCGCCCTGCTTGTCCCAAACCATGGAAATAAGATAGAGAGAGATAGAGATAGAGATAGAGAGAGACAGACAGACAGACAGAGAGACAGAGAGACAGAGAGACAGACAGACAGATACTAGATAGATAGATAGATAGATAGATAGATACTAGATAGATATAGATAGATAGATACTAGATAGATAGATAGATAGATAGATACTAGATAGATAGATAAAAGATAGATAGATACTAGATAGATAGATAGATAGATAGATAGATACTAGATAGATAGATAGATAGATACTAGATAGATAGATAGATAGATAGATACTAGATAGATAGATAAAAGATAGATAGATACTAGATAGATAGATAGATAGATACTAGATAGATATATAGGTAGATAGATACTAGATAGATAGATAGATAGATAGATACTAGATAGATAGATAGATACTAGATAGATAGATAGATAGATACTAGATAGATATATAGGTAGATAGATAGACAGATAGATAGATAGATAGATACTAGATAGATATATAGGTAGATAGATAGACAGATAGATAGACAGATAGATATACTGTAGCACTATAGATATAGATAGATAGATACTATATAGATAGATAGATAGATAGATAGATAGATAGATACTAGATAGATAGATAGATAGATACTAGATAGATAATAGATAGATAGATACTAGATAGATAGATAGATACTAGATAGATAGATAAAAGATAGATAGATACTAGATAGATAGATAGATAGATACTAGATAGATATATAGGTAGATAGATAGACAGATAGATAGACAGATAGATATACTGTAGCACTATAGATATAGATAGATAGATACTATATAGATAGATAGATAGATAGATATACTAGATAGATAGATAGATAGATATATACCAGATAGATAGATAGATACTATATAGATAGATAGATAGATATATACTAGATAGATAGATAGATAGATAGATAGATAGATAGATAGATAGATAGATAGATAGATAGATAGATAGATACTAGATAGATAGATAGATAGATACTAGATAGATAGATAGATAGATACTAGATAGATAGATAGATACTAGATAGATAGATAGATAGATAGATAGATAGATAGATACTATATAGATAGATAGATAGATAGATAGATAGATAGATAGATACTAGATAGATAGATAAGATAGATAGATAGATAATAGATAGATAGATACTAGATAGATAGATAGATAGATAGATATTAGATATAGATAGATAAAAGATAGACAGATACTAGATAGATAGGTAGATAGATTGATAGATAGATAGATAGATATACTGTAGAGCTATAGATATAGATAGATAGATAGATACTATATAGATAGATATAGATAGATAGATCAGCATAGATATACAGTAGATATAGATAGGTAGATACTATATAGATAGATATAGATAGATAGATCAGCATAGATATACAGTAGATATAGATAGGTAGATACTATATAGATAGATATAGATAGATAGATCAGCATAGATATACAGTAGATATAGATAGGTAGATACTATATAGATAGATATAGATAGATAGCATAGATATACAGTAGATATAGATAGACACTAGATAGTGTATATGGTGAATCCTACAGCATGTGTTTGGTGGGTGACCCGGCTTTGGACCCAGCATTGAAATAATTTTTTTGCGTTCCCTCGTGGAGAACAGACAGACGGGCGGAGGTATTGTCGAAACAACACCTCCGTCTCCCGTCCGCCTCCACCCGCCGCCTCCACCTCCACCCTCCGCCTGTATATATCCCATTATTGCTTTCTAATGATCTGTCATTCTCTCGCTCGCTCTCCCCTCCATCTCTTCCCCCCATCCTCTCTCTCTCTCTCTCTCTCTCTCTCTCTCTCTCTCTCTCTCTCTCGCTCAAAACACTAATTCTATTCCCCGTCCAATCCATTCCCACCACCGAGTGGGAGAGGGAGAGAGGCAGAGAGGGAGAGAGAGAGAGACACAGAGAGATAGAGAGTCATTTGCGGGAATTGAATTAAAACTCTTCGTCTCTCGTGTCTCAGATGATGCATTCTCCATCACAGGGGCCAATCACGGTTGGTTAACGAGCAACGGTCCCCAGGTAGACTGTTGTTGTTGTTCTTCTTCTTCTTCTCCTTCTTCTTCTTCTTCTGCTCTTTGTTTTGTTTGGCTGTTGTTGTCTCCCCCCCACCCCCCATTGCATGTCTCATTGCTTGTGTTATATGGAGAATGCCTATCCAACTATCTGTCTGTCTCTCTGTCTGTCTGTATATCTGTATATCCATCTGTCTGTCTGTCTGTATATCCATCTGTCTGTCTGTCTGTATATCTGGCTGTCTGTCTGTCTGTCTATATCTGGCTGTCTGTCTGTCTGTTTGTCTGTATATCTGTCTCTCTGTATTTCTCTCTGTCTGTCTGTATATCTGCCTGTCTGTCTGTATATCTGTCTGTTTGTCTGTACATCTGTCTCTCTGTATTTCTGTCTGTCTGTCTGTCTCTCTGTCTGTCTGTATATCTGCCTGTCTGTCTGTATATCTGTCTGTTTGTCTGTACATCCGTCTCTGTGTATTTCTGTCTGTCTGTCTGTCTCTCTGTCTGTCTGTATATCTGTAAGCTCATTGGGTTGCATACACGTGTCCGAAAACACCTCACACATACATTGTTAATTACGGCTTTTTTTTTTACCGAACCATACGGATAAGACGATGATTTCTTTTTTTTTTCTTGTGAGTTACGCAGTTAACGGTAATGGGGGAAAAAGAAAAAAAAATCGCGATGGTCTGTACTATGCCCCGTCCCTTTTCCCCAAACCACTTTTTTATATCGGTTATATCTCGTCTAAGCAAAGATACCTCGGTTACAAAAATAGACCCCTTTTTTTTTCTTTCATAAAATAACCCACATATTTTAGTTTTAGGTGATATATATATATTCTTCTTTTAAAGTAAATAGCAAGGCTGTATTTTTGTCTTACAAAAGTAAATATCATCCAGAGGCAGAGAGACAGTGTGTATGTGAGAGAGAGAGAGAGAGAGAGAGAGAGTATGTGTGAGAGAGAGAGAGAGAGAGAGAGAGAGAGAGAGTCAGACATGGATAAAGTGTGAATAATAATGCGAAGCCTAGCACCAGTGTTTGTCCTCCAATCACTTCCTCTCTTAAAAAAAAAAAGCGCCGTCTTCCACAATCAACGTAACAAGCGTTCAAAGCGGTAACGCGGCGTCGCTAAAGACGGAATAGAAAACAATGTTTTTTCGGGAGCGTCTCGGTTATCTGTCCGGCGTTTTGCATAATCTAGTTACCTGGCGCACCTCGTATCAGATTATATTACTCCTTATATATTACTCCCACAACCGGAAGAAGACCAGGGGAAGAAACAAACAAACAAAACGACAAACAAATCGAAATCAAGCGATCGTATTTCAACTTCCTCCCCCCCATCTCCCCCCCACCACCCTTCTTCTGACAAAATCCTGCGTTCTCTTCATCGAATTCACGAGCCAACAGCAGCAAGTTTTAAGAGTTAAGAAACAATATTTTTTACCACATAACCACATACCCGGGGCCCCATTGCTTCGCTTTTGCACAAATCCAAGAACGAAATGATATTCTAAAATAAAATGACCAAAAAAAAAAAGATCCCAAAAATCATGATAAAGCACAAGAGAGAGAGAGAGAGAGAGAGAGAGAGAGAGAGAGAGAGAAAAATAAACAGATGCTACAAAGAATTATAAAACGTTATGTACAGAACCCTGTATTCCTGGAGTCTCTGGGTAATTAAGAGTCGCTGTCCATTTGTGTTAAGTAAGTTTTCGTTTTCTTTCAGGCATAGAAAAGAAAAAAACAAGAAGAGTTCTTCCCGTTTTTTTTTTTTTATCAGTGTTTTTAATTCCCCTCAAAAGTTCTTATCGGACTAAATAAAGAAACGCGAAAACGACCAAAAAAAGCCAGAAAAAAAGAAAAGACCCTCACATCCCATAATAATCCCTCACCTCTAGTCTAGTGTCCGCCACCCCACACCCACACCCCAACCCTCCACCCCCTCCCCCCCCCCACTCCCAGTGTCTTCATGGGTGCAAATTCAGCTGCAGCAGCATGTAGCTCAGCGCCGCCACCAGTCCTGCGCGGGGGCTAGCTGCACAGAACCAAGCGCCAAAAAACGGTGACCCGCCCCCCCCCACCCCCCACCCCCCCTCCCCGCCTCCCGACGACAACTCTGACCAATCCAATCCAGTCGTCCAGTGAAGCCACGCCCCCCACCACCACCTCCACCTCCAGTCATGTGTGTCGTCGTCGTCGTCCCCCCCCCCCCCCCCCCCCCACTCAATCCGCTCACGTCTTTTTTCCGTCATCACCAGATGACGCTGGAGATGCTGGTCTCCCGGGGCAAAAGCGGCAGCATCACGTTGGCGGGGTGCGCCTCCTCCAGGCTGCGTTGCCGCGGCGACTTGCCCGTTGGCCTCTGATGCTGCTGATGCTGCTGCTGATGCTGATGCTGCTGCTGCTGCTGCTGCTGCCCCCCGTTGAGCAGCGTGGTCATGGGGATGTTGCAGTAGGTGTGCTGGCCGCCCTGCAGTGTCGACAGCGGCGGCAAGGTGGCGCCGTGGGGCAGGTCGTAGCCGTCGTAGCCGCGGGAGTAGTAGTGTTTCTGCTGCTGCTGCTGCTGCCGCACCTGCTGCTGCTGCTGCTGCTGCTGCTGCGAGTGGCAGGCGTTGCTGCGGAACGCCGCGGAGGAGGACGAGGAGGAGCGCAGGACCGGGTGGCCGGCGGCGGCCGTCGCCATGGCGGTGGTGGCGGCGGCGGCGGCCATGGAGATGGCGGAGACGGAGGTCTGCAGCTCGCCGAAGGGGCCCTCGTGCTCGCCGACGTCCAGCGCCTGCTCGTGCGGCGCGATGCCCAGGTGGCCGGGCTCGGCGTGGCGCCGGAAGGGCATCTCGAAGCGCAGCTGCTTCCAGAACTTGGAGGCCAGGTGGTTGCTGGCGGCCGCCCCGCGCCACTTGATGACGGTGAGAGTCTTGATGCTGTGCTTGAGCGCCTCCACCTCCTGGTAGTTCATGATGCCGCGCAGCTCGGCGCACTCGATCAGGATCACCTTGATGTCGCCGCTGGCCAGCATGCCGCGCAGCCGCGTCTCCAACTCAAAGATGCTCCACCCCCGACGCACCACGTAGTTGGGCGTCATGACGATGATGAGACGCTTGCTCTGGTCCACGCAGCGCGCCACGTCCTCGATGTAGGCTGGGAGGGAGAGAGAGAGAGAGAGAGAGAGAGGAAGAGAGACATTTATAGTCAATACAGACACAGAGAGAGAGAGAGAGAGAAAGAGAGAAAGAGAGAGAGGGGGGAGAGAGAGAGGGGAGAGAGACAGAGACAGACAGAGAGAGAGAGAGAAAGACAGAGAGAGAGAGAGAGAGGGAGAGAAATAGAGACAGAAGAAGAGAGAGAGAGAGAGAGAGAGAGAGAGAGAGAGGGGAGAGAGACATTTGCACGTGTGGTACGTTTCCCAGCCGTGTTCAGTATTTTTCCCGTATTTTTTCTCTTTCTCACACAGACACGGGTTGTTTTTTTAACACAGAGGACTTCATAATGTCCCTCACAGATGTTTATTTAGTTTTACGGTCGACTGTTAGACGGAGTGTGTTTATTATATTGCCATTTGGTGCTGATGTGCGCTGACGCCGTGTCCCCTGGGGGGCGGTGGGGGGTAGCAAGCACCAATCTAATGTCCTCTAGTCGAACCCACGCTCTCCTCTAATAAATCTAACCCTCTCATAAAAATACTGTTTAAACGACATGTGAGAGCCATGTGAGATACAGGCCATTAAAGGCATTCGGGGGGGTTGGGGGGGACGTATGTTGTGCGTCTACTGCCGATGGCGTTGAGGCTCGAACCCAGGATAACAATGTTAATAATTATAATACCCTCCGAGGATTACGCACAGCAGGTTGATGGATAACTCGACGCTCGTGACCGAGTCGGACGCGCGAGGCACGTTGAGCACTTGAGCGTTTTTAAACTAGACTGATGGATGGTCCCGCGAGAGGCAGACACCAACGAGGCCATTTTTTATCCCGCAAAAACAAAACGCCTCGCGAAGAATTCTAATAAAGGGTTTCAAGAGCCTCTTTCATGAAGAAAGAGGCCCCGGGTTCAGAGGAAATACATTAAAGATAAGTGTGGCAAATGTCTGGATGGCGCCGTGGTGACACGTGTTTAAATGGAACCAGTAATTCATTTTAAAAGACCGAACCTTTCAGGGGCGGAAACAAGACTTAGTGGGTCGGCTGTGTCTAGCACGGCAACCTCAGAATCTTCTATTTATTAATACAAATGCAGACGTGTCGCCTCATGAACGCAGCATATTTGTTCATGGTTCCGCAGTATCAATGGTGATTGTTTTATCGAAGGTTGGGCTAAACGTACTTGTTTTTCACACGAGATGATCGTTATTTCTGTTATTTGAAACGGGACACTCGACGTTTGCTGGATGTGTTTGAGTGTGTCTGAGTGAGTGTGTGTCTGCACAAACAAATCCAATGCACATTTGTTTTTTAGATCAGACAGAGAAACCACAACGTGAACAAGCAGCTGACACAAACTCCATGCTTGCGATGAGTCCCAGACTTAACAGAATCTCCGGTTCTGCGGGGTTGTATTTAAAGTTTGTGAATTCTTAAAGTCGCTTTGAAGAAACTTGAATAATACCATGAATAATTATTCAAATGAATAATTCAAATCTAATTTTCCATGTTTGTATGCACTCTACCTATGTTCATTCATATCCGAGTCATATTTGTAAACCAAGGGGTCATTGGTGTTGGGATTTTGTATTAATTTTAATCATTGATGAGTCTATTCATCCTCTTATCTCAGCATATTCAGCAAATTGTCGCACATTTCCCATTTTAACAAAATTTCTACACTTTAGATGTTACATTCTTCAGTAACATGTTTAATTTCTTCCCCCATTAAACCCCTGGCACGTTACAAATAGTAAGGTGTCGAAGCTAAATTCTTGCTTTCCTAAAAAATGTCTAATTTGCAATCTCCGGTTACGTCTGGGAATTTCAGTGTTTGCGCCGCTCACGGCACAAACGCAAAAAAAACTAAACGGCGGCAACAGCAACAACAACAACAACACAAGGCGACAACAACACCGATCCACGTTACAGGGAAGGGGAACACAAAACAAGACCACAAAAAAAATCGGAAACCAAAAACGAAAAGAAAATAATCTAAAAAAAATACCGTATAAATGGATGGGGAAAAAATACGAAAAACATTCCACAACAACTTGTAGATTGCCACGAGAGAGAGCTTACTTCCGGTGGGGATCAAATCCCTGTCTGGAATGAAGAGTTTATACCCAAAATGCTTCTCCAGCACGTCAGGGAGGATCTCCAGGGCAAAGCGTTCCTCCTCACGCGTCTCCTGGCTCCACTGGTCCGGCTCCACCTTGGTGTAGGACAGGTAGGCGTCGTAGTCCTTGTTCTCTGCATGGTGGGGGGGGAGATAGAGAGAGAGAGAGAGACATATAGTAGGTAGAAGGGGAGAGAGACATCATGGTTATGGGGAAAGGAGAAAGACCATTAGGATTAATGGTATTTGCTGGTATAAGCTGATCTTTTTGCTGTAAAGACTGTAAATAGTGTGGATATTCTAATTATTTCCCTTCAATATTACACGTCACATGTATGTGTGTGTGACGATTAAACGTCTTGAATCTTGAATCTAGAAGTGACACACAAATATATTACATTTAGTCATTAATGTTGTACATGTACAACTGTCAACAAGACGTATTCGTTTTCCCGCATGCGGCCATCTTGATGTGTCGGCGATCGTCTCCTCCTATATAGTTTGATAATACGACGTTTGTGTCATTTCAACACGGCGCCCGCGCGTCGAAATGAAACGGGAACAGAAGCCGTCCACAATAAGAATATAGAAATGTGTAAAGCACACAAATAATGCTCTGTGACCGCCCTGCTTGTCCCAAACCATGGAAATAAGATAGAGAGAGATAGAGATAGAGATAGAGAGAGACAGACAGACAGACAGAGAGACAGATAGACAGATAGATAGATAGATAGATAGAATAGATAGATAGATAGATAGATAGATAGATAGATAGATAGATAGATAGATACTATAGATAGATAGATAGATAGATAGATAGATAGATAGATAGATAGATACATAGATAGATAGATAGATAGATAGATAGATAGATATAGATAGATAGATAGATAGATAGATAGATAGATAGATAGATAGATAGATAGATAGATAGATAGATAGATAGATAGATAGATAGATAGATAGATAGATAGATAGATAGATAGATAGATAGATAGATAGATAGATAGATAGATAGATAGATAGATAGATAGATAGATAGATAGATAGATAGATAGATACATAGATAGATAGATAGATAGATAGATAGATAGATATATAGATAGATAGATAGATAGATAGATAGATAGATAGATAGATAGATAGATAGATAGATAGATAGATAGATAGATAGATAGATACTATAGATAGATAGATAGATAGATAGCTAGATAGATAGATAGATAGATAGATACATAGATAGATAGATAGATACTAGATAGATAGATAAATAGATGCTATATATAGATAGATATAGATAGATAGATAGATAGATAGATAGATATAGATATATAGATATAGATAGATAGATAGATAGATATACCGATAGATAGATAGATAGATAGATAGATAGATAGATAGATAGATAGATAGATAGATAGATAGATAGATACTAGATAGATAGATAGATAGATGCTAGATAGATATACGATAGATATAGATATAGATAGATATAGATATAGATAGATAGATAGATATACTGTAGAGCTATAGATATAGATAGATAGATAGATAGATAGGTAGATACTATATAGATAGATATAGATAGATAGATCAGCATAGATATACAGTAGATATAGATAGACACTAGATAGTGTATATGGTGAATCCTACGGCATGTGTTTGGTGGGTGACCCGGCTTTGGACCCAGCATTGAAATTAATTTTTTTGGCGTTCCCTCGTGGAGAACAGACAGACGGGCGGAGGTATTGTCGAAACAAGCACCTCCGTCTCCCGTTCCGTCTCCACCCGCCGCCCTCCACCTCCACCCTCCGCCTGTATATATCCCATTAATTGCTTTCCTAATGATCTGTCATTCTCTCGCTCGCTCTCCCCTCCATCTCTTCCCCCCATCCTCTCTCTCTCTCTCTCTCTCTCTCCTCTCTCTCTCTCTCTCTCTCTCTCGCTCAAAAACACTAATTCTATTCCCCGTCCAATCCATTCCACCACCGAGTGGGAGATGGAGAGAGGCAGAGAGGAGAGAGAGAAGAGACACAGAGAGATAGAGAGTCATTTGCGGGAATTGAATTAAAACTCTTCGTCTCTCGTGTCTCAGATGAGCATTCTCCATCACAGGGGCCAATCACGGTTGGTTAACGAGCAACGGTCCCCCAGGTAGACTGTTGTTGTTGTTCTTCTTCTTCTTCTCCTTCTTCTTCTTCTTCTGCTCTTTGTTTTGTTGGCTGTTGTTGTCTCCCCCCCAAGTCCTCATGTCTCATTGCTTGTGTTAATTGGAGAATGCCTATCCAACTATCTGTCTGTCTCTCTGTCTGTCTGTATATCTGTATATCCATCTGTCTGTCTGTCTGTATATTCTGGCTGTCTGTCTGTCTGTCTTATCTGGCTGTCTGTCTGTTATCTGTCTCTCTGTATTTCTCTCTGTCTGTCTGTATATCTGCCTGTCTGTCTGTATATCTGTCTGTTTGTCTGTACATCTGTCTCTCTGTATTTCTGTCTGTCTGTCTGTCTCTCTGTCTGTCTGTATATCTGTATATCCATCTGTCCTTCTCTGTATTTCTCTCTGTCTGTCTGTATATCTGCCTGTCTGTCTGTATATCTGTCTGTTTGTCTGTACATCCGTCTCTGTGTATTTCTGTCTGTCTGTCTGTCTCTCTGTCTGTCTGTATATCTGTATATCCATCTGTCTGTCTGTATATCTGGCTGTCTGTCTGTCTGTATATCTGTCTGTCTGTCTGTTTGTCTGTATATCTGTCTCTCTGTCTCTCTGAATTTCTGTCCTGTCTGTCTGTATATCTGCCTGTCTGTCTGTATATCTGTCTGTTTGTCTGTACATCTGTCTCTCTGTATTTCTGTCTGTCTGTCTGTCTCTCTGTCTGTCTGTATATCTGTATATCCATCTGTCTCTCTGTATATCTGTCTGTCTGTCTGTATATCTGTCATGTCTGTCTGCATATCTATCTGTCTGTCTGTCAGTCCGTCTGTCTATGTATCTGTCCGTCTGCATATCTGTGTGCCGCTCTGTATATCCGTCGATGTCTAAGTGTTTGGTGTGTCATGTATACTGTCATGTAAGGTGCGTGGAATTCTTATTAATTTTTTTTAACACAACAAATGCTCACCACTATCTACAGTACGTCCGTACATACGACAGGACTGCCTGGTAACTACGCACGGATCTCCACTGAACTCTCTCCTTTGTGTGAAAAGATTAAACAGCCTTCAACTCAACATCCTTCAACTACGTTGAAGCTGTTCCTCAGTCGATTCATCAGAAACGTGCACTCCATCTATCATCATTCTATATTATCTATGATCCAGCACTCGTAGTCTAGATTAGAACACACTTTGTTGAGCGGTACCATCAAGAAATTATTTACACAATAAAATACTAAGCATGTATTTGTGACGCCGACAGCCGCTCTTGACTCTCTCCTGCCGTTCTGTTTGCTAAACTCGGCTGTGCGACAACATAACCTTTTGTTTGCCGGCTCCGAACGTAATCGTCGATTTTCATTGTCCTCAGCCTCGCTCCTGAGATAAAGTTGTGTTTGGACACAAGCTGAACGCTAAACGACTCGATGTAAATGCAAAAAGACGCGATAATCTTAAACACCAAACCGTCACTTCTAGACGGTTCGCGTTGTGTAGCCAACTCCCCCCTATTACGTTACACACAACACACACACCCACACACACACACCACACACACACACCACACACACACACACACACACACACACACACACACACACACACACACACTTAATGTACTATTAGGGTACTGATTGTAAGTTAGTTTTTCGGTTTGTTGAGTTGTTTTAGAATTTATGATTTCGAAGAATGCCAGGAGTGAATGGGGAGTAAAGCATTCCATTGTACTTACATATGGAAATAAAGAGAATCTGGATATCTTGGAAATCTTCCACCATTTTGTAATTTTATTTAAACTTCTATATTATTACTTTCTGTTTAATGTTTAATGTAACGCTCCAAATTCAATTCACAAAAGCACATTCCTTGTTTGTAAAACTAAGGCAATAAATCTGACTCCTGATTCCGATTCTGACCTCATGGTTGGCCCGATAACGGTCCACAACGGTCCAGCGGCCGATGAAAAGCCCCCTGACGCCCTTGTAACACTAACGATGGGTAGCGGTAGCCGGCAGCTGGGAGACTGAACCTGGTGAGATCAGTCTACAAAGCTGACTGCTGCTGCTGCTGCCCACTGGTACAGAGAAGCAGCAGAACCATCGTTAGTGTGATGAGCGCCGCCTGTGTACGTCCTACCATGACACCTCTGTGGAGAGCGGTGTATCAACGGGGCGTCCACAGGGGAGCCAACAACTGAAAGCATCGAAGTGTAAAGGGAAGGAGTCTCTGAATGTATGTGTTTTCGTGTGTACGTCTGCCATTCGATTTCCCCCCGACAACCTCTCATCCCGATCCATTTCTCGCTCGGGCCGGCGTATTGCCGAAGAGGACCCCCGGGAAGATCGAGGAGTTGTCGAGAGCGTGAAGTTGTTTTGGATGAGCGGCTCTCGAGCGGATTGCATTCAACCGGCCCGTTCCTTTCTGTACAGGCACGGAACGGGCGCCGCACTGGCGGGGGGGTGTGTTGCCAAGGAGGACCCCCAGTAAGTGCCAGAAGTCGTCGAGTGTGAGGTTCTTTTGGATGAGCGGGTTCTGGAGAAAATTGCAAAGCAGCCGGCCCGTTTCGTTCTGAACAGGCGCGGAACGGGCAGCGCGCACTGGCGAGTGTATCGCCGAGGAGGACCCCGGGAAGTGCCAGAAGTCGTCGAGTGTGAAGTTCTTTGGGTGAGCGGTTCCTCAACAGAGTACCGGAGGCCGCGCAGTCAGTCAGTTCCGTACGGGCACACGACCGGCTTCTCTAAAGATGCGGTCAGAGGTGTGTCGGGTCTCCTTTCCTGGTTTTCAGACAAAATGGAGCAGCAACAACAACTTTGTGCAATTTTTTTGTTTTTGTTTTTTTGTATACGGCACTGCTTTGGTGTTCCTATCAATCTCGTATTTTAGAGGAAAGTGAAGAGTATGAGTGGCTGTCTAGACAGTGAGTTGTTCCCTTTTGGATGGATGCATTTGATCATCCGTTGGCTTCATATAACCTGTGTATTATTATCGTGGCATTTTTACATCAACTTAAATTGGACCTCTAGTTGTACTTGAGTATGGAAATGAGGACCACTGTCAACAGAGGAACACACAGAAGACATTTTAAAAAGGTTCTTTTGAAAGTCATTTTCCACCAGGGGAACTTTTGACTCTTTCTCACCTCCGTCAACGTCCTCGCTGCCGAAGTGGTTCCTGTAGAAGAGCATGAGCTCGATGCGGTAGCACTTGTAGACGGTCACCAGGCAGATGAGGAGGAGCAGGATGGCGCCCAGACCCCCCGCCAGCTCCATGGTGTACATCAGCTCCGCTAGGGGGGGGGGAGGAGACAGCGGGAGGAGGAGAGAGGAGATGGTGGTGGACAGGGGGAGGTGGTGGTGGAGGGGGTGGAGGTGGTGGTGGAGGGGGTGGAGGTGGTGGTGGAGAGAGGAGGTGGTGGTGGAGAGAGGGCGAGGTGGTGGTGGAGAGAGGAGGAGGTGGTGGTGGTGGAGAGAGGAAGAGGTGGTGGTGGAGAGAGGAAGAGGTGGTGGTGGTGGAGAGAGGAAGAGGTGGTGGTGGTGGAGAGAGGAAGAGGTGGTGGTGGAGAGAGGAGGGGGTTGAGGAGAGAGGTGGTGGAGAGAGGAAGAGGTGGTGGTGGTGGAGAGAGGAGGAGGTGTTGGTGGAGAGAGGAAGAGGTGGTGGTGGAGAGAGGAAGAGGTGGTGGTGGTGGAGAGAGGAAGAGGTGGTGGTGGAGAGAGGAGGGGGTTGAGGAGAGAGGTGGTGGAGAGAGGAGGCGGTGGAGGAGAGAGGAGGCGGTGGAGGAGAGAGGAGGAGGAAGAAGACGGCAGTGATGGAGAGAGGAGAGAGGAGGAGGTGGAGGAGAGAGGAGGAGGTGGAGGCGGTGAGGGAGGTGATGGACAGCAGGATGGGAAGGGACGGGAGGGAGGAATAGACAAAGACGAGTAGAAAGACAAATTGAACATTGTGCATAAGAACGAGACAAGTCAGTCAAGTTTCTCTAAATCCACCGAGTCACCGAGGGGGGAAATGAAGAATTTGTTCACCGTTCAGAAACTGCCGTCTCACTGCTACCCCTGCATCAACGGCGGGGGGGGGGGGGGGGGGAGGCGGGGGTGTGGGGGGAGAAAAAGGGGGGGGGGGGAGAATTGTTTATGATGACGAACGCACCACCGCATCACCGCGTCCAATGGGGTGCTGTGCCCCCCCCCCCCCCCCCCCCCGGTGGGAGGCGTGGCCTGGTGGGGGGTGGGGATGGGGGATGGGGGATGGGGGATGGGGGATGGGGGGGCATCGGCTTATTAACCGAGGCACTGAACCGGTGTCTCTCGCCCTCGCTCTCATCCCCGCACCCCCCCCCCCCCCACCGCCCTCCCCTACCATCTGTCTTACCTGCCGTCCCGGTGGGCTGCGTAACAGATTGAGGTAAACACACACGAAAGAGGGGCGCTCGACGGCATTAAAACGACTTAAAAAGTCACGCGAAGACCTTCCGCCAAACTGGCCCAAACTGCACCAGACTGCACCGAACCCACCACCCTACGCTAAAGCTAAAGCTACACTAAAAATGCACAACTTCACCTGAGCTACACCGAAACAACACAACTACACTACAACAAGAAACAGTAAACTGGTGGGAAAACTACACGTAACTTTATTGACGACGACGTATCTTAGACTACGACACAAAAGCTACACGAGAAAAACTAAACGACAATACACTAAAACTACAAGAACAAAATGGCTTTACCAAAGACCCTGGCAGCTACCGAGAACAAAACACACACACCACACACACACACACACACACCTGAACCAGTACCGAAGTTTCATGCCGCAAGGAACTATGGGTAATGCAGTTCAGTTCAGTGTGTGCGTGTGCATGTGCACGCGTTGTGTGTGTGTGTGTGTGTGTGTGTGTGTGTGTGTGTCCTCGGTGGCGGGTGGTGAACCGACAGCGCGTGCCGAGAGATTGAGTTATGGCTTCTAGATTTAACAGAAAGACGGTAAAAAAAGGGGACAATATATTTCAGGGTCAATGGACTTTTACCATTAGACCTTGCAACGCACTAAACTGGCCGGGAGGCGGGCAATCTACTAAGTGTTTCTCACCACACGTGGGGGGGAGAGAGAGAGAGAGAGAGAGAGAGAGAAGGAAGGGGAGGGGGAGAGAGGGAGAGGGAAGGGAAGGGGAGGGGGAGAGAGAGAAAGAGAGAGAGAGGGAGAGAGAGAGCGAGAGAACCCAGAGAAATAGAAGAGGCGGAGGGAGAAGGGGGAGGGGGAGAGGGAGGGGGAGGAGAGGGAGAGGGAAGGGGAGGGGGAGAGAGAGAAGAGAGAAAGAGAGAGAGAGAGAGAGGGAGAGAAGTAGAGAGACAGATAAAGAGAGAGGGGAGAGAGAGAAGAGAGACAGATAAAGAGAGAGGGCGGGACAGAGAAAGGGAGAGAGAGAGAGAGAGCAAGAGATGTGAGAGAGGAAGAGAGAGAAATCGAGAGAGAGGTAGATAGAGCGAACGAGAAGGAGAGAGAGAGAGAGAGAGAGAGAGAGAGAGAGAGAGAGAGAGAGAGAGACAAATGCCGTCTCTGGTCCAGGAACCACTTCCTGGTGGCTCCATGTCAGAGAGGATGTACGCATAAAACACAACACACTCACACTCACTCACACACACACACACACACACACACACACACACACACACACTCACACACACACACTCGCACACACTCACACACACTCGCACACACACACTCGCACACACACACTCGCAAACACTCGCACACACACACTCGCACACACACACTCGCACACACACACACACTCGCGCACACACACACACACGCACACACACACTCACACACACACACACACACACACACACACACACACGCACACACACACACACACACACTCGGTACATCCGTTACAGAGCCACGGTTATCCTTGTCGGCGTGTGCGAGGCACAGCGTCCGTACAATCACCATCTATCAGTCGCGGTTAATGGTCGGCAAGGCGAAAACGTGACAAACGTTGTTCACCTTGTTGCCGCCGCCCGAGACAAAAGAGACGTGAGAATACCGATGCGGGCGACTGACCGCGTGCTTTGTTTGTTCGCGTCCGTAACAAATCGCGCGACAAGCAGACGATGTATAGCTCAACGCGCGAGCACGCTAACCACGTCGGCAAAAACACCTCGTGGCGAGCGAGGTTTGAGGCCGACATACGACCCAATATGGTAAATGGATCGCATTTATACACAGCGCTTTACAGTTGCCTCAGATTCACCCATTCATACACCGACGGTGGTGCCGACCATGCAAGGTAACAACCAACACGTCAGGAGCAGTTAGGGTTAGGTGGCGTCTTGCTCAGGGAACACCTCGACACTTAGCTAGGAGGCGGAGCCCGGGGATCGAACCGGCAACCTTCCTGTTGCTAGACCCGCTTTTACCTCCTTAGCTGCTGCACTATCTACGGCATTTCGTCTACCTATATCTGCCTACTAGTCCATAAATGCACTGAAAAGTTCATGAAAAATATATGAAGAAACGTTAAGGATTAAGAAACGCAATAATGTGTGAACCTGACCTCATGACTTATTAAAACAAACTTCCTGCGGAGTATGTAGCAGCGAGGGTGATGTACAGTAGTTGCCACGGAAACCACACGATCAGATATTAAAGATGAGAGTTCATCTTCAATGTTGTTTTATTGTACTGTGTTGCTATGCAACCTGGCACAAGAATTTCCTTCGGGATTAATACAGTTCTATCTATGTATCCATCTGTCTTGTTTGTTTGATATTTTCCGTTTTTGTAATATGAAAGTGAATGTGTGTTTTGAAAATGATTAATCATTGTGATGAATAATGGGGGGGGAATTGAAATAGCTGAAGTCGGTGGCAAAGTCATCAAGTACATATAAAATATAAAACACATATATTTAAAATCATATCGACATTCGTGGATGAGACGTTAGCATCCTAACGACGCCGTCAGGATGTGTGTTTTTTGTCCGACACTCTCGAGTCACAAACATTTTACACGCGGGGCAATTTCCTGCTAACTCTTGGTTTATTCTGGGATTGTACCGGTGAGCGCAAATGACTGTAATACATCAACGTACATGTTGTGATAGTACTGGGGTACTTTGGCTGTGTGTTGGGGAGGTGGACAAGGGAGAGAGAGAGAGAGAGAGAGAGAGAGAGTAAGTAATCCTATGTAAATGTGTTTCGGTCGAATATTTGATAAGGCTACGGGAGCGAATGGGTCGTACATTTTACTTTCGACAGAAAAAGCTAAACTGAGGCGCCGACCACCTGAAACGGCGCCATTTCGTGAAGAAGGCATTACCGTTTAATGACACTTTGGATCGCGTGTCCCGGGTTTTTTGCGAGTGTGTTGGTGTGTACGAGAGATTAAACGTGTGTTTCAGCTTTACAATTTCTTCCAAAAGCCCTGTCCACGGCCGTCGCTAACCACAAGGCTTCATCTCGGTCATTTTTCCCCCGCTCTCCGAAACAAAATGGTTTCCAGCCGAACAATTCCTCACATTCGGCCGCCGAAACAACAAGCTAGCGCCACATCAACACCTCCCGACACATTCGTTATCGAGGAGCGCCATAAAACCCAAATAAATAATAAAAACGACGTCGCCGTCCGACATCGAGCGTTTTTTTTCCACATTTTTAAATAAATGACCACGAGCGGACGGGCTCGGGAGTTATTAAACGCTGTCTGCTTCTCCCGCCGACTCCCTTTTCTGAACAGAAAGAAACATGGCGGTTGTTTACGGCCAAGGCTCCGAATAGCTCTCTGCCATGTTCACTTAGGGAATAATCCCCTGGATAAATGAAGCCCACCTCCCGGGCCTCCCGGAACGCTGAGCGCTCCGGTAACGCTCCTAGCGAGAGCGCTAACGTCTCAAGGACGGCGCTGACAGAGAGGCAGAGCTTTACAGAGCCGGAGGAACCGCACTGAACTCTCTCTGTATATATATTTCTCTGTGTGTGTGTGTGTGTGTGTGTGTGTGTGTGCTTGTATGTCATGCCTGCACGTGTGAGTGAAAGGTTTATGTGCATCTGTGTGTGTGTGTAGATATGTGTTTCCATGCATCCATTTGTGTGTCTAAATGTGTGTGTGTGCGTGTGTGTAACTGCGTGTGTATCCCTTCCAATGTGTGTGTGTGTGTCTTTGCCTTTAGGCATGTTTGGCGTCTTACCTCACCTGCTGGAGTTGTGTGTGTTCCATGTTACTGTGTGTGTGTGTGTGTGTGTGTGTGTGTATACTTTATGTAGCCGTGTGTGTGCGTGTGTGAGAGAGAGTGGGTATTAGTGTGTAATATGCATTCATGCCAGGCGTGTGTGGCCCCTAGGGGCCCCTCACCTCTCTTGGTGATTTGGATGTGTGTGTGTGTGTGTGTGTGTGTGTGTGTGTGTGTCACCTCTCTTGGTGATTTGGATGTGTGTGTGTGTGTGTGTGTGTGTGTGTGTGTCACCTCTCTTGGTGATCTGGATGTGTGTGTGTGTGTGGGTGTGTGTGTGTATGTGTGTATGTGTGTATGTGTGTATGTGTGTGTGTGTGTGTGTGTGTGTGTGTGTGTCACCTCTCTTGGTGATCTGGATGTTGGCCTGTCTCCGTCCGTTGCCGTTCTCCACGTAACAGGAGTAGTTCCCCAGGTCGCTCTCCTCCAGGGAGTCGATGGTCAGGAAGATGGAGATCTCCTGCTCCCCCAGGTGCTCCCGCACCGTCCTGCAGGGAGGGGTGGAGGAGGAGGTGGGGGTGGAGGAGTGGGAGGAGGAGGAGTAGGTGGGGGTGGAGGAGGAGGAGGAGGTAGAGGTGGAGGAGGTTGGGGAGGTGGAGGAGGAGGAGGTGGGGAGGAGGGGGAAGAGAAGGTGAGGAAGAGGATGAGGAGGAGGACCAGGAGGAGGAGGTAGGGGTGGAGGAGGTTGGGAAGGTGAAGAAGGAGGTGGAGGAGGTGGAGGTGGGGGAGGAGGTGGAGGAGTCGGAGGAGGAAGAAGATGAGGAGGACCAGGAGGAGGAGGACCAGGAGGAGGAGGAGGAGGTGAGGGAGGAGGTGAATGTGGTTGCGGTGAGTGGAAGTGGTGCAGGTGGAGGACGTGGAGTAGGTGGAGGAGGTGGTTGGATGGGCGGAGGTAGGGAGGGAGGGTGGTGGTGGAGAGGGCCACAAAGAGGAGAGATTATCCATGAAGGAGCAGGTAAAGTAACTCATCTGACCTAAGGGTGCAAGTAAGGAGGCAAAAAGACGCAATCTCATTGGCTGTCATCACGGTGCAAAACACCCACTTACTAATACGGTGTTTTGGTTTCCTGGTGCCTGAATGGGTAATTACTGTGTAATCTCAAGGTAATACTTCAGTATTATAATGACTACATTATGAACAAAGCTGCGCTAAATGTTACCTTGATATTTCTGCGTGCAGACATTAGCCTCTAAACCAAATATTATGTTGTTTCGGGGGGTGGGGGGACATTTTTACAGACAAAAACTCATTATGTGCAGCAATTTCAATAATCATCGTTTTCGACTTGACTGGGGATATCGCCGCACGACAAAAGAGGCTTTAATGACACGACTCCGACCACAACGGAGCGCGGCGTGGAAGGCCAAGGCGGGCGTATTTATCCCTGACTCACGTTCGACGCGGGGGGAGCGCCGCACTTAACCTCGACGCCACACCGCCGCGCGGCCGTCATGAAAAGAACACGCTTCTCATGGGAGAAACGCATAATAACTCTATTTATTAAACAACGGGGGGGGAAAACAAAAAAAAAGGGTTCCAATTACCATGGCAACAGGGAAATGAAGTGAACGGCGGTTGGTGTTAAGAAGGTCCGGCTGCCTGCGCGAAATATTTATGGAGTTTTTTTATTTTTTTTTTCGGGGGGTGCGGTGCGGTTGTGTCACCTTGAAGTCGCGTCGTTTATTAAATTCCCCGTCATTTATATGACGCACCTTGTCAACAAAACTTGGCAGCATACTCACATAAAAAAAGTGTAAAAAAAATTCCCAAAAGTGTTTGTCATTGAACCAGCACACGTCCCGATCACAAACGTTCGAGGAGGCTGGAATTAAAATTCCGAGCGATCGTCACGGCAACTGAGGCCTGTGTCTTCTTTTAAAGAACATTTCCATTTAGCAGAAGCTTTTTGTGCAAAACGACTTGCAATAAGGACATTTGTTTAAAGAAGAGTGAAACAACAATGAATTGCTGATGGTACGGTAAGATTTGAAAAGAACAAGTTTCAGCGCTCGTCATTGCTAGGTTGACCCCTTGCTGGTAAACAGACAAGATCGCTCAGGTAACCAGGCCGATCAAATCCTGACCAACCGCATTGCTCCTTTGTTTAGCCACACCCTGATATCCTGGTAGCAAACACCGGACAGCAAACACCGGAGCAAAGTTCAGGCGGACTGGAGCCAGTGTGTCATGAAGAGAGAGAGAGAGAGAGAGAGAGAGAGAGAGATAGAGAGACAGATAGAGAGATAGAGAGATAGAGAGAGAGATAGAGAGAGGGACAGAGACAGAGAGAGACAGAGTTTGGGAGAGAGAGAGAGAG
>PIJE02000879.1:33456-45956 GCA_002895965.2 Coryphaenoides rupestris
CTGCCGCCCTTATACAATGTTACAGTTCAAAGTCATTTTCAAAACGATGATAAATCGTTTTTTCAAAATTATGTTGAGTCATGTTGATCAAACCTCTGGACAACTTTTGCGTCGGCCATAGTTTTTGACAACTACAATTTTGATTTGGATGCTTTAACCCTGATGGTACAATGCGGATACCATCGAGGTTAAGCATCCAAATCAAAATTGTAGTTATAGTTTGTGTGTATATGTGTGCGAGTGTGTGTCTGTGTGTGTGTGTGTGTGTGTGTGT
This sequence comes from Coryphaenoides rupestris, assembly GCA_002895965.2. Lineage (NCBI taxonomy): Eukaryota > Metazoa > Chordata > Actinopteri > Gadiformes > Macrouridae > Coryphaenoides > Coryphaenoides rupestris. The sequence continues at coordinate 33,731 of PIJE02000879.1, forward strand.
GCATGGGTGCGTGTGTGTGGACAAAAAAAACAAAAATAAAGGTCCCGGGAATAAATCAGGCGCCAGTACCGCTAGCATCCATTAGCGGCGGGAGCTCTATTTATTTAGCATGGCTTTCCACACCAGCACCCGCGGCCCACTCACTACATCAACCCCAAGGGCAGCGCGTCCATCCCCCCCCCCCCCCCCCCCCCGCCCCGCCCCCTCAACCCCCGACCGGGATGTGGCCGTGATGTCCGGGAAGACAGCGAAGCGCAGCGGCGCTAAACAACGCTGAACAACACCGGAATGGACGCTAGCAATGATGCTTACGGCAGTTAAGGCTGAGTCACCGCGACTCATAATCAGTTACAAGCGATACGATAACGAGATAATGGTTCATCGGATAATGTGGAAAGAAAGTTAAACTGTTCATTCGGGGGTTTTTCAACCTGCATGCTCGTTTTTTTTGTTCCATCATTTTGGGCCTAAGTGACTAATGTGGGCAACAATTTTTGAAATTGCTCCGGTATTGAGCGAGAGCGCTGCGGCCCAAAGAGTTGCGTTGCAGACATTTTGAGGGCGGACGGCTCTCGCTCAATACCGGAGCAATTTAAAAAATGATTGTCCACATTAGTCACTTGTGCACAAAAAACGGTGGGAAAATAGGGTCCAAGTTGAAAAATCTGCAAAGTTATTTTTTCGCAGTTATTAATTATGCTTTGTAAATAGCACCTACTTAACAACGCTGTAGTTCAGGATCGTTCGGGCAGTTAGAAAGCATTAGTTAAGACGCGTGTAGTGAAGACTATCTACACCTTACGAAATATTTATGACATTTAAAGGCAAATAAAAAAGCTTCAAGTACCATTAAGAGAGTACCAAGGAACAGGCAAGGTAAGGTATAGATATAGTCCTCACTTTAGATAAGATAAGATAAGATTGCTCAAAAATAACAACAACATAAGAATAAAAACAATAGAATAATAAATGTGAAGTTTATACGCCTTATGGATGAGCTCACACAAAATAACTCGGGCCGGGACTTTAACGCGTTAATTACGATTAATTAATTACAGAAAAGATAACGCGTTAAAATAATTAACGCATTTTAATCGCACTTTATTTTTGCACTCCAAACACCACGGAACGTTTCTCAGTGGACGAATTGGCGGCTCAAATATGGGCGGACCGGAAGAGATCGCGTTTGGACCGGAAGAGATCGCGTTTGACCTTGTTTTTTGTTGTGAGCTAAAATAAACAGGATTTAGCTGCTTAAACGTATGTATATGTATATGTCTATTCATTGATTCACTCGTATAACAAAATCAATTTGAATTGAAAAATGTTGCTTCTCGTGTCAAATATTTATATGCGATTAAAATGCGATTAATTACGATTAATTAATTACAAAGCCTCTAATTAATTAGATACATTTTTTTAATCGAGTCCCACCACTAAAAATAACGAATGCTTACTACCTGAACGAATCATGAATTACAGTATTATTAAGCGTTTACAAGGCATTATTAACATTCTGTAAATAGTGTGTAAATCACCAAGTTATGCGTCAAAGTTGCAGTTGCATTTATGAAGTGCTACCAAATTTGTTGGTGAATTCCCAAAAGGTAAATAGAGCTCGGCATTATGAATGTTACTGTGTCCTGACAGAGAGCCAAAAATATACAAAGCACACTGATTTAAAAAGAACAAGCAAACGTATAATTTATGATTTTCTATGCCACTGCTTCACTGTAACATTGCCCACTTCCCGCACCCCCCCCCCCCCCACCCCCCCCCCCACACACACACACAGAGACACAATATTAATATATATATAAGCAGTGGTAAAAATACCATGTTAAATAAACCACAACAGCCTTCGTGTGCGAGAGTTGTGCAGCGCTAGCCGCGGTAGTACGGTAGCGTCTCCGAGGGATTCGCGGGATCCAAGATGAAGGGCCCTCCCTGGCGTGCGCGTGTCTCACCGCATGCTAACCGCATGCGGTCCGCTCCGCTCCGCTCCGCGCACACATCAATAATTTCCCGCCCTTTCTTACTCCCGCTCTTTCTCGAGCTTCCTCACGGGCTCTGGATCAATGAAGGAAAAATGGGGCTAGGCGAACGCAACACACTGAAGCGATCCTTTTCTCGCGGCGGAAAAAAACCCCTCACATAAAAAAAAAACGCCCACTAACACTAACACTCCTCCTAGCGTGTTCCTCGTCGTTTCGCACTCGAGATGATTTTAGCCGTCAATAAATACCAATAAATAAACTGCGGAGCATAACCTCGGGCGAAGCCAAAGACTCTCGCTCACAATCGAGAGATTTCTTGATTTCAATTGCGGTGCATAGTTTAATTAATGTCAAATAAATGCAACCCCCCCCTCTTCCGTGACCTCCACTGGCTCCCGGTATGTGAATCGCTCGCATTAGATTCAAGACACTGGTACTGACCTCCATGGCTGTCAGCGGAACAGGCCCCTACCTACCTCCAAACATTAGTCCGACCCTACGACCCCGAGCGCCCCGCTCTACAACTTGGGCTGGACGACTGGTACCGCCTTCACTAAAAACAGCCAAACATCGCTCCGCCAAGTTCTGCCAAGTCCCAACTCTTCACGGTTCTGGCTCCGCAGCGGTGGAATGAGCTCCCGGCCGACGTCAGGACGGCAGAGTCGCCCGCCAGCTTCCCGCAAGAGACTCAAGACCCACCTGTTCAGAGTTCACCTGGACTCTGCATATCGAGCTATTATGAAACTCGTTCGATGAGCCTTGCGACTATGAATGCTTTGAAACCTGCCTCTATTTCTTAATCTTTATTGTACCCACCAGTGATTATATTTGTTGTCTCCTTCACACCAAATGTATTTCTCTGTAATGTCGCTTTGGAATAAAAGCGGTCTGCCTAAATCCCCTGAATGTAAATGTAAATGTAAATCGGTGGTTTTGGGTATTAGGTTGTCTGGTAATTAATGTGTCGTGGCGAGCACGTAGCAGAGGAAACGAAACGACCACTCAGACAATGGGGGCGATACTTACGTCAACCCTGTGCCCCGTGCGCCACACGACCAACAGAAATAAGGTTTAATGAGCCGTCAGCATGCGCATCATTGATTCAACAAAACAATGACTCTGAGTCATCCACACCCCCCCCACCCTCGACACAAGCACTACGACACAACACAACACGAACACATTTTTGAACGATTATAAACGCGCCGGGCGGACACAGAGGCGTAGTCCCACAGTCGGCCCTCGGGGGGGCGCCACAACATGACTCATACAGAATTTGGGAAGAAAGAAAAAGAGCTCAAAAAGTGACTTTAACGTAATACAGCGGCTGTATCCGCGGAAGGAAAATGAAATAAGATGTGTTTTCCTGATTGTGGTGTGTACACACATACTCCGCAAATACATCGGATTGAACAACGCCCTCGCCCTCGGTTGCCCTTGAAGATGACCTTGTTCCACAGATGCTGGCGAAACACTCAAGCCTAATCTCCTCACTGCAATTTTTCTCCATCTCAAATGCCTTATCTTGGGGCGTGTGAACAAACAGCTTCATAGTGTCTGTTAAACGGATGCGATTGACCCCTGTGGCCGAGTTTAAGGGGACATATTACGCCACCAGGCGTGAGGGTGATTAGCCATTCCAAGCCGTTTCACAATTGCCGTGTGATGACCGACTCGTGACATCACAAGTGGGAATGTCCGCCGAGATGTATGATGACTAGTCTACTAATCTCTGATCCAGTAATCATACATCTCGGTGGACATTCCCACTTGTGATGTCACTAGACGGTAGTCACATGGCAATTGTGAAACGGCTGGGAACGGCTAATCACACTCACACCTGGTGGCACAATAGGGGACCTTTAACTGTTTTAAAGATTCTTCTGTTGCGCTGGTGCACTGCGAGGCCGGCTAGCGAAGACCGACGCTATACGCCGTAGCGCGATCCGTTTGAGGAAGAGGCCTGCTTGCCGTTGCCTACGCACAGGTTGTTATTTATACATCAGGTGCCGAGGTCAACAACACACGTAAGAACCACCGCTTTCCTTTCCTGCTGCCAAAGCTAAGTAACTTGGATGAATCATCTTCATCATCATCATCATCATCATCATCATCATCATCATCGTCGTCGTTGCCTAGGGAACAGCGCGCACGTGTGTTGCCAGGTGTGTGTGTGTGTGTGTGTGTGTGTGTGTGTCCCGTGTCTCTCCTCGTCATCACCGCCAAAGGCTCCATCTTGTTGCATTTGGAACACATGAGTAGTATTTAGTACCATTACCACTATATTACTACTACGACCACCATTGGCGATGACTGCTTTATTAACACTACAACCCTGCCTGCTAGGGAGTGGCCCCTCAGCTCCCATTTACAGGGCAAAATCAACACTCTGTCAGTACTAGCCTACCCCCGGCCGCCGATGGGTACTAGGGTAGAGGTTACTTGTATGTTCCCTGTCCACCGTGCTTCATCTAACCACCGTGTTGTCTCCGTTTTCAGATATTTGTATTAATTCCTTTCATTTCTATGTATATATATATTTATATATATATATATATATATATATCACAGCCTATATATCATAAATATACAATTACAATTCGAGAAGTGCACCGGATCCGAGGCAGAACAGAAAAAGGCCGAACATCGCAGTGTGCGTCACATTTTGGCAGCGCGGGGGGGAGAGACAGCTCGCCCAAAGTAACCGGAAAAAGTAATCCGGGCAGGAGACAGAAAAAGTTTGGCAGTACGCTGCTGCTGCGCGAGACGGAGGAGAGACGGAGACGGAGACGCAGAGCGGCGGCTAATAAGGGCCCCGGAACCAGACAGACAGGACAGACAGACACAGGGACATGAGACGGAAAAATATTAAATTTATTTTTATTTTTTGGGGGGGACGATGACGGCGATGACAAAAATAAAGAAAAGAAGGAAAAGCCGGAGTGGATCGTGTTAGCATTGGACCGGGCTTGTGTGTTGTTCCGCACTTCCTCGCTTTGCGGTGTTTTTTTTTTTTTTTTCCTGTGGGTGGTTTGCGTGCGTCAGGCTGTGTGTTGTGTAGAGATAGAGACCACCCCCCCCCCCCCCCCCAGCCTCCCCCAAGCCTCCCCCCCCCCCCCCCGCCACCCAGGGGAGATGGAAGCAGGAGGAGGTGGAGGTGGAGGAGCGAGGGAGGGAACGGACTCAAACCGTCTGAAGATTGAAGAGTTAAGAGAAAGAGAGAGAGAGAGAGAGAGAGAGAGAGAGAGAGAGAGAGAGAGAGAGAGAAAAAAAGTCGGTTTCAACCAGCAGATCCGCTCACCCGCTGGCGTTCTTCCTCTCACTTTCTGCGTACACTTTCATCCTCATCCCTTTTGACTTGCCCGACAGACAAGGCTCACAGTCGGCCCACAACTGACTGCGGACGGCTAGACTTGAAGGTAGAGTCAAGTCAAGAAAGGCAAGTCGGTTTTATTTGCGTCGCCCTTAATCACAGTTACAGTCTCAAAGGGCTTCACAGGCCATATGACTATTATGGGTCATGTGATCATGACACCCCCCTAGCCCCGCCCCCCTAAGGCCAAGAAACGACTCCCTTAATTAACAAGGAAGATATCTGGAGAAGGAACGCAGAGTGGGGGATCCCTCCTTCCAGGGACGGTTCGGAGTGCAATGGCCGTTATACGGGCATAAAAAAAGGGGTAACAACGCGTTACAATTATAAGCAACAAAGTACAAATGATCACGTATACTTTCGTGCGCTCCTGTTCAACCTTTTAGACTTCCCTGCCTTTTCGTTCTGGCCGGGATTCAAACCCACGCACCCATTACAACACCATTCTGCCAGAGCTTCACAGGACCACACGAATAATTCACAATTGTGTCTTGGGGGGGATGTGACTCACCGTTGCGATGAGAGCCGGCGTTGCTAAACTGCTCTAGCGCTGAACACACTGAAGCAATCCTAGGCTAGGTGTAGGGGTGTAGCGGGGAAAAACAAACTACAAACTACAAAAACAAATAAAGTGATAAATAAAGTTCAACAAAGCCAGTGAACTTGCATCAGAATAATGGTTTCATTCGGTGTTTGCGAAAGCTCTCCACCCGTTCCCATGAGCAGAGGAAACGTGCAACAAAAAACAGAAAAATAAAGAACAAGCGTTTCCGCTACTGCGACCGATAAAGTTACTAAGGCAAAAAAAAAATGTTTTTCAGTCAAACTCTGATAGCGACCATTTTCCCCTTGATTTCCATACATTTGTACCCGGGACCCGGGAACATAATAACCTAATCATAATAATTTCCCATCGTTTTTCGGGACATTTTATTCCAGTTAGCGTGCGGTGATTGCGCTCGTAATGGCGGGCCGCACTCCGCGTCCAGATGGGCGAGCGCGGCGGCCCTATAATTAGCTACTGGGCTAGTTCGGAGATAATGGCCGATAATATTACGACAAGGGCTTCCGCTAATATGGCGTGCGTCCGTGCAAGCGTCTAGCCGCGGCGGGCAGATCAGCATAACATCGGCGAACACTATTTGTTCTGTGGGAGAGAGAGAGAGAGAAAAGAGAGAGAGAGAGAGAGAGAGAGAGAGAGAAAGAGAGAGAGAGAGAGAGAGAGAGAGGCAGAGACCGAAAGAAATAATGGTTAACAGTTTTGCTTTTTGTCACATGGTTGAAAAGTTACACTCCGCACACGCGCAGACGTATAGACACACACGCACACGCGCACACACAAACACACACACACACATACACAGACTCATGCACACACACACACACACACACACACACACACACACACACACGCACACACACACATTTTTGCCGCCAATACACATTCGTATGCACATATGCTAGCACACTGGCAGTCTACACACACACACACACACAGATGAAAGTGCAGCATATTGTAGTGTCGCGAGGGGAGTGGACTAAGTGTTGGTGGCTGGATACTGAGTTCGATCCCCAAAGTCTGCAGCCTAGGCAGAGGCATCCCATAGGAGGTAGGATGCCTACAAACCACCAACCTGCTTGAAAATAACACCTGAACTCACTGAATTCACCTCAAGTCTCTCCCAGTCTCTCCTAATCAACACCTGAAACTGTAAGTCACTTCTAAATAACACCTTAATTCACTGTAAGTCGCTCCTAAATAACACCTGATCTCACTGTAAGTCACTCCTTAATAACACCTGAATTCACTGTAAGTCGCTCCTAAAGAGAACCTGAATTCACTGAAGTCTCTCACAGTCTCTCCTAATCAACACCTGAATCAACCTGAATAACTGTAAGTCACTCCTTAATAGCACCTGAATTCACTGTAAGTCACTGCTAAATAACACCTTAATTCACTGTAAGTCGCTCCTAAATAACACCTGATCTCACTGTAAGTCACTCCTTAATAACACCTGAATTCACTGTAAGTCACTCTAAATAACACCTTAATTCACTGTAAGTCGCTCCTAAATAACACCTGATCTCACTGTAAGTCGCTCCTAAAAAAACCTGAATTCACTGAAAGTCCCTCTTAAATAACACCTAAATTCACTGAAGGTCTTTCCTAATTAAGACCAATTCTTCATGTTTCTCCTAATTAACACCTGAATTTACTCCAAATGTAACACCTGAATTCGCTGCAAGTCACTTTGGATAAAAGTGTCAAGAAGTCCCAAATCACCAAACAGTAAACAGCAACAGAGACAACCAAAAATACACGCCATACTAGTCTCCGCCACTAGGGGTCTCTGTGGGGCCACAGAGCACTAGAGGCTCTGTGGACGAGGAGCCCGACAAACAGACGCCACACACACACACACAGACACACACACACACACACACACACACACAGAGCCCAGCCCAGCCCAGCACCCCCGACAGACAGGTGCAGGTAAACAACATGAAAAACAAGAAAAATCCATGGCCTCTTCTTCCTTTTGACTCCTTTGTGGTGGTGGGGGGGGGGGCGAGGACTCACCCGTGGCTCGCTAAAGCGTGTTGTTGGGGGTTGTGCGCCCCGACAGACATACTGCCGGACACCTTCCTGCTCTGTCATTCCGGAAGAAGCCAGCCACACACACACACACACACACACGCACACACACCATCATCCCCCGCCATCTTGTTTTCGATGCCTTTTTGTTCTTTGTCCATACTCTCTCTGTTCTGTTTTCTTGTATTTTTCCCAGAGGCGGTCCTGTTGTACATGCGCTGACCTCCTCCCATTGGATTATACAGGAGAACTCTGTGTGTGTGTGTGTGTGTGTGTGTGTGTGTGTGTGTGTTGAACTCTCATTGTAACTACCTCCGTCTGTGTGTGTTATTGATGGCAAGCAGAGGTGGCTGTAATGTGAAGGGGACGTATTAGAAGAGAATAAGCAGGGCGTAGAAAGCCGGTGAGACGATTGAAATGAGAAGCATATGTAAGGGCTGTCAGGCGATCCAGACAGATTGCGGAGAGAGGGACAAGGAGCCAAGAGGTCAAGCTCCTCTCTCTCTCCTCTCTTTCTCCTTATGCCTCTCTCTCTCTCTCTCCTTCGTTCTCTCTCTCTCTCTCTCTCTCTTCTCTCTATCTCTCTCTCCTCTCTCTCTCTCATCCTCTCCTATCCATCTCCGTCTCAATCGCGGCTGTGGCCTTGAAGGAGTTGCCCAGCAGTTTCTAGAGACAGAAGGGGTAGATGAGAGGAGACGAGGAGGGTGGAGAGAGAGAGAGAGAGAGAGAGAGAGAGAGAGAGAGAGAGGGGGTGGGTGGGAGTTTTTGTGAACGGCGAACACCAACTTTGACAAAACACAGAAAGTTCTGGAAGCCCGCGGTCAGCAAATCTGTGCGCCGAGCCCTCGCCGTGTGAGTCTCAAGGACACTTCGGGAAAGATATACGCATAAAGTTGATACGGAAAAGCCGTGTTCACGAGGAAACCCCCCCCCCCCAAGAAACAAGCCCTCAACATGAGCCGGACGGCGTTGACTTTGTACGTCTCTCCCAGGTGAATGGAATCGCGTCCTACCGCTAACGCTACCGCTACGTCCTACCGCTACCGCGCTGTCCTGAAATCTTTGTTTCCCCCCCCCAGTGTTAGCTTGAGGTTTAGGTGTTAGCTTGAGGTTAGCTGTTAGCTCGATGTTCGCTGTCAGCTAGAGGTTAGCTGTTAGCTTGCGTTGAGGTGTTAGCTTGAGGTGAGCCATGAGCTTGGGGTTAGCTGTTCGCTTGTGTTTAGCTGTTAGCTTGTGTTTAGGTGTTAGCTTAAGGTTTGCTGTTTGCTTGAGCAATTTTGCGTGATACTTTTCCATTCATTTTGCCGTTTGTCATTGTAGGCTATAAGCTCTTCTTTTTTTGAATTATTTGTCTTGATTGCAGATTTATTTGTGTCCATCGGTGTGTGTTTCGGTGTTCTTATCGGCTAACTTCTCTGTTTAAGTTTTAAACAATTGATGGAATATGCCTTGGGGTGTCTTGGTCTCAACTGCAGTGTTTTTTAATAATGTCTCCCCGACTTCTTATTTGAGACTTCCTGTTTCTCGACGCCACCTTAGTTGCATGCACACACACACACACACACACACACACACACACACACACACACACACTTGTCAGATACGGACACTGTTGCATCACAAATCTCAGACTACCTTCATATATATATTTATATATATAAATCCACCCTCGCCCCGGCTAGCGTAGTAAAAGGTAATAGACGGGACACACACAGGGCAAGTGGCCGGAGGAATGACTGAGCACAAGTCACAGCTAAAAGAAGGTCAGAAGAATAACTGACAGCAATTTAAAAATAACCGAAAGTAAGCGGTGAGCGATGAAGCCGGGGTCAAATGTTCTTCCAGAAACGACCCCGACTAAGGACAACATCAATATTGCGACACAACACTGGCCCGAGTTTTTCCCGCCTCGCAATACCGATCGCGAGCTAACGTACGTTATTAGCTAGCTTAACGCTTGCGGGCAAGCAGCAACTTACACTTCTCCACTCGTAAGCGTTATTTTTGTTTTGTTTCATGATTTGAACCTGATACGGTCTCGTCTTATGTTTCTGTCTGGAGTGAAAAAAAGGAAGATCAGATCAGAAACGAAACGAATATATATAAAGTGTATTGTACTGTTTTCATTTCCAACGATATGATGCGTCATCAACAAAGTTCGCTACCTGCGCGAAGCCCGAGGCACAGCTGCTGCTGCCGCCGTGGAGTTTTATTTCACTCTCGCTTAAGGAAAATAAAAGGTTCCCGCTTTGGGCGCGCGCCAATGGTCGTTCTATAGCGCCTCGCTCGCCTTAAATTTGCGTCTTAAATCTCCAGATGTTCTGCTCTCTCGCTCGCCGGCTCCTCATTGTAGCCTCGGCGTCCCCGCGACGCGGTCGGCTGGAGAACCGAGTCGAGCTCGAGGAACGCGTCGGTGTGTGTCCCTGCGTGGGTGCAGCGATTCGGGGGAGATGGGATCGGTGGGTCCGCGCGTATTTTTTGCGACGCATTTATGCGCGCCTGAAAGACGAAGACGTCAGTCAGAAGGGTTGTGATTGGTCATTGCTCAGCGGGAGAGAGAGAGAGAGAGAAAGAGATAGAGATGTGATAGAGAGATGGAGAGAGAGTGACACAAATGAAGGAGAAAGAGGGAAGAGAGAGGTGGCGAAGAGAGAGAGAAGTAGGAAAGGGAGCAGAAATAAGTCCTCAGCAGAAATAAGCAGCGCAGAGAGAAGCACACACACACACACACACACACAGTGACAGAGAAGACAGAGAGAGAGAGAGAGAGAGAGAGAGAGAGAGAGAGAGAGAGAGAAAGAAAGAGGGAGGGAGGGATGGAGAAGGAGTGAGAGACAAAGACAGAGACAGAGAGAGAAAGAGAGAGGGAGGGAGAGAGAGAGAGAGGGAGAGGGAGGGAGACAACGTCAGAGAGAGAGACAGAGAGAGAAGGAGGGAGAGGGAGGGAGACAGAAAATAGAGAGAGAGACAGAGAGAGGGAGGGAGAGGGAGGGAGAGAGACAAAGACAGAGCGAGAGAAAGAGAGAAAATGGAGAGAGAGAGAGAGAGAGTACCTGGGGTTCAGTCAGGCCTGGGTGACTCTCCACCAGGGTGCTCATCCTCCACCCTAAGCCCCTCCTCACATTACCGGCCCTGCTTCTCTCCACCCGCCCTGGCCAGCAACTCAATGGGAGCACAATGGAGCCTAGCCTCTCTCTCCCGCTCTCTCTCTCTCTCTCTCTCTCTCTCTCTCTCCTCCATCCCCTTCTCCCTTATCTATCTGTCAAGCTCCCTCACTCTCTCTATCGTGTCTATCGCTCTCTCCCTCCCCCCCTCTCTCTCTCTCCCCCCCCCCTCTCTCCCCCCCTCTCTCCCCCTCTCTCTCTCTCTCTCTCTCTCTCTCTCTCTCTCTCTCTCTCTTTCACTTGTGTTATTCCCGCCCCCCCCCCCCCCCCCCCCCCCCCCCCCCAGTACCGTGGGTCTAGCCCCCCCTCCCTCACCGACGCCTTCATCGAGTGTCATCGCTCACACATCCTGGCGGGGGGGGGGGGGGGGGGGGGGGGGAGGGGGGGGGGGTGGGTGAAGCCTTGTGCTCAGCCAGGACCCCCGCCTCCTCCTCTATCTCCGCCTGTGCAGACGGGCACCGACACACACACACACACACACACACACACTGCGACGCTGGTTCCTCTGCAGAAGCTGTGGGTGAACTACTGTACTAGCGAGGAGTAGTACCCTCCTCACCCCCCCCCCCCCCCCAACACACACACACACACAGACTCTCACCCCTCCCTCCTCCCTCCTCACCCCTTAAACGAGGAGTGCTTGAGTGAGCATGGCCGGGTTTGGAGATGAAACAGGCTTACTGCGCACAGGGGAGGGGAGGGGACGGAAGGGAGGGAGGGAGAGAGGGAGGGAGAGAGAGGGGAGGGAGAGAGGCAGGGAGGAGAGAGGGAGGGGAGGAGGGAGGGAGGAGGGAGGGAGGGGAGGGAGGAGGGAGGGAGAGGGAGGGAGAGAGGGAGGGAGGGAGGGAGGGAGGGAGGAGGAGGGGGAGGGAGGGAGGGAGGAGGGAGAGGAGGGAGGGAGAGGGAGGGGAGGGAGGAGGGAGGGAGAGAGGAGGGAGGGAGGGGGGAGGGGAGGGGAGGGAGGGAGGAAGGGAGGAGGGAGGGGGAGAGGAGGGAGGAGGGAGGAGGGGAGGAGGGAGGGAGGGGGGAGGGAGGGGGGGAGAGAGGGAGGAGGGAGAGGAAGAAGAGAGAGGAGGAGGGAGAGAGAGAGAGGAGA
>PIJE02000879.1:50956-70956 GCA_002895965.2 Coryphaenoides rupestris
TGTCTTTGTCTGTCTGTCTGTCTCTCTCGTGCGCTCTATTCATTTCTGTCTCTCTCTCCATATCTGGCTCTGTCTCTCTCTGTCTCTCTCTCTCTGTCTCTCTGTCTCTGTCTCTCCCCATCTGTCCCTGTCTCGCCCGCCGGCTGCTGTGTTGTGACATGTGGGGCCCCGGTCCCCACAAGTGTATGATTGTCTGAATGCATAAACACTCTCTTTATGTGTTGTTGATGCTGTGCACTGAAAAAAGAGAATGGAGAATGGGACTTTGTTGTGTGTGTGTGTGTGTGTGTGTCTATGTGTGTGTGTGTGTGTGTGTGTGTGTGTGTGTGTGTGTGTGTCTGCCAAATGACCTAAATGTAAATGTGTGGATGCATTGGAACCTTATATTTCAATTTGTTTCATTGAAGGATAGTCACACAAGTCATACAATGAACACTTACAGCAATATTTTCCCTTCAAAGACACAGAAGACACCCCCTCCCATCCTCCCGCCCACCCCTACAATCAAAATGAGAACAAATAAATGGATTGCATTTATATATCTCTTTTATCCAAAGCTGCTTCACAGTATCGCCTCACATTCACCCATTCATACACCGACGGCGGTGTCAACCATGCAAGGTAACAACCAACACGTCAGGAGCAGTTAGGGTTAGGTGGGTCTGCTCAGGGGACACCTCAACACTTAGCTAGGAGGAGGAGAGCCCGGGGGATCGAACCAGCAACCTTCCAGTTGCCAGACAACCGCTCTTACCTCCCGAGCGACTGCTGCCCCTAATTAATTAATTAAATATTATTCCTTGGCACCTTAACCTATATGTGTGTATTATCTGTCTCGCTGTCTCGCCGCTGTTACCGAAAGACAAATATATTACAACGTACAAAACCACGTCATGGAACAAACAAACCAAACAAACAAACAAACCAAAAAACCTGATTTTACAAGCAGCCCTGTCTGTCGGGGATGAACCACAACCGTCACAGGTGGAATAATAATCACCGTCGAAGGAGATCGGCGCGAGCAGTCGTTTCCCGCCGGAAATGTGACAAAATGTCAACGCGATACAGACAGACCCCCGCTATAAAGACGCGTCCGGCGGCGCGGCGGGGGGGGGGGCGCGGATGGGGAACCAGCTCGCGAGCGCCGGCGCTGCTCTCTGATCGCTGAGCGTGAACATTCTCGCCGCGAAATGCGCTCGATGGTCCAAATGTCACGAGGACGCCTTTTTTAGCGCTCGTCAATTTTTTCTCTCTCTTTCTCTCTCTCTCTCTCTCCGTCGAATAACCAACAGTGCGCAACCTTTTTCCGAAACCCCTCCCCGTCTCTCTCCCATGACCCTGATTACAGAAGGGGGAGGGGGAGAGGGCGGGGATTCCCACAATTACTATTCATACATGTATAATTATCTCTCTCGCTCTCGTTCTCGCTCTTCTCTCTTTACCTCTCTCGCTCGTCCTCGGGAGGATACAGAAGTGGAGGCGGCCCCGGGGACATGTATAATCACATCGGCCGGCCCACGCGTCTCTTTCTGCCTCCGCCGCACTTTACATGTCGTACGACCGCAGAAGAGAGAGAGAGAGAGAGAGAGAGAGAGAGAGAGAGAGAGAGAGAGAGAGAGAGAGTCCAGTTCGGGGATTCTGTCGTCGCTGTTGCCTCGGCAACGACAAAGTGGCTATTGTGGCGGAAGGGCGGGGGGGGGGGAAATAAACCTGACAGCTATAAACTGTATGCATTGTGCGTCAGGCAACGCTCGGCCATTTTGAGAGGGAGTCCGAGAGAGAGAGAGAGAGAGAGAGAGAGAGAGAGAAGAGAGAGAGAGAGAGAGAGAGAGAGGAGAGAGAGAGAGTTGCAACGGAGTCGCTGACTGTAAACTCCGACAGCAATGTAAATATCGTACGCTAGGCTAATGCCGTGAGGAAGACGACGTGGCATTTTCAAACATGTCGTGTCGGTTTCACGACAAATTACATGAAACAATGACGGGAAAAAAACCCCCAATGTTCAATTTCCCATCTGCTCTTATTTTAAAATGGCGGCCGTTTGTGACATTGCGATGTTCAAGCCCGATAACTAAACTACTTTATATGCGGCTGTAGACTACACTAGTTTGAGTGGATACATATGTACTCTATACTGTATGTATATATATATATATAGCCGTCACCGCTTTGTTAAGGTTTATGTGAGACCGATGCGCCATTTTTTATCTTAATCAATTTCGATTCTGTGCTCAAGTCGGTCACACAAAAAAAATTCCCAATGAGGTTTGGGGGGGGTTTTCATTGGCTCTCAGACCATCTTGGTATTTCCGCTCCAACGCGTTTGACCCGCGAAAGACCTTCATCGCTTCCCCATGTGTTCGGTCCGCCTTACATACACACCCCATGGCTCTTTTTTTAAAACCCTCCCGACCAGTTCCGGTGCATTTAATTAAAAATGCGAAGACGATAAATTCTCAAGCCTTGATACCTTGAAGGAACCCATGTAAGGCAGTTGAGTTACGACCCCGCGCATTTTGAACGGTGGGGGTTCACGTCATGCGTGAAACATAAATTTGAGGCTGGGGGTGTAGTGCTGATCTTCCGTCGTACTATTTTTTTTTTTCCCCACAATGCCAACAGCGACACGTTCATAATTCAACACGACCTGCCACACCCCCCCCCTCCCACCTTTCCTGCCCATTTGGTGAGGAGAGGGGAGGGGAAAAAACCCCGAAATGCTAATTCACGAATGATTGATGCGGAAGCTATTTCCCGAATTACTTCGTCGGGTGACGTTGAAATACCGTCTTTGAAATACTGTCTTTGAATTCCATAAATTCATCCCGCGATCATCGGGAAAAAACTATCTTTGCTTTTGTTGTTTACCTGGAATATTCTGTTCTAATACAAAACACGACACAGTACTGTCACTACAAATTCCCCCCGGCCAAGAAACCAGTGCCGGGGGAGCGAGAGAGAAAGAGAGAAAAGGGACAACATTTTGAACTCAAAGTGAACTCCCAGATTGCGATCTGGACAAAATGGCTCCGCAAAAACAGAGTCATCCGCTGGCAAAGCCCCTTATCTCCGGATACAGGCCACAGGATTTTTTTGCCTTTTGCACCGTAACGCGACCGACAAACCCACTGTCATAATCTGTAATAAACTGACCGGGGAACATAATAAGCCCTTCAGAGATTGCTCAGGATGTTCCAAATATGGTCGACCGGTGTTTCGGCCCCTCCCCTCCCTCCCTCCTCCCTCCCTCCCTCCTTCCACACCCACCCCCGAATCTGAATCTGCCAATTCATCGGAGACGGGTCGTGTTGAGGCCATTATTGTTACCGCTGTGCATTATCTTGCGGCTGGTTTCATTGCCGTGATGGCGGTGCGTTCATGTTATGTGCCGTGATGTCTTATGATTACATTTGTGTTTATTTGTTTTAGGATGTCTGCGGACGTTTATAGGCTTTGGCATTCCTTCAATACTCCTTCCAGCATGATGTGTGTGTGTGTGATGTGTGTGTGTTGGTGTGTGTGTGTGTGTGTGTGTGTGTGTGTGTGTGTGTGTCTGTGTGCACGAATGTGTTTTGTGCACGGGAGTTTGTGTGTATTGTGCGTGTGGTTTGTATTGTGTTGATGTGCATGTGCGTATGCATGTGTATTGTGTGTGTATTGTGTGTGTGTGTGTGTGTGTATTTGTGTGTGTGTGCCTGTGTGTGTATTGTGTGTTTATTGTTTGTGTGGTTTGTATTGCGTTGATGTGCGTATGCATGTGCATTGTGTGTGTGTGTGTGTGTGCGCGCGCACACGTGTGTGTGTGTATGCATGTGTATTGTGTGTGTGTGTGTGTGTGTGTGTGTGTGTGTGTGCAGCGTGCGTGACATCTAAAGCGATAGGGAGCCAACAAAATTACAGTTAACGGAATTAGTCCATTTAAAGTGGACCACCCGTGCAGCTTTCCGTGTGGCTTCTCTTTATGTGTGTGTGTGAGCACTTGTAAGAGTGTGTGTGTGTGTGTGTGTGTGTGTGTGCATGTGTGTTACCTCTGTGTGTCTATGTGTGTCTAAATGTATGCATGTTTTCCGCTTTGTTAAGCAACAAGACGGAGTGATTACACAAGGAACGTACCCATGAGGTCACCGTCTGATTAAATTAGCCCGTCTCTCTCTCTCTCTCTCTCTCTCTCTCTCTCTCTCCTCTCTCTCTCTCTCTCTCTCTCTCTCTCTCGTTTACCCGCCTGTTGAACACCTAACGATCGAAGCGTCTCGACCAATCGCATCGCATCAAATTCTCGGACGTCATCACTGATTTGGGCCCCGTAGTAAATACACAAAACAAACAAAAATAAAAATTAAGAAAAAATGTGTAGAACAAAACAAAGAAAACCCTGACATGAATTTGGAAGAGTATGTCGGCTATTGTCGGCTGAGTAACTACATAGAAACACAGAGAGAGAGACAGAG
Organism: Coryphaenoides rupestris; assembly: GCA_002895965.2. Classification (NCBI taxonomy): domain Eukaryota; kingdom Metazoa; phylum Chordata; class Actinopteri; order Gadiformes; family Macrouridae; genus Coryphaenoides; species Coryphaenoides rupestris. Next base: position 55,405 of record PIJE02000879.1, read on the forward strand.
AGAGAGAGAGAGAGAGAGAGAGAGACAGAGAAAGAAGGAACGGGTAGAGAGAGGAAGGGAAGAGAGAGAGAGAGGGAGAGAGAGACAGAGAAAGAGAGGGAGAGAGAGCAATAAAAAGAGTGTGAGAGAGAGAGAGAGAGAGAGAGAAGAGAGAGAGAGAGAGAGAGAGAGAGAGTCTGGTGTATTTCCTGTCCCTCTGCCCGCTGGCAGAGCGCAGCGAGAGTTAGCTAAAAATGGCTAACAAAGAGGCGACAGAAAGAGGCCTGTGTTCATATGCATAAAGCCCCATGAAATAGAGATGAGCCGGGAGGAGCGCGGTCCCCACAAACCACCTGGGAGCCAGGCTCTTATCACACACACACACACACACACACACACACACACACACACGCGCACCACACACACACACACGCACCACACACGCACACACACACACACACGCACCACACATACACACACGCACATTTCATGTGCACACACACACATGCACGACATGTGCACATGCTCACACACGCTTGTGTCCATACGCACACTACACACACACACACCCTCTACACACACACCACACACACCACACCACACAGTCTCTCAGCCTCTGGTCACCTGCATGCCAGGAAATATAAAAAAAAATACAAAAGGGGGCTGACCTTTGACCCCTTTTCACATTCACACCCGCGCTCCTTGCTTGGTACCGACACCACCCTCCCCCCACCCCCACCACCTACCACCCCAGGAGGGAAGCTAGCACGCTCACAGGCGAAGGTGAATCAGGGGTCAAGAAGAAGCACTGGGGATGAGGGGGGGGGGTGGGGGGTGGGGGGTGGTCTTGGTCCGAGGAGGACCAGGGGGAACCTTGTGGGGACCCTCTGGCCCTGCTGTACTGAGGACAAGGGCGTGGGGAGAGGGGGGGGGGGGGGGGGGCGGGTGGTGTGGTGGGGAGGCGTGGGATGGGACCCCAATGGGCAAGGAACCAGTGGTGGTGGAAGAATCCATCTTGCGGTATTTCGGTACGGACTTAGCATTTCAGCATAGCCTCAGTATACTGTATTTCACTATTCGGTGGAGTGGAACCGGGATGTGTGTGTGTGTGTGTGTGTGTGTTGTGTGTGTGTGTGTGGTGTGTGTGTGTGTGTGTGAGCAGTTTATTCAGGTGTTATGTGATGGAGGCGCAGGGCAGGAGGTGTGTGGTGTGTGGAGCAGCGAGTGCGGCGACATTAATCCTCTCTGCTTGAGCTAGCCGCGGTTTAGTTCATACAGGGGGAGCCAAACGGACAAATGGATGCTAACATAAAAGGGCGGGAAAAGAAAGTAGAGAGGGGGTGGGGGGGGGGAGGGGGGGGGGGCGTACATTTATACGCTGTGAATGTTTCCTGACCAAACTGTACTCTCGGTTTGAGGTTTTAACAGCAGACAACAAATTCACATCCTCACGACGCCTTTCCTGGTAAACCATCAGTGACGACGGTCAGCTACTGGGTTAACACTTAGGTACTCAGGTAATTACAGGTGTCATTACACACAGATACACAGGTATTACGGAATTTAACCTGTGACAACATGTACTTCATGTTTTTATAATGTTATGGCACAACCTAAACCTACCTTTTTGGCCTAACCTTAACCCACAACCTAAGCGAACCACACTGTGTAGCTACACGCCGTGTGGAGTTTGCATGTTCTCCCCGTGCTCCGCTGGGTCTCCTTCCACAGTAAGAACCTTAATTAAAAAACATGTGAAGAATCGATTTGCCGGTCCTGTCCCTGACCAAGACGTGGACGCAAGACCTGGAGCTGTTGGTCCCCGGGCGCCGTAAAAGGGCTGCCCACTGCTCCTGGAGGGGCAGCATAATGGATGGGTTAAATGCAGAGACTTAATTTCCGCGGGCCACCCTCCCTGCATGCGTGTGTGTTTGTGACCATATAAGTGTGGACTAATAAAAGTGAACTTCTATTACATGCATTAAGTAAAGTTGTTAAATTGCTAACTTACACGGTACTTGATTGTGTAGCTACACCGCAACAGGAGACTCAATGTAAAGTAAGGCGTCGCCTGCTATGACGGTACAGAAGTCTCACACTCGGAGGGGAACACACTTTAAAAGTGACATACTATGCCACCAGGTGTGAGTGTTTATTAGCCATTGCAAGCTGTTTCACAATTGCCATGTGACTACCGTCTTGTGACATCACAAGTGGGAATGTCCACCTAGATGTATGATGACTAGATCAGTCCACCAACCTACCCAGTGGACTGTACCGACAGGTAAGCTGATCTAGTCAGCATACTGTACATCTACGTGGACATTCCCACTTGTGACGTCACTAGGCGGTAGTCACGCGGCAATTGTGAAACGGCTTACACTCACACCCGCTGGCATAATGTGTCCCCTCTAAAGACAAACCACTGCCTTCAATGAAAATGGGGGAAAGTCCAAAATCAACAAACCGGCCCGGGGACAGGTGCCAGCGGAGTCGGGCACCGATTCCTCCCTGGCAGGCCGAAGACCGGAAGACCCTACCGGGGGCTGTCAGCACTAATCCCGGGGCCGCGGTTGTCATGACGATAATGTCAGGGCTCATGGGGAGGGAATTAGCGAGGAGATTTGGTGGAAGTAGGGGGGTGGGCGAGTGCTGGCGGGGGAGGGAGGGGGGGGTTGGGAGCGTGATGGGGGCAGGAGCAAATCTGTTGCCAGCCGTTGCTCCATCACTTCATCAGCGATTAAGATGAGCTGAATTTTAATGCGACAGGGCTACATCGTTATTTCTTTTCTTCCCTCCCCCCCCGTCTAGGTTGCACATTGCGATGCGATCTCGCGTTTTGGCCGCGCATGAGTGCTCAGACCGGATGGGTTTGTTGGCGGGGGGGATTCCCAGGGGGCATGCAGTGCGGGGGAGGGGGGTGGGGGGGGGGGGGTTGGACTCGCCCATCAAATAATCGCTCACAAGCAGGTAAGGCGTCCTCACCGCAGCTGTCCGGGGGAAAAAGGAAACTCGACAAACAAGTTTACAGATCCGTCACCTGTTGCTGCCGCGCTGCTCAAACACCAGGAGCTCCTCCTCGTCGCTTCTCCCCATTCTCCCCCCTACCACCCCCCACCCATTTCGACCTTTGACCTCTCGAGAAGAAGCTCGAGCGTCGACGTTGCCGTGCCAATTATGGACTTTACTACCACATGTATGTAGTTCATTTAGAGGAGGAGAACATTTTAATCCGAAGCGACTCACAGCAAATGAACAGCAAATAACAGTAGGCTAGCGGGGGCGGCTCGCGGGGTTTTTGCCTGCTAAAGATGGCGGACAAGGGGCGGGACAGCTGGGATTCGAACCCCGGGAACCTTTTTCGTCCTCACCGGTCCGTTGTAACCTTCAGCTGAAGCAGAAAGCACACTTTATTATTATTATATTATTATTATTATTATTATTCGTATTATTTCCGTCTCTGCTTCAGCAGCAGCAAACAAGGGGCGGATTTTTAAACGTCTCGCAACTTGCCCTAGCAGCGGCGGTAAAGCGAATAATAACCAGAACCGGCCGGTCTTGTCGATTCTGCTATTACCTCTGTATATTAACCCCCCCTGTCTGCTTGAGGACATATTGCAGGGGAGGAGGCGTGGGTGGGGGTGGAGACCCATTGCGGAGGAAATCCAGGGAAGCCACGACATAAAACTAACCAGTAGCTACACCTCAGGAGGATAACAACAACAACAACAACAATAACAATAACAATAATAATAATAATAATAACAACAACAACAACGGTGGCGGGAGGATGCTTTCGGGGCCCGAGGGTTATACCAAGGAGGCACTCAGGAGAGTTTCGGAAGCGGCTGATATTTAAGGTGGGAACGCGCACAGCGGCTGCACACGGCTCGCTATTTTTATCGCGGCAATGACAACCGACGCTTCAATGCCTTTATGGGGTGTAGCAAAAAAATTTATAAAATATCCTCGCTTCTGGCCGTGGTCACAAGACGAGTGAAGCAACGTCCCTGCTACTTTCAGCCTGATAGTACGTTTAACGTTGTGTCTCTCTGTCTCTCTATGGTACATATGGCTGAAATACACGAAGCAGAGAATAGTTTACATTTCGGGCGTTTCGCATTTAGATGCTTTTGTCCGAAGCGATTTATTTAATTTTGTCCGAAGAAGAGTGGAGACAAACATTAACATCGCTGACGGCTGCGGCGAGTATAGAAGGCAAGTTTCAAGGGCTCATGGTTGCCAGGTTGACCGCCTCGCTGGTTTCGGGCCACGACGGCAAGATAGCGAGCATATAGATTGCCTACGCGATGGCTAGTGGCTATTTTTAAGCGCCGGGACCTACAAACACACAAGACAGTGAGGATAATGTGATGCTAGGGTTTAATGCGAAACAAAATTCTAAGCGCTCATAATTGGCCGAGCTTTGACCGCTAAAAACAGGCGAGATAGCTGTCGGACACGGACGCCGCGCGAGCAGCTCGTAGTAAAGGTAGGCTGCTATTTTTTAAAGTTGCCGGGACGTACTAAACGTACAAGTCAAGTTTGATTCAAACCGCCCGGTTGGGGGTGAAGTGAGCTGAACACAAAGGCAAAAGAAGTTTGGGGAGTCGTTGTCGTCCAATCTAAATGGACGTTTGGCCAAGCGATTTGGAGCGCGTGATTTAGAGACGCGCCGCCGCTCATATTTGTCATTCACGGCGCGCGGCGGACGGCGTTTTTTGGAGGACCGCCCGCTTCTTCTCGGTCTAGCAGATCCAAGATGGCGTGCCTCTCCCCCACCCGCCCCGTAGAGGCATGCAGGCTTCTATTCTGAGCCCGATGCCCTTGAGAGAGCGTTTCAGCGAGAAACTGCTTCCCTGGCAGTCTCTGTGGTCGAAGTCTCCCAGAAACTGTAGAGTCAGTGAAAAGAAAGAGAGAGAAAGAGAGAGAGAGAGAGGAAGAGAAAGAGAGGAAGAAATGGAGGAAGAGGGAATCCAAGGGAAGAATACAAAAAAGACAGAAATAGACAGAGAGAGAAAGAGAGAGAGAGAGAGAGAGAGAGAAGAGAGTGAGAGAAGAAAGACTTAATGAATTGAGGAAAACCGGAAAAAAACCGATAGAAGAGTGAAAGAGACGGAGAGAATGAAAGCGGTAAAGGAGGTAAGACAAAACAACACAGGAGAGACTGAAGATATCATCAATTAATAAAGAGAGGATGACAAGAATGGAAGTTAGAAAGACAAGAAAAGAAAAATAAATAACTAAATGAATACCAACAAACAGTAAAGAAATGAACAACAACCAACAACCAGCAACACACAGACACGTAGGGGGTCCCTGGTACGCTGGACACCGGCAGAGGTGTGTGTGTGTGTGTGTGTGTGTGTGTGTGTGTGTGTGTGTGTGTATCTAAATGGAGAGAGGACCCCCGCGCGTGCTGGGAACAATCAGCTTTCAACCAGCTGGAAAACGAAGACGGGCGGGGCCAGGCAGGGAAACAAAATGCACCGACGTTGGCCACTTGGAAGGAAGGAGGAGGAGGAGGAGGGGATGAGGGGGAGGATGAGGGAGGAGGAGGGGGAGGGGAGAGGGGAGGGGGTGGATTCAAGGGCAAAAGGGGGACGTGCGGCCGGTGGATCAGTAATTAATCAAATTATTCCTTTTTAAAATGTTAAGATGTGTTAAAAGTGACACGGGTGGCGGATGAGTCATCTGTTGCTGAGAGATGTTTTAATTAGGGGACAGTGATGTGTGTGTGTCTCTGTGTGGTGTGTGTGTTGTGTGTGTGTGTGTCTCTGTGTGTGTGTGTGTGTGTGTGTGTGTGTGTGCTGGTAGGGGGGGGTGCTATGGGAGCAAGCTGATTGAGTTTGTATGTTTCTCTGTGTGTGTTTTTGAGATTTGTAAATGTGTGTGTGTGTCTGTGTGTGTGTGTGCATGAGTTGCCTGTACGTGTGTATGTGTGACTGTCTATGTGTGTATGTACTGTATGTGGAAGTGTATATATGCGTGTGCGTGAGTTTGTGTGTGTGTGTGTGTGTGCGTAAGTTTGTGTGTGTGTGTGTGTGTGTGTGTGCTCCCCAATACACACTCCCATCATCTACGACCAAACAAGCGCGAGGAAGCGTTCCACTCCATCACATGGGGGTGGGTGGGGGGGGACCACGGCCTGGGGGCAAGGCAGCTGACCCCTCTGCCCTCTCCACCCCCCTGTCACACCCCCAGCCCACCCCCACTACACCCCCACCACACCCCCACTCCCCTGACTGCACCGGTCACCACCAGTCCAGAGCCCGGGGCCCCGTGCCTCAACTCACCTTCGTCCACCATGAGGTCTAGTGTGTGTGTGTGGTGTGTGTGTGTGTGTGTTGTGTGTGTGTGTGTGTGTGTGTGTGCGTGTGTGCGTGTGTCCCGTTAGCAGCAGGCCTCCCCTTGGGGCCCCTGGGGGCCTCAGCATGTACATCCACCAACACAACACACCCCCTACTGAGGGTGGCACCTGCGAATAACAGTTTAGGGGCTGAGTAATGTCTTCTATTGGGCCGGAACCGTCTGAGGCTCAGAGACCACAGTCAGTAATGTCTTCTCCTCTGGGACTGGAAGCAGTCTCTGAGTCAGTAAGAATACCGAGACGCTAAAAGGTTAGTAATGTTCTCCTTGCTGGGGTGAAGCAGTCTGAGGTTAGAACCTAGACACCTAAAGTTTAGTAAGCCCCGTGCGGGTGAGAGCAGTCTGAGGTTAGAACCTAGACGCTAAAGTTTAGTAATGTCTCCTTGCTGGGGTGAAGCAGTCTGAGGTTAGAACCTAGACGCTAAAGTTTAGTAATGTCTCCTTGCTGGGTGAAGCAGTCTGAGGTTAGAACCTAGACGCTAAAGTTTAGTAATGTCTCCTTGCTGGGTGAAGCAGTCTGAGGTTAGAACCTAGACGCTAAAGTTTAGTAATGTCTCCTTGCTGGGTGAAGCAGTCTGAGGTTAGAACCTAGACGCTAAAGTTTAGTAATGTCTCCTTGCTGGGGTGAAGCAGTCTGAGGTTAGAACCTAGACGCTAAAGTTTAGTAATGTCTCCTTGCTGGGGTGAAGCAGTCTGAGGTTAGAACCTAGACGCTAAAGTTTAGTAATGTCTCCTTGCTGGGGTGAAGCAGTCTGAGGTTAGAACCTAGACGCTAAAGTTTAGTAATGTCTCCTTGCTGGGGTGAAGCAGTCTGAGGTTAGAACCTAGACGCTAAAGTTTAGTAATGTCTCCTTGCTGGGGTGAAGCAGTCTGAGGTTAGAACCTAGACGCTAAAGTTTAGTAATGTCTCCTTGCTGGGGTGAAGCAGTCTGAGGTTAGAACCTAGACGCTAAAGTTTAGTAATGTCTCCTTGCTGGGGTGAAGCAGTCTGAGGTTAGAACCTAGACGCTAAAGTTTAGTAATGTCTCCTTGCTGGGGTGAAGCAGTCTGAGGTTAGAACCTAGACGCTAAAGTTTAGTAATGTCTCCTTGCTGGGGTGAAGCAGTCTGAGGTTAGAACCTAGACGCTAAAGTTTAGTAATGTCTCCTGCTGGACTGGGGCAGTCCGAGGCTAGAGGCCAGAGTTCAGCAAAGGCCTCTGTATGCTTCTTAAGAAGTCCACAGAACTGTCCGATATTGGGCAGGTACTAGAGTATAGGAGGCTGTCCGTCAACCTGCCGAGATCTGGCGCCGGCTTCCAAGCCCCGCCCCCCTTCATACCCCACTAGTCTACCCTATCGTTCACACTCAACACACTGAGCAGGACATGGTGTTTCTTTACCTAACTATTCAAATTGCTGTGAAAGACACAATTTCCCTTTGGGGATCGATAAAGTCACCGTCTATCTGTCTCCCTAAATGCACAAGGCCGATATGAAATACACAAAACTGCACAATGTTTGCGAAAAACTAAACGAAAACAAACAGTAAAAACGTCAATGTAAAAAATAGCACATCGATTAAAAAGTGGGTTACGAGATGCCTTTGGCTTGGCCGACAACAGAGTAATGGCTCAGATATATATATATATATATATATATAATATATTACCTTTAGCTAATACTTAAACGTTTTCTTTTATTACAGGTACGTGTGGTGTCCTTTCAGGTCCAGGGCTGATTCTAATTGGCTGATTTGAAACGTACTTTAGGGGACGTTATACATCACAGTGCTGGCTGAATATCCTCTTCTGTGGGTTTTAATTAATGTCATTCAGTCTGACAAGCTAAAACAATGTTAATTTTTAAAAAGCCGTACCTCGTGGCAGTTATTGATTTTTTTTGGGAGAAAGATTATTTTTAAAATCTTACAACCTTTTTCTCTTACTTTTCAATTAGGACGACTAGAAAACCGAGATTAATGCCACACTTGACTTGACATGTGGGAATTAGCACAAAAAAACATAAATAGAATTGCGAGTAACATTAAGCAAACAGCTAAACTCAATACCTGTTAGCATGCTACGCTAGGCCTTGCCTAGCGCTTTGTGAAGACAAAAAACAACACATAAATAAAAGGAAGGTGTATTCTGCGTGGGTCAAAATACTGTACATGTTTTTGCTGTTGTTTTCTGCATTTCTTGTTTTCTAGTATTATTCCGGACATTCAAATTACCCGCCCCCTTGTGGAAAAAACACAGACTGACATTTTCAGGTTTAGCGGGAGGAATCGTCTGTAACTATCTGTCTCTGACATTATCGATAAGAGCAGGTTATTCAACTCCATCACAGCCAACGCATTCATTTCACAAGACGCAAAAACTGGATTCGTGGCACTTTGCTGACATATTTTGTTTCATGTTTTACGGCTACGCCAGAAAAAGGCGCGGGCTTTGCTGTTGCCAGAATTGTGATTGTCATCTTCTTCACGCAAGTGAAGGGCCTCTTTTTTTAGTTTTTGTTTGCGAAATAACATAAAACCCAAAGAAAACTGAGGAGTTATACCTCCACAACAAAAAGATAACGCCTGTGATATTGTTGTCCAAGTCAAATAACCAATGTGAATGCTACTGGGTCAGAGTGAATCAAGATGGAACACAGCATCAATGGATAGATTTAATTTCCGGCTGAAATAAATGTCATGTTTAAGAGTGGATACCACAGAGTGTATTATGAGCTGGTAGTCTTATAGTACTATGGAGCCAATAGCAGAGGTTTTAGTAGAGGTAAGGTCTCCAAATAAAAACAGTAAGCAGCAGTAGCTCAGGAGGTCAGAGCGGTTGTCTGGCAACAGGAAGGTTGCTGGTTCGATCCCCAGGCTCCGCCTAGCTAAGTGTCGAGGTGTCCCTGAGCAAGACACCACCTAACCCTAACTGCTCCTGACGTGTTGGTTGTTACCTTGCATGGTTGACACCGCCGTCGGTGGGTGAATGTGAGGCATTTGGTTTCTCACGAGTTTAAACTCCTTTGGACGTATTTGGAGGGGGGGTGATATTACCCGGATACGGTCACTCTCAGGGAGGAGAGGTTAATTGGGGATTGAACACCCCCCTCACCGCGAGACCACACGGCCCCCCCCTTTGGGTGGTGGCACCGGCGTCATTTCCCGCCCCCTCATTTTCTCCACCTTGGCACGCGTACCAACCATGTATTATGATGTGCGACTGAAGAGAGAGAGATTCTGGTTCTTTTTGTACAGGCGGTTGCTATGGTGAGACGGGAGAGGGGGGGGGGAGCGGGCACTCGTGAATGGGTGGCTTATTTTAATGCACTTCTGGTGGACCATTTCCACCCTTCCGGCTGGGAAATGGTTTCGAGCCCCTGGGAACTCCCAGCAGGTCGGCCAGGGTCTGCCGTGGAAACCAGCTGGAGACCAATTTTGTCTTCCAACCTCAACCGGTGAAAACACACCGTTTATGCAGTCGTATGCATGGCTAGATTGCCTCGTTTGTTTCATTTGATCACAAGTACAAGAACTGACAGAGGGAAACCTGTATTCTATCACCATTGTGCCCAATGCACCCCCTCTAAGATTTCTTTACAGCCAAGTCGCCCTTTAAAGTCAAAGCTGAATGCTCTTATTGGAAAGACTTACCAAACATGGCTACGATGGCTGTGTTACGATTCAGATTTACTCCATTGTATTAAGGAGGGCATTGGCTCATTTTGTTGGGGTGAAGTAAAAAATGTATTTGTTCATTCTCCCAGTGACCCCCGCAATCCTTCAAAGTGCCCCTAGGGACGCACGTAACCTCCGTTTGAGAAACACCGGGTTAGAGGACAACATCCATAGAGGGAGAAATGTTCATTATCTCGCTTTGTTGACACGGTAACGGCGGGGGTTGCGTATTTTTAACGGCACAACATATTTGCCGTGGGTCCCCTGGGTGACCGTAAGTACCTTTCACCACAGGTGGGGTGGTGGGAAAGGGGGGGGGGGGGTCACGAAAACGCTTAGGGGGGAACCTGCTGATCTCCAACACTGGCGACGCGTTGGCTTCACTGAAATATTAAAACCTCCGGCTCACAAACCCGAGATTGAACGGACGGACGGTTGTGCAAATGGCCTCGCTGTGGAGAAAATGGCTTTAGGAGAGAGAGAGAGAGAGAGAGAGAGAGAGGCTGATAAGCAGTTGACCTAGCAAGAGGGCAATTAGCGCGGGGAGAATACACGGGCCGAAGATACGAGAAGAAACGGAATACATTTCTGCTTATCGGACGAAGAAATCTCGTGATTGCCCGCCAGAGCGACACGTGGCCCTTTCAGAATTTTTTTCTGTGTGTGTGTGTGTGACGGCGCATAAAAAAAAAAGAATTACAAAAAAAAAACCCTGCAAAGAAGATAAGAAATTGTAATATTTTTTTTTTCTTGCCAAAAAAAACCGCGGGGGACAAAACAAAGACAGACACTCAAAAATGTGAGATCAAATGAAAAGGAAAAGATGTCGGCGAGGTGGGGGAGGGGCGGGATGTAAGGGTGAAAGGGTGTAATGAAGGTGCAGGACTGGGGGGGGGGGGGGGGGGCCCGGGGGGCGGCCCCATATTGGAAGTGAGTGGCATCACTCTCCCCAACGGTGTTCTCTGGGCAGCGGCCAGTAAATCACCTATTTTTTAACTGCTCCTCCTTGCTCCTTGCTCCTCCTCCTCCTCCTCCTCCTCCTCTTCCTCCTCGCCGCTTTGTGCTGAGGTCAGCGTGCCGCAGCCCAGACTTGTCGAGAAGTCATCCATCAGTTTTAGGTTTTTTTTTTTTCCTCTTTTCATTTTCTTTCTCTTTCAAACCGAGGGAGAGCGTTTAATCGGGACTGAGACAGACAAGAGAGAGACAATCCAATCCGTCCATCCACCGCGCCGCTCCTCTTCCCCCTCCTCCCCCAAAAGTTCTAAGGATTATTTTTGAAATGTCCATTTTTATTTAGAAAAAAACTAACAAAAAACAGATATACAGTATTTGGGATAATATTTTCTAAATAAAAGCCTTTTCAGCAGACCAAAAAAACCCAACAACAGCCACATTACGGTTTGAATAAACCCAGCCAGTATAAGGGGAAACGTACGGCAAAATCCTGCCTGTTCATTCATTCATTCATTCATCCATTAATTCAGAATTTCCACCCGGGGCTCAGGGCTGCACTGCAGAAGAGGCAGTAGCAGCAGCATTTCTCTCAGACGTTGTGATTCCACATCAACATAAACACCAACATCGTGACGCATAGCACCCCCCCCCCCCCCCCCCCCCCCCCCCCCACTCCTCCTAGCCACCCCCCTCCCCCCCCCCCCCCGCCACCAACTAAACTATCCTTCTGGGAAGACAAATCTAATAACTGGGATGCTGAACCAGGAAACAGGGCAACTGGATAATGCACACACAAATTGGGAGCTATTTTCTGGAAACGGTTAAAAATAATGCAGTTGTTTTTTGTTGTTGTTGTTCTTTTTTGTTGGTGTTTTTTTTCTCCAAAAACAGAATTGTTCTCGCTTACACGGTCCCTTTCTATAATGCGACCTCTCAGCCCAGTCTGCTCTCTAACAATAGGCTTTAAGCAAGTGTGTGCGCGTAAAACAAATTACACGTTCAGCCAGACAAAGACGGGGCCGGCCGGGCACCGAACACCACACGGTGGTCCGTGGCGGGAAAAGAAGTCCATTAGCGAGCCTGCTGAACCGTTTAGAAGTCATAACATTTATAACAGAGTGCGGCAGCAGCTCAGGAGGTAAGAGCGGTTGTCTGGCAACGGGAAGGTTGCTGGTTCGATCCCCGGCTCCTCCTCCTAGCTAAGTGTGGAGGTGTCCCTGAGCAAGACACCACCTAACCCTAACTGCTCCTGACGTGTTGGTTGTTACCTTGCATGGTTGACACCGCCGTCGGTGTATGAATGGGTGAATGTGAGGCAATACTGTGAAGCTCTTTGGATAAAAGAGCGATAGAAATACAATCCATTTACCATTTATAACATAGCTGCCACATACACAAAACATCACCGCTGTGTTGAAGTTCACTCAATGTCAGTATATGAATCGAGTCTGGCCGGGGAAAAAGGAAGAAAATGAAACGTAAAATAAATGACAGTTTTTGTTGTTTTTTTCTCTTCTTCTTATTTATTATTTTTTTGTCTACTTTTTTGCGTACTGTCGCCTGCGATGTCACAAGAGTTTCACTGTTCAGAATGGCAATGTGCTACTCAACCCACAGAGCTTGCATTCCAGGCTGCAGTTCACTTAGCGGCCAAAGGGGCGGCAGTAATGAGAAGGGATTTCGGATTCTTACGCAAAGCACCTGTAGCCGTCAAACTCACTGCTACCTATCTCGGGTTGGCAAGACGTGTAATGATGACGGCTCTTCCCCCGGTGTCTCTTCATGTGTGGGACTCGATGCGATGCCCTGGCACCCTCGCAATCACCACCTCGCCCGCGGGCCTGAAGTCCTTCCTGATTGACCAGAACACGATGAGGGTGAGAGGAGGGGGTCTCCGAGGAGGGGAAGGCTGACTCGGAAACGATGGGAGGTGGTCCAGATTGGCAAACCCTCTTATTCTTCCTCCCTCCGTTCAAACCCTCTCCAAGAAGAAGAAACACACACACACACACACGTACGCACACACGTACGCACACACGTACGCACACACACACATGCACACATACATACACGCACACGCACACGGACACGGACACACAGACACAGGCACACACACAGACACACACAGATGCAGACACAGACACAGGCACACACACATACACGCACACACACAGACACACACACACACACACATACACAGACACACACAGATGCAGACACAGGCACACACACAGACGCACACACACAGACACACACAGATGCAGACACAGGCACACACACAGACACACACAGCTGCAGACACACACAGACACACACACACAGACACACACAGATGCAGACACACACACAGACACACACACACACACAGACACGCACACATAGACACGCACACGGTGTCCCAAGAACCAACGCCAGCCCAAGAATGTGCTGCCAAGCAACGATAAGCCACAGATGCTGTTACCGCGGTGACGCTGCACAGCCTAGTGAATGGGAAGGGTGACTTTGGGATGTTTGGGATGTTTCTTTTCCTTTTTTTTCTTATTTTGAGAATCCAGACCAAAACTCCTCCTCCTCCTCCTCCTCCTCCCCTCCTCCCTCACACCCTCCTCCTCCTCCAGGGGCAGGCAGGGGTAAGGCATCCTGTGGACATCATGGAATCGAGCCCAGTACATTGTTGGTATAGATCACCATTTGCAATCAAACATACAACAGAACCAATCCATTTAGATTTACATTTAGGGTATTTGTCAGACGCTTTTATCCAAAGCGACTTACAAAGAGTACATTTGTTGAAGGAGACAGCAATATATCACTGTGGTACATAAAGATAAGAATAGAGCAGCTTTCAGGCATTCATAATTGCAAGGCTAATAGAACGAGTTTCATAATTGCTAGGCTGCCTGCATAATATCTGGGATAAGAGCAGAAGTGACATTCTGAACTCATTACCAACATCTAAGAACATAAAATATGCGACACAATTCTCAGTATTATTAATAATGCCAAGACGTACAAGCACACAAGTTTGTGCTCGGGTTAGGAGAGGGAAGGCGGACACAGACACAGACACAGACACAGTCGCTCAACATGCTAGCGTGCTAACCCATGCTAGCGCCCTCGTCACCGCCGTCCGGGGCTCGATGCCGAAATCTGCGGCCCTACCCGGCTTTCATTGTCCCGTTCCGTCTTCGTCAAAAGCGAAAGGGAAATTCTAACAAACCAAGTGTGTGTGCGTGCGTGTGTGTGCCTGTGTGTGTGTGTGTGTGCGCCTGTGTGTGTGTGTGTGCGCCTGTGTGTGTGTGTGCGCGTGCGCAGAGCCAGAGTCCTCTGTCGCAAGGACAAGTTAAGATTCAAATCATGCGCGCCTCCCCGTCTTGATGAATGAATAGGCAGCTAAATGGCCCTCTGGCAGGGCCCCGGGAATACATTGAGCTAATCAGGGGTGGTCCCACAATCAGAGCCTCCACAAAGTAATCAAGCAGCTGAGGATGAACCACATTATGCATCCCGAATTCCTGTGTGTACGCCGGAGACTGCGTGTGTGTGTGTGTGTGTGTGTGTGTGTGTGTGTGTGTGTGAGAATATATTCTCATCCAGACCGCTAAAAGCCATGTTTGGCACATCGTTGGCACCCCCTGAATTGTAGTTTTCATTTATTGCCGGCGATGTTGTCGATGTCTGCTGGGCACGACAAAAAAAAACAAAACACGTTTTTTCTGCGTTTCGCCGCGAAAAACGGCGAAGACAGCGAGGAGGAGCGATGGTGAAATATTTGCCGATGCTAACAGAATGATGAGGATTCACAGGACTGACTTTTTTTTCTGGGTCTCGGTCTTCTGCGAGACCGAAGAAAAAGATAATGTTTGAACCGAGAACGAACAAAAGGACACGAAGGGGGGGGGGGGGGGGGGAGCTACCGGCAACGTCGAGACAATGAAACGCTCCATTGTGCGTTTCGCTTCAACGAAAGTCACTCGTGAAAGTGTGATAATTACCGATGGATCTGATTAGCTCCTCATTTTCCACAATGTTACACGATTAGATTGGAGCACTTGAGTGTCTCTCTCTCTCTCTCTCTCTCTGTGTGCTGCTTATTGCGTTGGATAAATGTGTAGCATAACAAACCAGGATGCATACTGTTACGAAGAGAAGGAAAACACAACGCAAAACAAGATATTGTTGTCACTGTGACACACAAAAGGTGGAGGGAATTCACTGGCGAGTCATGTCGACGTACTGCTCAATCTTTCTCCTGTACCGACACTATTTATTATTAGAAATTATCTTCCCAGGCTTAGATAAAGGTTTGGGAATTTAATTTCCTAATTATTTGAGCAGAATAGTGTGGACCTGGGTTCAGTCCCATTTTACTATTCAAGAACTTTTTTTTTGTAGGACTTAAGACTTATACTTAGACTTAGTATTATACTTATTTTGAGGACAAAGCTTTTACACTGATGCCAACCAAAGCACACCAACACTAACCAATATCAAAACTATATACAGTAATAACATGATGCTAATATATAATAAATATGAACAAATCAAGCTTCGAAACCCATACTTAGTCCACTAGTACATTAATTACCTACAA
>PIJE02000879.1:75956-78838 GCA_002895965.2 Coryphaenoides rupestris
AAGAGAATACGAATATTTATAAAACAAGGGCCAAACACACAAAACTTGTTACTTTCCTTTTAAAGTAGTTTCCCTTCCGAACCAAGCCAGCTCCCAAACGCTCCTCGCAATCCCTCCTGGCTCGGCGACTTGAGGGACCGCCGCAACGCCTTTGCACCACCACTACATCAAGAGAGTGTGTGCATGTGTGTGTGTGTGTGTTGAAGATAGCGTGTGTGTGACTCCAAGGACTAAGTGTGATAGTATAAACCACTTAAGTCGGGGCCCGCTCGGTCTTTTCTTTTTCGTCTCGTCCTCGGCGTCGTTGCAGTTATTCTTCTTCTTCGCTTTCGTCGCCGTTCGCTTTTCGAGGACCTTTAGCCTTCCCCGCGCGTCGCACCACAAACATTCAAAACTGGGCAGACGAGGAAAAAAACGATACGGATATTGTTGAGTTGATTTATTTATGTATTTGTTTTTTTCCCGCCAAAAAATAAAGAAATAAAGAAAAATAAAGAAAAACTCGGTTCGTTTTTTTTTCGGTTTTAACGTTGCAACCGCCTGCGCTGCGAGTTTTATTTTGGAGGACAAAAGCGTTCTTTGAGTTTTGTTTCTTCCGTTCGGTTTAGCTTGAGTAGACTTGAAAGGCAGGACCTTTTTTATAGAAGTGTCTGCGGGCACCAGGGCGGCGTGTTGGAGTGGCGAACAAATTTTTTTTTAAACATTAAATCGCTATCTTAAGCAGCCCTTTCTTTTCCCTGAAACCAAATTCTTTGTCGCCAACCCCATCCCTGAAATGAAATTGCCCCAAAGGTGTGAAGTAGCAGCACGCACACACACACACACACACCACACACACATACACACACCACACGCACACAGTTCCCAAACGAACGCACACACACACACCACGCAGTGCACTCACACACACCCACCCATACACACACACACACGCAGTAGCAAAGGTAGGTACTTTTTGTCATTGTGATTACCACCCACAAAAACAACACACACCACACACACACACACAAAGAGAAAAACATCCCGGTGTCAACTGTGAATTCTCGAGTGTCGTTCCTCTGCCGTCTTCAAAAGACAATCGCGTCCGCGCCCCACCGCCGGCCCCGCTCCCCCTGGAGCTGCTGTTGCATAATGAAAAACACACTTTGACGGTTACTACGTCCGTTGTGTAAAAGAACTAAAAAAAATCCTCGTCGTCGGCTACAAGCGGACGAAACCAAAGCGACTTCATTTGAATTGTAAACGGCCATTTTCCACTGACCTCCGCCACTCACAGAGAATGTTTATAAGATATATATTATATATATATATATATTTCTTTGAAGTGACAGCAAACAAGGGCACAAAAGAACAAAAAAAGGAAATAACGAAATGCATTAAAAATGTAATTCGTCAAAAATAAAGCAAGTGGTTCGGTTTTAGGTCACCCCTTCTCTCTCCCCCCCCCCACCCTCTCACCCCCCCCCAAACCCCCCCCCCGGTTACAGGTTTCATCAATCGGAGGTGATGACCCGCAGTCTCACCGCAGCGACCTTTGTTAAATATAAAACACGGCAAGGAGGCAATTTCGCCTTTTTACTGTTTGACTCAAAATGAGGAGAGGGAGCGAGCGACCAGAAGAGAGCGAAGAGAGAGAAGAGGAGAGAGAGAGAAGAGACACCATATAGATACAGGATAGAGAGAGTTTTAAGGCCGTTCCTATATACCACCAGGCCTGAGCTGTGATTAGCCATTCCAAGCGATTTCAAAAAGCCGGTTGAATGGCCCCCACGTTGACAAACCCCTAGTGTGCGAGTGTCCACCACCCAGTGTAATGGCGGGTAGATCAGCCTACCAGTTGCTACAGTCCATTGGTAGGCTGCTGGGTGATGGCTGATCTATCCAGCAGACCACTACAGGTAGCCTGTATGTCTATGGGTAAAGACTCTGTGAGAGACGCTGCAGCCCCAGTCCCAAAAAATGGTTCAATGAACTCTCTCCATTCCTCATATATTGCACTGTTCTTTTGTGCCGATAATCCATATTTCACGATTTCCGTTTGTTACCTTTTTTCGTATTTTCTAACTGCCCTTGGCGACGTGAATGTTTATTGTCCATGCAATAAAGGCATTTTTGAATGAAACTGAATTGCAATGATTTAATATAAGAGAGAGAGATAGAGAAGTGAGAGCATAATAAGCCGAGAACGAGAAAGGAAAGAGGAAGGAGAGAGATGTATAGAAAGCGACGAAGAGAGAGAGAGAGAGAGAGAGAAGGAGAGAGAGAGAGAGAGACTAAAGTATAGATACTGCAGATAGGAAGGAAAGAGAGAAAAAGAGAAGATTTTAACAACTAGATCGACTCCCTCTCTCTTTCACAAAAATTAAGCATCGTGCGCTCAACTCAAGACGCTAATCCAGGGGATGTGGCAGTGAGGAGTGTGAGGTTGGGGTCAAGAGGACGTTTCAAGAGGCCAAACGACATCCTTCAGGACATTTGTGTGCAATAATACGTCCTCTTACCATTATTATATATTATTATCATCATCCACAGTTTGTTTTGAAGTGATACACTTCAAATTATGCAAATTGTTTTCGCAGACTGAATACCTTTATGCTGCCTATATCATTTTTATATTCACCTATATTTTTATTCACTAGGACTGTACATTGTAAATCTGTTTTTTATTATCTGTTATTCTCTATTGTTTTTACGTTGTTGCTATGCAACCTTGGCACAAGAATTTCCTTCGGATCAATAAAGTTTCTATCTTATCTGTATCTTATAAACCTTATCTGAGCAGGGCGGCCTGAACAGCTCTGTCATTCACCCACTCCCCTAGGGTTGCTCTCTTCTTCTTCCCCCTTCTCTCGCTCTCTCCTTCATCTATTTCCCTGTGTTTG
>PIJE02000879.1:78863-101363 GCA_002895965.2 Coryphaenoides rupestris
TCCGCTGGTCCGGGGGGGGGGGGGCGGCGTTCACACACTGTACCAGGATGTGGGTGGAGCCCTGGGACCTGAGAGTGTAACACACACACACACACACACACACACACACACACACACACACACACACACACACACACACACACACACACACACACACACACACACACAGTCTCTCCATTGTTGTGGGGGTCCGACCGTGTGTGTGTGTGGCAAGGTGGGCGGGGGACTCCACGATTCCCTCGCCACCGGATACAACACAATGTTCCTCCATCTCCCTTCTTTATGAGGTGAGTGTGTGTGTGTGTGTGTGTGTGTGTGTGTGTGTGTGTGTGTGTGTGTGTGTGTGCGTGTGTGTGTGTGTGTGTGTGGGGATTCTCTGGCTGTAACCTGAACAGAAAGCCCATCGGCTGTGTTAGTTCTGATGCCAGGTGTGTGTGTGTGTGTGTGTGTGTGTGCGTGTGTGTGTGGTTGTGAGTGTGTGTGTGTGTGTGTGTGTGTGTGTGTGTGTGTGTGTGGGTTCTGATCAGAGGTGTGTGTGTGTGTGTGTCTGTGTGTGGGTGCCGAGCAGAGACCTGGGGAGAAGGTGTCGACTCACTGACTCATTTGTTGTTGTTTTTGTTGTTCTTTTTTCTATGTTTCTGTTTTCTATGCCTGAGTTGCAATTAGATCTGGTGAGCTGGGAAACACTATCTGTGTGTGTGTGTGTGTGTGTGTGTGTGTGTGTGTGTGTGTGTGTCTCTCTCTCACACACACTCTCTCTCACTCTCTCCCAACCTTTATCTCTCTCTCACTGCTCTCTCTCTCTCCCTTTCTATCTCTCTGTGTCACTCTCTCTCCCCTTCTGTCTCTCTCTTCTCTCTCTCTCCACCCCTCTCCGCCCTCCCTCCCACCATGCACAAACCCTTTTGTGTGTGTGTGTGTGTGTGTGTGTGTGTGCGTGTGCTAAAGTGTGTACGTTTGTGTTTGTGTGTGTGTGTGTGTGTGTGTGCCAAATGTCTGTGAGCTTGTTTATGTGTGTGTGTGTGTGTGCGGCCAAAGTCTGTGAGTTTGTGTGTGTGTGTGTGTGTGTGTGTGTGAGAGAGTGTGTGTGTACATGTAGCCTCCTACGTGCATGTGTATGTGTGTGTGTGTGTGTCCAACTGTGGCAGTATATGTTAGTGTGTTTGCGAGTGTGAATGTGCACATGTGTGTGTGCGTGTTAGTGTGTCCGTCTGCTAAAGTGTGTACGTTTGTGTTTGTGTGTGTGTGCCAAATGTCTGTGAGCTTGTTTATGTGTGTGTGTGTGTGTGTGTGTGTGTGTGTGTGCGCGGCCAAAGTCTGTGAGTTTGTGTGTGTGTGTGTGTGTGTGTGTGTGTGTGTGTGTGTGTGTGTGTGCGTGTCTGTCTGTGGTGTGTTTTCCGCCCCGCACGGCTCAGTCCCCACAAGTAGGCACCAGCTGCTGGGCAGAGATTGGCCCACCCCGATGGCATCCGCTGTGCAGCGACTGCCAGCCCGACGAGGCGCAGGCCTTCCCCGGGGAACGAGGGAGGGGAGGCGTCCACCATATTTCAATCTTTAAGAAACAAACGTCTTCCCCGACGCTATCTTCCTGAGCTGCCTCAGAGACACCCCCAGTGTGTGGGCGCTACCCAAGTGAGCCAAAGTTACTTTAGAGCGCTAGCGGTACGTTAGAGAGCTGGCGGTGCCCCGATGAGCGAACCCTACTTCCGCCATATTTAAATCTGCTTAGCTTAGTGCGTGGGCGCTACCCAAGTGAGCTACATTTACTTTGGAGCGCTAGCGGTACCTTTTAGTGAACTAGCGGTACCTTAGTGAGCTGGCGCTGCCCTAATGAGCTAATGCTACCTCAGAGCGCTACTGGTACCTTTTAGTGACTTAACGGTACCTTAGTGAGCTAGCGTTACCCTGATGATCTAATGCAAGGCTGAGGCTAGTTCAGAGCGCTAATGGTACCTTAGTGAGCTGGCGCTGCCCTAATGAGCTAATGCTACTTCAGAGCGCTACTGGTACCTTTTAGTGACTTAACGGTACCTTATGCCCCTTTTCCACGGTCACGGTACGCGGCGGTACGGCACGGTACGGCGCGGTAATTGCGTGTTTCCACTAGCACGTAGTACCTGATATCAGGTACTATTGGTATCACATCTGCCCCTGGTTCCAAGCAGCCGAAGCGGTACTATGACGTGACGTCAGCCGACTGCCTTCCACTGATTGGCCGACAAGTGTCGTCCCTGGGAGCGTCATAAGCGCGCGACGACCGACCAGACATAAATAAACACGAGACTCGACCACACCACTTTTTAAAACCTGACTTTTAAAAATGACCTCACCAAGAAAAACCAAAAACCAAATTGTTGTGTTGTTGTTTGTTCTGGTCTTCCGGTTTTGTGCGGGCTTGGCGCGGTGTAAATGACGTCACGGCAGTTCGCGCAGCCGTGTTATGACGACCCCGCCCACGTCGAGGAGGTACTATATGGTACTCAGTTGTAATGGAAACAGACCCGAAAAGTACCATGCCATGCCGTAACGCGCCGTATCGGCGCCGTACAGTGACCGTGGAAAAGGGGGCATTAGTGAGCTAGCATTACCCTGATGAGCTAATGCAAGGCTGAGGCGAGTTCAGAGCGCTAACGGTACCTTAGTGAGCAAGCGGTACTCTGGTGAGCTGAGGCTAATTGCTAATTGTACTGAACGCTACTTCAGAACGCTAGCGGTAGTCTTCGTGAACGGTGCCTTGGTGAGCTGCCGGTTCCCGAGTGAGTTGTCGCTACTTGAGAGCACCAAGGGTAGCTCAGTGAGCTAACAGTACCCTAATGAGCTAACGCCACTTCAGAGCATTACCGGTACCTTCATGAACTAACGGTACTTTAGTGAGCTAGCAGTACAACCTAATGAACTAATCATTCTTCAGAGTGCTACCGGTAGCTTAGTGAGCTACAGTTACATTAGCAGTGCTAGCAATTAGCGCTATACGCCTGCCTGCCTGCCAACAGCTCCCTGGCACTCTAAACCAACATTAACATGCGTCAGTATGTTAGCGTTCAACGCGTCCCGTAGCCAGATGCCAAAAGTCTCCAATCATTCGAAGGCTACGTTGCCAACATACTGCTAGCATGCTAAGAGTGCGGACAGTATTCACCTCACGTGGCTCATTACACCCAAAGCCACCCATAAACATTTTAGCATGAATGTGTGTGTAGTAATGGGAGGTGCAATACATCCAATAATTAAATGATAAATGTTCCAGTCCCCACGTAAACATGCAAAACACAGCAACAGGTACGCCGAGGGTAATTGTTTTTCCTATTATCTGCTTCCATTGCAATTTACTAATGCAAAAAAAACCAAAACAACCCCAGAGGTAATGTTGCATTCGGGGGCCGCTCCAATGCTGTAGCAAATTGCATACAACCCAACCTTATTGACTGTGGATAATTACCGTGAATTGTCACGGCCGTGGCATTAAGGTGGGGTGGGGGGGGGGGGGGGGGGGGGTTAAATCTACATATATATGGACTCCGTTGAATTCCTTGGACGGTTCTGCCTCCTTTCTGAGATTCTGGGGCAACTCGTACTCTCACACTTCCGACTTTCCGAGGCCGGGCTTGCTCTCGCTTGCAATTAGCCCGCTAAGTGAACTGTTGCCTCAAATGAGCCGAGCTGCCCTCCTCCCCCCCCCCCCCCCCCCCCGGGTATATATAGTCACGTCGGGGCTCGTACAAGACATCTACTCCCCTCTGCCCTCGCCGTCACTCTCCCTCGCTGTCTCTCTCTCTCTCCCCCCCGAAACTCTTTGGCGTTAGGAAGCGAGAACAAGTTCCGTTTTTTTGTGTCTGTGTTCAGGGAAGCCAGCGCAGTGGAGCTGTGCAGTGTTTTATCGTAGTGTTTAGTCCCTTGGCAGCCCGGCGCTATTTTATCCAAAAGCGACTCGAGCAGTGAATTGTTTTAATTACCGGTCATTAAGGAGCAGGTATCGGGTTAGGGATGATGGGGTAGGGATGCCGTTGGGAGGGGGGGGGGGGTATGAATCCGAAGAACCTTTCAGCACTGGGAGTCAAACAACCCCGGACACCTTTGCCTGTCCCCTGCGCCCGATTATGATGGCTCATTGTGCCAGAAGAGCACCCTAGGAGTCAGGATAGGAAAAAGTGAAGGAAAGAGTAATGGGTTCGATCCCCCAATGTCCACATCCTCACCTGTGGACACCTGTCGACTTGAGCGAGATGCCACTCACCCCTACCTGCTCCTTAACGACATGTATTAACGCACATCTTTAAATTGCACCTTTTAATTGCTTATTTTGTACATATATTTATAGAATTGTTAAGAATTCTTTGTATATTATTTAATGTTCAATGTTATGCACCAATTTCACAAAAGTACATTTCTTGTTTGTCAGAACTGTGGCAATATACGTGATTCTGATTCTGGTAATTGTATGAAATTAGCATGAAAATTATATACATGAAATGTTGTTCATCTCCAATACAAACAGCTGTTCTGTGACTCGCTAAACAAAAAGGTGCTAATAATAGACTCTGGAAAGTTGGCGGTGGAGGTCGGTGTGGAGATGGTGGAGGGTGGAGGGTTGAGTGAAGAGGGAGGAGGTTGGAGGGTGGAGGCGGGAGGTTGGAGGGTGGAGGGGGGGTAGAGGGTGGTCGCCGCCACAGATCTGCATCCTCCAGCAGATGTGTCAGGAGAAAAGAAGCCTATATTCTCCCGCTCCCCAACGCTAATCTAATACCTGTGACATTAGAAATAAAGCTATGCTGCGGGAATTTGCAATCTCTTCCCTTTTTCCCCGCGCCCCCTCGGATCAGATAGAGAGGCCGAGACAAACGGCTCAAGAATATATAAAAAAAAATATACAATTGCTGCCTGTCGGCAATCGCGATCGCACTTCTAAATCCATACGTTGGGCATAAGAAATATCCGCTTAAATTCCCCTATATGTGCACTTTCGTGAGGCGGTGAATAAAAACGCATTATTATTATGATAGCGAGAGAGAGAGAGAGAGAGAGAGAGAGAGAGAGAGAGAGAGAGAGAGAGGGCGTACATACACAGATCGCGGGGAGACGCTGAAGTGATTACGAGGGGTTTTCGTATCGTATCCGAGACAAATCAAAACAACGATTTTTGCCGATGTCAGCGACTCTCCGGATTTTGTGTATCGGGATCTCATGGGGGGGGGGGGAGGGGCGATTGAAGGGGGGGGGGTATAATGGTAAAAGGGGGTCCGCCGGCTCTGTAATGGTGACTGACACATGGGAGATCTCTCTGTGGCCACGGTGGACAGTGTCAGTGTTTGTGGGGGACTTCATATCAACGGGGCTAAGTTAATAAAAAGGACACAATCACTTTAAACTCCATGTTTTTCATTTTTTTGGGTTTGTTTTTTGGGTTTTTTTTATCCCCAGTGCTGGCGGTGGACCAATATTGCAATATAAACTTTAAAAGCTGGTATTTATTCGATGCCTGGTGAGAAGTGAATATGAAAAAGCATGGGAAGTATGATGTCCGCATAGAAGAGGGAAGACATATTATTTTTTACGATTTACGCTTCACCCCAAGCTATGAGGCTTTACCCAAAGATATGACACTTTTGGTGTCCTAGGTTTTTTAAGTGTCCAAAGATGCGACACCATTAAAGGGGACATATTGTGCCACCAGGTGTGAGTGTGATTAGCCATTGCAAGCCGTTTCACAAGTGCCATGTGACTACCGTCCAGTGACATCACAAGTGGGAATGTCCACCTAGATGTATGATGACTAGATCAGTCTACCAGCCTACCCAGTGGACTGTACTGTACCGACAGGTAAACTGATCTAGTCAGCATAGATCTAGGTGGACATTCCCACTTGTGATGTCACTAGACGGTAGTAACATTGCGGCTTGCAGTGGCTAATCACACTCACACCTGGTGGCATTATATGTCCCCTTTAAAACTAAAACTACGTCAACACACCAAGGCCTATGGTCTTGCCGAATTCCCCCAACCTCACCATCATTATGTTTAGTTTAGTTATCGTTTCTTTTTGTCTACGTACTACAGGACGTGTAAATCGGACTCGGGTCCCTCCAAAGGTGCTTTATAAACCTAAAAGTTCTTATTTTAGGTTCTTATTATTATTTATACAAACTGACACAGACAGTCGCAGGCAGGCCTACAGGCCATTAAGGGCGCTAATTGGCGATTAGCTACAGGGACTCAGCTCGACCAATCAGGTCGACAGTTCCACAGTCAGAGCAGTCATTGGCCGTAACAGGCAGGTAAGGGTTTAAGGATCTTGGTCAAAGATGCAGATGTTATGTTGAGAAGCGAACACAGAACGCTTCGGGAGGCCGGGAATCAAACCGCGAGGCTCCACCAATCCCCCTTATCGTACGTAGTGTGCTCTTATACACATGCACACACACACACACACAAATACCGTAAATAGTGCATTTCAACCGGCCTGTTCAATTACAATAATCCAATAACCTACAAGGTAAATCCTAAAGGGCAGCCGAACACGCATGCACGCACACACACACACACACACACACACACACACACACACACACACACACACACACACACACACACACACACACACACACACACACACACACACACACACAACCACCAGCAGGTAAGGGAAAAAAACACTTTCAAACATTCCAACGTAATATATTTGAATAATGGGCCGCGTTATATTGCGGGGGCAGGCAGGGTGCCGGTGTGTCAGTGTCGCACACATTGTACACAATCTATTACATCGCACACAATGGCCGCCCCCCGCTGGGAGCGGCGTGGTGTTGTGAGGGGTAATCAAAGAATGAGCGGGAGAAATGCATCATTCTCCCTCCCGCTCTTCCCGCGCTCCGTTTATGTATTTGTGGGTGCGGTGGCGGCGGCGGCGGCGGTGGTGGCGGTGGCGGCGGCAGCGGCTGTCGGATATTCCATCACCTGGCGCGTGGCGGGAACGCCCGCAATTTATTTTATAAATCCCTCTGTGAATCACTCCCTGCTGGATGTTGGGGGGAGTCTTTCCCCCCCACCCCCGCCGATCCATCCATCTTGTATTTACTATTTTTCCGGTGATTTTTCTTTTTCTTTATTTTCTTTTTTGTATTATTATTAAATTATTTATCGTTATTATTCGTCGTATATTTGTGTTATATATTTTGTAAAGAAAGGCATTTTTAGATGCACGGCATTCATGAGCAGGTCGAGGTTCGGGGCGGGAGGGGTCGGGTGGGTGGGTGGGGGGCGCCGTCTTGCTCAAGGGTGCCTACAGGCAGGATTGTGAACATTGCGGGATTGAAACTCGCAACCATTTCGGCCGGGGAGTGAAACACCCCTAACGCCGACACAACACTACCCCCTCACCCCCTACCCCCTCACCCCCGAGAAGGGTCTTTTTCCGTTATCTTTTTTCGTTATTTCCAGCTGCTCCGTCCGGCCACAGCATGCGAGGACCGAGGTGGGAGCTCGAGGTGGGGACACATAATTAAAAGGACACCGCCGTTCCGGTCTCTCGGTTGGTGGTGCAAACAACAGCCTCGCACGCAACACACACACACACCTCTAGGCCTGTCCCTCCTCGCCCCTGCCTCACCAGCCAAGGTGAGTGGCAGCTAAGACAATTGGCGGGAATAAGGCGAATACCGGAGGCATCCCATTGGCTGTGGTGCCGGGGGGAGAGGTGGGGGTGGGAGGGGAGGGAGGAGGGGGAAGGGGAAGGGGGATGGGGGTGAGAATCTCCGAGCAAACTGTGCATCAGAATGGCAGTTGTGCGCAGGGCCTTATTACTGACCCCTTTATTTCTTCTAAAGGAGCAAGGAGCGCTCCTGAGTGTATAAAGTTAGCCGTTTGCAAAAATAAGTATCAATGAACAAATGTAGGCCCTAATATCGTTTATTTTTTACTCATCCTTGGAACGTCTAATCCCTCAAGTCCTAGTAATTGTTTTTAGTCGAAATAATGAAATAATAAAAAAAAAATCCCCTCTCATTGTATTTTTGCATTGGTGCGAGTCATTTCGTTTGCTAGCATATGTTAGCAAAATGGGCTTAGCGTAGAGCCTTGATTGTTCTTGGCCTAGTTAAAATTAATACACCTCTTTTCTTGAGTTTTCTGGGGGAAAAAAAAACTAAGATGTGAACGAACGTAAAAAAAATAAATAAAAAAGCAGCATAGCATCGGTTTTGTGTCGTACGAGGGAGTAGAAAATAGGGCACATATACGGCACGCACTTGATATCTAGGTTTCACCCGGTGATTTACAGGTATGCCAGGGATTTATAGCGACGAAAACCGGGCAGGCTACGACTAAATCGCAGGTTGGCTCGACTGAGGGGCGGAATTTAAAATAGCAGCGTTTTTTTTGAGGGCCGGTTACGCTTGGGAGATGAGATGATGTGTGTGTGTGTGTGTGTGTGTGTGTTTCGAACCCGTTGCTTCGCCAGCCAGGACTCTGTGGGGCAACACAGCGGGTATAGAAGCGTCTTGAATCACGCAGGCAGCGCGGCTGCGTTGATACTTGGGAAGCAACGACTTGTTGTCATGACAATTCATTGAAAACATTTGGGCCGGGATTTTTTAACGCGTTAATTACGATTAATTAATGACAGAAAAAATAACGCGTTAAAACTAATGAACGCATTTTAATCGCACTTTATTTTTGCACTCCAAACACCACGGAACGTTTCTCAGTGGACGAATTGTCGGCTCAACTATGGACGGACCGGAAGAGACCGCGTTTGACCGTTTTTTTGTTGTTGTTGTTACCATTTTAGATGGTAGAGATGGCACTTTATGTTAAACTGTTGGTCTGTGTCGCTAAAATAAACAGGATTTAGCTGCTTAAACGTATGTATATGTATATGTATATGTCTATGTCTATGTCTATGTACTGTATATGTCTATTCATTGATTCACTCGTCTACCAAAATCCATTTGAATTGAAAAATGTTGCTTCTCGTGTCAAATATTGATATGCGATTAAAATGCGATTAATTGTGATTAATTAATTACAAAGCCTCTAATTAATTCGATTAATTTTTTTTATCGAGTCCCACCACTAGTAAACATACTTCCTGCTGTGTCCTCCACCCTCATAATTGATTGATTGATTTATTCCTCCTCAGTGACTTTCCCACCAAAAACAACAGCTTTTTTAAATTAGTACAAATTTGTTCCACTTAATGTCGCGTGGCGAGCGCATTACATCGAGACACAATGCGTATTAATAACAACGACAAATTAGAAACAGGGCCGATGATATGGGATTTGATCCCTGTGTGTGCGGTATTGTGTGCCACCCCCCCCCCCCCCCCCCCCCCCCCCCCCCCCCGCCCCCCAGTCCCTTGGTTACAAGAGACTCTACAGAAACAGAGGCATTCTACCATGATAGAACCTCATAGGGAGCGATCAGAAAGAGAGAAGCGAGAGGAGCGACAGAGACAGTGAGCCGAGACAGAGAGGACCCCAGAACAAGACGGAACCTTCGCCACGGAAACCAAGTCTTTTCGTTCTTCTGGCGGATGCCCTTCGGGGAGGGAACGCGACGAAGAGCCTAGCGTGCTGCTGCTTGCTGCTGCTATAACAACCCCGCAATGCAGCACACCACACACACACACACACACACACACACACACACACACACACACACACACACACACACACACACACACACACACACAGACACACGCATGCACATAACTGCTTTGTCGCCCGCTCATCGCTCATCAGCCAATGAGCTAACATTGTCAACTCCAATTAGCCTAATTAGGGGAGGAAATTGATCCTTTGGTTTGGTTACTTTGGGTTTAGATTTTTTTGTGTTTCTTTCATTTTGGTTTGTTTTGTTTATTCCCTCCTCTCTCCTCTCTTCTCTCTCTCCTCTTCTTCCTCTTCTCTTCTCTCCGCGGACGGAGGATTGATTGAAGATCACAATCAAATATCATCAGTGAGTACAGATGTGTGTGGATCTCCGAGGAGAAAACCGTGTGTGTGTGTGTGTGTGTGTGTGTGTGTCGTGTGTGTAGTGTAGTGTGTGACAATACTTAATCGCCCAAATGTGAATTGATTGTGTTGGTATCTGCATTGATCTTAATTACAGCCTATATTTAACGTTCTTGGAATTTCTATTTGTTGTTTTCTGTATTTGTCTTGATTTCGTAATTGACTCGATATCATCATCGTGTGCGGTTGCTTTTTGTATTTTCTCTCATCTTTCTTTGTAACACCAGTGCACAATAACCATAAGTCCTTGTATGTGAGCGCAATAAAACACTTTCGGATGAGCAATCTCCTTTTGTTTGTATGATTTTGGTGAATCCACGGTGCCACTGGCTGTACGTCAAAGCTAATCCAAACGGCAAGGTACCGGTTTCTGCTGTGCACGTTGGCCATATTGTTCCCATTATCACACAGACACACTAAGTGATTGGCACGCCGCCGCACCGGGGGCCCCGTTAGCGCCGGCGATATCGGAGAGGGGCCCGGGGAAGTGGAGGTGTGCTGGTGCTGGTGCTGGTGATGGAGGAGGAGGAGGAGGAGGAGGAGGAGGAGGCGGGGAGGGTCCGTTTGAGTATATCACCTCGATTACGGGGTCCATCTTGGGTCGAAATAAGGACTGTCACTGCAAGGAGTCGCGGGGGCCCCTCACGAAGCTAACCAAGCCTAGCCCCGGGGCCCGGAGTGGGAAATTCTCTCCCACTGTCACGTTTCATTGGTGTAAAAAGGCAAGGGGTTGGGGGGTGGGGGGGGGGGAGGGGTTGTGGTTCAGTCAGGTGAGAGAGAACACCAGCGGTCGTCCAACAGGACCTGCTGATTACATTTAGCTCGATAGCTGAACTCTGCGACAGTCAATCCCTGCCCATTGTTCCTGTTAAATTAATATATAATTAAACAAATTCAAAATAAAAATTATTCTTATTTTAATAAAAAAATAAAATAAGAATAAATCCCCCAAAAAAGGCTATGACTGTGTGCATATACCACCGTGTGTTGAAACTAGAGTACTAGAGTACGAGAGTACAGTAACACCAGGTAGTATCGTCCGTTATATGTCGGAAACTTCTGGGCCCTCATAGAGGACGAATACCACTAAATTGTACACGTGACTGTTATCGCCGAAGACACACAATATGGAAATTGAGGGCCCTACTAGGGCTGTTACTATGACGACGGTTTAGAACCGTATTTTGATTTCCGTACGCATTATCGTGACATGTCTCAATATCCTTTCTATCGCGCCATCTCTCTCGTTCTAATCATTTTGTTTTGTCGTGGCGGTGTGTCCCGCGAGTTTTAGTTCAAATAAGCGGCGGCCATACGTTAATTAACTGCCGCGCGCCGCAGTTCAGCGTTCACCGTAATTAAACTTGCGCCGTCGACCCACCGCCGTGCGTCGTGAGTTGTCAGACGTCGGCCTCTTCCTCACTCAGCCCCCGCCGAGGGTGAAGACGAACGGCCTGTGTGCACATTAGCGCCTTTTTATGGCAGTAAAGCGCCGGCGTGAGGCCGGGGCGCGAGGACGTTAGCGCCTTAGCTCCTGCGAGCATAACGTCGTTATAACGCTAACGTCTTACTATGCACCCATGAGCGATACGAGACACAAGCGGGGGTGGAGTCCTCTGCGCTCTGGGCTGGATGTGACGGGTGTGTGTCTGGGTGGGTGCGTGTACACACACACACACACACACACACACACACACACACACACACACACACACACACACACACACACACACAAACGAGCATCAAGGTAGAAATGCTGTTTCGGTTAACCTTTTTAAGACACTCTTTTTAGACACAGCGTTTAGCACTGTCACTATATTTAAACAGACGGAAGGACTCACACACACACACACACACACACACACACACACACATCACGTACATGAACTCACAGAAAGGGTAAATACAATGTTTAGGAAGGTCCTATATTTAAACAGGAAAGAGTCTCTCACACACACACACACACACACACACACACACACACTGAACCCTCACTTCTAATGCAGATGCCATGAACGTGTAAAGCCTCATCTAGTCATTGAGTGAGCGAGAGAGAGAGAGAGAGAGAGAGAGAGAGAGAGAGAGAGAGAGAGAGAGTGTATTAAAAAGCAATTATTGCTGGGAGCTCTGGTGAGTCCCAAATTAATGAGGAAGACGGAGGATTGATGGAGAAAAAATGCTCAACCCTGCAGGATAATGTGTTTAAAGGTGCTATATGTAACAGATTTACTGTACTAAATCATAGAATTACCATTATGTCATCAGACATTAAGCCGCTGAATCGACAAACTGGCTTCCCTGTGACACCAATGCTACAGCCAGTATGTTGTCTCTTGAAATTTCCATGGCGGGCGGGAAGGAATGTCTGTTTTTTGTTTTGGCGTGCGCGTGATTCACTACCCCCGCGTTCGTTCAGTGTCCTCAACCTGGCAACCCGCGCGAGCCTCCGAGTCTGGGGAGCGGGGGGGGGGGGGGGGCGACAACCCTCTCCAATATTGTGAATTTGGACCGCAGTACCCATTGTAAACACTCGGTGTCACTCTTACATATAGCGCCTTTAAACAACTTTATAAAATATATGAACACAGTGTTCTCTCCACACGTCCTCAAACCGCGTCGTTGTGTTGTTGTTTTGCTTGGTAAACTAGAGAACAATGTACGGCAAACAATACTAATGTTTCTTTAATGGGCCCTATATACTGTATATATGAATACGAATAGGCTTACATAACATCTTTCTCGTGTGATATGTGTGATATAATGCAAAAATATGAATACGCGTATATTTTGGCATATTTCAAAATTTTTACTTTCAAGTACTTTCTATTTGTCCGAAGACGTGATAAGGAGTCCGCCATCTAGCTCCCTGGCTTAGCCACAACCTCACACTTATCCATCACTTGAGCACAAAGGACCCTGGGATTTGAAGTCCCCCACCAAGGGCATCGTAAGGGGAACCATCTCCCTCTCTCTCTCTCTCTCTCTCTCTCTCTTTCTCTGTGCAAAAGTACGTGTGTGTGTGTGTGTGTATAACAGCGTGGGATACACACGTGTGCATGTGTGTGTGTGTGTGTGTGTGTGTGGGTGGGAGGGATCAAAGTATCAGCAAGCATCTCACACACTCGGAAAAAGAAGCAGGAGACGGAAGGAACTGTGTGGTGTAGGTGTTCCACTGTATAAATCAATGTGCGTGTGTGTGTGTGTGTGTGTGTGTGTGTGTGTGTGTGTGTGTGTGGAGGTACAAAGTACACATATGAAACCGTTAATATATGCACACAGCGTTTACGACAGACATATACTGTATACATAGCAGTTAGGTCGTATTAATGCGACTGTTCTCCATGTGAAGTTTGCGGCGAACATTGTCGTGTATAACCGACATCATCTTGTTGGTTAAAACACAGTGCCAAATTATCTGTGTGTTTGCAGACAAAACTGCGCTCTTGTTCTGTTGTAAGTGGCACTCGTTTTGACAAAGTGACTATTTGGAAGACATCGGACATCTTTGGAAAGTCATTAAAAGTGTGTTCACCACATGAAAGGATGCTAGTATACCACTCCGAGCCGTGGATAACGGACAACGCCAATGCTAGCCCGGGCAAACTCTCCCTGTGAACGTGCGACGATGCATTTGGTATTAAAACAATTTGTCTGAGTCTCGGTAAGTCAGGCAAACGCAAATTCACAGATATCACTCTAATCTCTCCTGACAGTTTTGTTATGTGAAGCAAACGTACCGACGCTGTCACCAACCGACTTACCCCGCTCCTCAGACGTTACCGAACCGGGCGGCGCTAATCTCGAACCATAAAAACGGACGTTGTTGTTGTTGTTGTTGTTGTTGTTCTCCCCGCGAGCCCCCCGATGCACGTTGCCCATCCGTCTACGTTTAAACAAAAACCCGACTCTTTACATACAATTCCCGACGTTCGCACACATTATCAACGCTATCGACGTACGATCGCCTGAACGGCTCGCACGTGAGCGCGCGGCGCTAGGAGCTAATCTAGCCCGGGCCAGCCGCCGCCGCCGCCGCTCCTCCTCCCGCCCGCCATATCAAACACACCCCCGCCCGCGCTCAGTAGCGCATTACTCGTCGGGACGCGCCGACGGCGTTCCTGATAAAAACATGAAATATTGCCTCCCTGTAAAAACCGTGGCGTGAGCGCGCCGCAGACGAGTGGGCCGCTGGGTTCCGACGCCTTTTCATAACGTCCGTTTATAAACGCCTAAATCGTTCTCTACTTCCTGTCCTACCCCACTGAAGCCGAATATCCGAGACACATGCGCCGTGTGTGTGTGGAGCCTGCTGTCTGCTGCTGTGATGTGTGTGTCTCGTCTGCGTGTCACACACACACACACACACACACACACACACACACACACACACACACACACACACAACGCACACACACACACACACACACACACACACAAACGAGCATCAAGGTAGAAATGCTGTTTCGGTTAACCTTTTTAAGACACTCTTTTTAGACACAGCGTTTAGCACTGTCACTATATTTAAACAGACGGAAGGACTCACACACACACACACACACACACACAAACACACACACACACACACACCACACAAACACACACACACCACACACCAGACACACACCACACACACCACACACACACACACACACACACACATAATTGTGTTCTGTGTGACACCACAGGCACATAAGGCACACACACAATCACAGACACACACACACCAAACTTCGCGCAACTCACTTCTTAATGCAGATGCTATGAACGTTTGTATAGCCTCATATCCTGGTCATCGTGACTCGCTCTTCCACCACTGTGACGAGCAGACGAGGAGAAGAGCAGAGCACGAGAGAGGTAGACTCCCGAGGATGAGAGAGAGAAAGAGAGCAGACGAGAGTGTATTAAAAGCAAATTATTGTTATACTGGGAAGGCTCTGTCGGAGTCCCCATTAGAGGAAGACGGTTCAGGAATTGATGCCGCACGTAAAAAATGCTCAACCCTGCAGGATAATGTGTTTAAAGGTGCTATATGTAACAGATTTACTGTACTAAATCATAGAATTACCATTATGTCATCAGACATTAAGCCGCTGAATCGACAAACTGGCTTCCCTGTGACACCAATGCTACAGCCAGTATGTTGTCTCTTGAAATTTCCATGGCGGGCGGGAAGGAATGTCTGTTTTTTGTTTTGGCGTGCGCGTGATTCACTACCCCCGCGTTCGTTCAGTGTCCTCAACCTGGCAACCCGCGCGAGCCTCCGGTCTGGGGAGCGAGGAGGAGGGGGGGCGCGGCCACCACAACCATCCCTCCAATATTGTGAATCTTGAGACCGCATTACCCCATTGTGGAACACTCCGGATGCTACATCTCCTTACCATCTTATAGCGCTATTAAACAACTTTATAAAATATATGAACACAGTGTTCTCTCCACACGTCCTCAAACCGCGTCGTTGTGTTGTTGTTTTGCTTGGTAAACTAGAGAACAATGTACGGCAAACAATACTAATGTTTCTTTAATGGGCCCTATATACTGTATATATGAATACGAATAGGCTTACATAACATCTTTCTCGTGTGATATGTGTGATATAATGCAAAAATATGAATACGCGTATATTTTGGCATATTTCAAAATTTTTACTTTCAAGTACTTTCTATTTGTCCGAAGACGTGATAAGGAGTCCGCCATCTAGCTCCCTGGCTTAGCCACAACCTCACACTTATCCATCACTTGAGCACAAAGGACCCTGGGATTTGAAGTCCCCCACCAAGGGCATCGTAACATCTCCTCTCTTCTCTTCTCCTCTCTCTCTCTCTCTCTCTCTCTCTCTCTCTCTCTCTCTCTCTCTCTCTCTCTCTCTCTTTCTCGTGCAAAAGTACGTGTGTGTGTGTGTGTGTATAACAGCGTGGGATACACACGTGTGCATGTGTGTGTGTGTGTGTGTGTGGGTGGGAGGGATCAAAGTATCAGCAAGCATCTCACACACTCGGAAAAAGAAGCAGGAGACGGAAGGAACTGTGTGGTGTAGGTGTTCCACTGTATAAATCAATGTGCGTGTGTGTGTGTGTGTGTGTGTGTGTGTGTGTGTGTGTGTGTGTGTGTGTGTGGAGGTACAAAGTACACATATGAAACCGTTAATATATGCACACAGCGTTTACGACAGACATATACTGTATACATAGCAGATAGGTCGTATTAATATTCTCCATGTGAAGTTTGCGGTGAACATTGTCGTGCATAACCGACATCATCTTGTTGGTTAAAACACAGTGCCAAATTATCTGTGTGTTTGCAGACAAAACTGCGCTCTTGTTCTGTTGTAAGTGGCACTCGTTTTGACAAAGTGACTATTTGGAAGACATCGGACATCTTTGGAAAGTCATTAAAAGTGTGTTCACCACATGAAAGGATGCTAGTATACCACTCCGAGCCGTGGATAACGGACAACGCCAATGCTAGCCCGGGCAAACTCTCCCTGTGAACGTGCGACGATGCATTTGGTATTAAAACAATTTGTCTGAGTCTCGGTAAGTCAGGCAAACGCAAATTCACAGATATCACTCTAATCTCTCCTGACAGTTTTGTTATGTGAAGCAAACGTACCGACGTTGTCACCAACCGACTTACCCCGCTCCGCAGACGTTACCGAACCGGGCGGCGCTAATCTCGAACCATAAAAATGGACGTTGTTGTTGTTGTTGTTGTTGTTGTTGTTCTCCCCGCGAGCCCCCCGATGCACGTCGCCCATCCGTCTACGTTTAAACAAAAAACCCGACTCTTTACATACAATCCCGACGTTCGCACACATTATCAACGCTATCGACGTACGATCGCCTGAACGGCTCGCACGTGAGCGCGCGGCGCTAGGAGCTAATCTAGCCCGGGCCAGCCGCCGCCGCCGCCGCTCCTCCTCCCGCCCGCCCGCCATATCAAACACACCCCCGCCCGCGCTCAGTAGCGCATTACTCGTCGGGACGCGCCGACGGCGTTCCTGATAAAAACATGAAATATTGCCTCCCTGTAAAAACCGTGGCGTGAGCGCGCCGCAGACGAGTGGGCCGCTGGGTTCCGCGGCGAGGCGCTTAGAACGTCCCGCGAAAAAGGTTTTAAGGGGCTTTAACGATGTCTGGCCTGTTGATGCCCTCTCACGCCACCTGGTCACAGACACACAACAACAACAACAACAACAACAACAACAACAACAACAACGACGCTTTCTTTTTTTGGCAATTAAACACGAAAGAGAAATTACAGGGACGCCTCGTCGCCAGGCAACTTTACTCCAATAAAGGTGATGCGAGAATGTCTACTGCTACTATACTGTCTTGTAAAGTGTGTGTGTGTGTGTGTTGTGTGTGTGTGCGTGTGTGTGTGTGTGTATATCTGTGTTTTTGTGTACGAGTAACGCGATACTATAAAATTGTCCATTATATTTAGACATAGTTTAATATCCTGTGAGCATTTCTGGATGATGATTGCGGGACAAACAGGTAAAATGAAATGAACGAGTCTGAGCCAGTGATAGTGGAATACAATTGATTTGCCGATGGGCTTATACTGTATGTAAGTGATACACGTAATCAAAACATGATCACGTTGATCTATAGATGCCTTTACGTTTACCAGTATATTAACGGCCCATTACTCGAGTCATGCCAGCCAATTACTCGCTGATTAATCACGAGCACACAAGCCATTTCCGGAATGATCCGCACCGTCTGTCATGTGGGTTTTTCTGACCACTCAGCAATCACCTCGTGTTTAACTCCCCGTGACTGACAACTCCTCTCTGGGTCTGACCCGGAGGTCTGCTTTTACTATTTACCGCTGTTAAGGCATTTATTGGACGCTTTTATCCACAGTGACTTCACAGTGAGCTCAGCTCCACGTCGTTAATGAGCAGGGTTTGGGTTTGGCCGTCTCGCTCAAGGATGCTCGTGGCCATTGGCGGATTGAACCAAGTACCTGACTACGCTATCCTGCTTCCCCCTTTCATTTTGGTACACACACACACACACACACACACACACACACACAACACACACAATAAAGAGAAACTGCAATTACCATTCGCCAGGGGCGAGGACATGGCCGCACGTAAAGTCTCGCCTGTAATCGCCGCTTCCGCACATTTGTTCCAGTACAAAGGTCACCGGGGGAGCGGTTTTCCATCTTAAATCGGCGTCCCTATTTTCTCACTTCCCGCCCCTTTCCGCCGGTTCCGAGGGGATGAACGGCAGTTGAATGTTGATTTGAAGACCGAAGACCCCCGGCTCCCAGGTCTCGGGTAGGAAATGTATTCTGAAACATCTTCTTTTACACATCTTCAAATAGCTACTGGTCTAAGCGGCGTTTGTCACTCCGGGGGCCACTGGTCTGTTTCTTACGACTCCGACACATGTCCTGACCACAGCCATGACAGGGAACATGGATTTGCGGTTATATTTATCGCATTATTACTTATAAAAAATGTTGTAACCAAGATCCTTGGGTCTTTGCACACCTCATTACACAACACCGCTAAGAACTGAGGAGTTCTGTCTTCACACCGATGGCCACCGTTTCATTGTCTGTCTGGTTTACCTTGAACTCGGCACTTCCTTTTAGACATAACAGTCAAACAAACACACATAGATTGACTTAAATGCATCCACAAGCAAACAGAACAAACTGACAGCTAACAACAGTTGCCAGACTAGACATATTTTTAGATCGTTTTGATGGATGGATGAACATATATTTCCATATTTCATACCCCTACTCCCATATAAATTTGGCTGACATTTCCCGACACGGACAAGGTGTTTTTTTTGGGCACACCAAAATGGCGGCACCGCCACCATTTTGTTTGGGAAACGGCTTTTTAATCAGCTCCGTTGAACCAGTTATTACCACGTTTGAAGCCATCCGTTAATAAATAAACTTGCAAGTGGCGACACAGGGGGGAAAATAAACGGAAAATAAACTCGAAAAAACTAGGTCACTTTGAAGCTCTTGCATTTTGGACGCACTTAAAAAATATCCTACTTGGACCCTAATTCCAAAACATGTTTCTTCAAGTGCAGTGGTGGGACTTTTTTTTTGGTCTTTCCTGTTGCCTGAAGAAACCCAGAACTGTTAAATCTGTGAAATCCATAATATAAAATAAAATAATATTATATAACACTAATCTTTTAATCATCGAGATGTCAGCAAAAAATCTCTCACTGCAGTACCCCAGATAACTCTGGCAAACACGTCCCCGAGACACAAGTACTCCTCACTACTAAGCAGATATGCAGGTACATGCAGCGAATGTTCAAACAGATATCTTAACGTTGCCTCCGCCGGGCCAAGCGAGGTGAGCAAACATACGTTCGTCACGTATAATTGGTTCGGAGAATGGATTTAATGAATGACACAAACAAACATGACGCCGGTACGAGACGCGTCCCGAACAGTCGAAGGAGTGCGCAAATTCACCAACACCTTCCCAACAGGCGGCGCATCTGCTGCTGTCGAATGTTTAGTGAAATTAATTCACCTGCTTGTGTGAGCTCTGTGTGTGTGTGCGTGTGTGTGTGTGTGTGTGTGTGTGTGTGTGTGTGTGTGTGTGTGTGGCGTATGTGTTAGCGTGCATTGGAGTGCTTCACATATGGATGGCAATATGTATTTGCTTATCAGGCGGCGAAAAAAATATACAGTTAGCAGATCAAGTCACTGTAAATGGGGGGGTTCATTATAGTCGACCATCCTTTTTTTTCTGTTCAGTCATTGAGGTCTGTTAGACTCTGGAGCGCCTCCTCCTCCTCCTGCTGGTCCTCCTCCTCTACTCCTTCTTTGTTGTTTTTTTTTGTTTGTTTTGTTTTTGTTTTATTTTTTGTTTTTTTTTCTTCCTATGAAGGCGTGAATAGCATCGGCTGAATGAGAGGATGCGGGCAACAGTCAGTGGAGCAACAGTAAGTATCTGTTCGGGGTGGAATGTGTGTTGGGGGCGGCGGGGCGCGCTGGGGGAGGTGTACGTTTGATTAGAGATTCCTCCTGATTAAGTTCCTGCCGATTTTTAAGTAATGTTTGTTATCTTGGATGTATGGTCTTGTAGTCTCCTCTAGTTTGCGTGTGTGGGCTTTGAGCTCATCGCTTCGTTTTAGTTGTCAATCTAGTTATAGTTTTTTTCACGTTTTTTTTGGACAGTGGAGACGAAGAAGCGGCCCTGAGACCTGGCGGCGAGCCGTACGTCGGAGATGCAAACATATTCTTCGCTTTATCCCTCAAGCCGTAGATTTTTATTCTGTGTGTCGCACTTGAATTTATTTTTATCTCTATTTGCGGAGAGCGAGAGAGAGAGAGAGAGAGAGAGAGAGAGAGAGAGAGAGAGAGAGAGAGAGAGAGAGACAAGAGGACGTTCTGGCAAATAGTTACGGGACAGAAGTTTTATCACGATTCCATCTGGTCAGTATCAAAACACTACGCTCGTGAATCTGTTGGAGTTGTTGCTTTGTGTCAAAAAGGGGCTGCATTTCGTGCCTGTTACCAAAATAATTTTGAGAGAAATATTAACCCTGAATCTCCCCCCTGCTCTCTACTCGGTCTAATTGACACTCAGACAAAGCCTGGAAGCACTTTCCGGTTTCACAATTCTGAGGCTGAATATAACGTATATCTCCATGACAACCATGACAGAGAAAGATGCTGGACTGATCTCCCAGTTGTCCCAGGTGTTCCAGTCCCGCCCAAAAATATTCATTCTATTATTCACTGGAGGTTGCTTTGGATAAAAGTGTTCAGAGACACTTTAAACAACTTCCATTGTATACGACTGCAACTCACAGGAGACATTTCATGAAGGAGCCGGTAGATTACGGACATTTTTTTACTCGGGCGACACTGGTACTGAGCTGGCACACACACCAAGTAAAAAGGTAAGGGGGTGGGGGAGAGAGAGAGAGAGAGAGAGAGAGAGAGAGGGGGGTGGGTGATATGGAGAGAGAGAGAGAAGGGTGGGTGATAGAGAAAGATACAGAAAGAAGGAGAGAGTGTGTGGTGGGGATGGAGAGAGCGGGAGAGCGGGAGAGGGCGACAGAGAGAGAGAAACATGAAAGGAGAGAGAGAGTGGGAGTGGGAGAGAGACAGAGAGAGACAGAGAGAGATGCAATGAATCAAGGAGAATTAATGACTGAACCGGCGACCCGGTTTTGGCTGACATGAAAAAGCATCGCTTATCAGAGAGAGAGAGAGAGTGAAAGAGAGAGAGAGAGAAAGAGAGACAAACACACACACGACACACACACACACCACACAGTTATTCTCATCAGCAGGTTTATGTCGTGCCAACGCTGTGACCACACCGCATGTAGGCCGGGTGACACCGGGCGAGAAAATCGAGCGCGTGTGCGACGAGGTGAAACATATTGCTCCGCCCCGCTCCCCCCCCCCCCCCCCCCCCGCCGCATAACAAGGACGTTGACCCGATCGATCTGGATCGATAGTCATAATGAGTCCTTTAAGGATCCTATCTCCTTCTCGCCGTCATCAATAATCTTCTTCATCCCGGACCTCCAAGTCTCCACTGGCACGAAGCTCCGCTCCAAACTGTCGTTTCCTGTGAGCGTCGATTCTTCAACCGAGTTGACGTCGATTTGTCACCTTCTTAGACGATTTCTATATAATACGATACGTATTCGATATTCAATGAGCTACTTATTTCACATTTGAAGTCGGGTCAACAGAACATTATCCGTACAATGCAAATGCTAGCAAGACAATGCTAGCTAGCAACGGTAAGCAGGTGGCATTGTGCAGCACATCCACGAGCCAATAACTAACGAGCCAATAACTAACTAGCCAATAACTAACTAGCCAATAACTAACTAGCCAATAACTAACTAGCCATAACTTTTTCTCCTGCCCGCCCTCAATTCTGGTTTTCCTAAGAAATATGGCGTCTCTTGTTCAATGAGATACCCTGTTTCAGGGGTTTGAGGGGACCTGAAAAAGGTCCCTGCAGGTCTCTTTTAAACGTGCAAAATTTCCCAACAACTTTGCCGTTGAGCACAAATATTTTCCCCCCCGTTGACCCACATTGTTCCCTCTCTCTCTCTCTCTCTCTCTCTCTCTCTCTCTTTTGTTTGTCTCTGTGGAGAAATTGATTAATATCGGAGGTATAATTGCCTCAGAGATTCCGAGGCAAATAAAGAAAGGGGGGAAGAGGGGTTGGGGGGGGAGAGAGGCGATGGTTATTATCTCCCACAACCACAGACAAAACAAAATGGCCACTGTAATTACCGTTGAGCGGTTCTTGCGAAAACCAAACACCTTAATCCAGAGGAAGTACAGTCTATTAAGTTGTAAGCACACTTACGCCGGTGTCGGTGCGCCATGATTGCCCTTTGTTGACGAAACCGCGACTTGTTGGTGTGCAATGCAGATGGCCATTATGAGAGAGGTGTGTGTGTGTGTGTGTGTGTGTGTGTGTGTGTGTGTGTGTGTGTGTGTGTGTGTGAAA
>PIJE02000879.1:103863-111363 GCA_002895965.2 Coryphaenoides rupestris
ATAAAACAGGTAGGGGTAGAATTAGAAACAAGATGGAGGGGTGGAATTGGATGCGCGTATGTTCGGATACCAGCGTGTCTCTTCGGTAAGATGGAATGACTACAGGTAACAATAAACAATGCAACCACGTCAATATTTCCCCCCCCCCCCCCCCGCCCCATTCTGAACAATGCGCAATTACTCAACCCTGTGTTACATTTAGAACTATAAATGATAAGTGGGCAAGGTTCCAGATATATCGTATAATAATTGGTGTGGAATTAAGGGGGTCTGCGAGGCCAAGAGGGCTTCACAGGATTAAAAAATTGCACTTTTTAAAATTACAACTCTACTCACGTGCTATGAGGAGCTCCAAGTACGCTTTTCAATGGCGGTTGACATGACCTCGACACAGAGCAATGAAAAAAGAAATATAATCATGAATGTAACGAAGCGCGATATTTTCCGACCCTTTCTGATTATATTATTATTATTATTATTATTATTATTATTATTATTAACGTGCAACTCGACCTTGAACTAAATTTGGCTTTTTCTTTTTTTTTGTTAAACGACGGTAGCGGTCTGCGCTTCAAGCACAATGAACCCATTTACTCAACAGCGTTCAAATGTATAAATATTTAACAAATTTTAAAAAGGGTCTTCGCTTTAAGCAACTGTCCCATACGCACGAGTACGACCCCAAGTTGCGGAGTATTTTCATCGAATTACCATCGTCCATATTTATTTAACGAGACGGTTTCTTAAAGAGCGTGACTGAGGCCCAGAACGACTATCTTAAAAGACACATTACAATATTCGTCAACGACTTTGCGGGGACTGGGAGCGAGGCGCGGGCGTGTAATTCCGTTTGCCTGGGCTAATGCAATAGACAATGAGAGCCCATTTAATTCATTTGGGACGCGTTCAATCGGCCGTATGGATAATGGATTTGTGTGGCATAATGATGCCCAAAAGCCAATTAAATCCCCCCCCCTACCTGCCGGCTAAATGGCCTACATACTGTATGTACTCCCTACCTGTGGCTTATTGCACATTTATGTACGGTAAATGGATTACATTGATATATCGCTTTTATCCAAAGTGCTTTACAGTATTGCCTCACATTCACCCATTCATACACCGACGGCGGTGTCAACCATGCAAGGTAACAACCAACACGTCAGGAGCAGTTAGGGTTAGGTGGTGTCTTGCTCAGGGACACCTCCACACTTAGCTAGGAGGGGGAGGAGCCCGGGGATCGAACCAGCGACCTTCCGGCTGCCAGACAACCGCTCTTACCTCTCTTGAGCCACTGCCGCCCCTTAACTTGCCGTTCATTTATATCATCGTTCCTGTGCTGTTCCCTTAATGTATAGATTTGAATGCGGGGAAAAACTAATGCGAAAATTAATGAAAATATCAATGCGATATCAAAAGGGTAAAGAGATAACGAATTAGCATATACATTAACTATACACTGAGATGTACATCACAAGTTAGATACAATATGCATTAAGGTTGTATATTGTGGGGTATGTTTCTGATTTCCTCCGATTTCTTCAATTAAATTTGGATTAGGTACTTTATGACTCACTCGCACTACACACAACATAACTATAACATCGGCTAAAGAGAGTGACATAGGGAGAGAGAGAGAGAGAGAGAGAGAGGAGAGAGAGAGAGAGAGAGAGAAGAGAGGGGGGGGAGGAAAGGAAGCATTGAGGAAAAAGATTTGTCAGATGAGTGAAGTATTACAGTACAGAGTGGGAGAGAGATAGAGCGAGATAGAGAGAGAGACAGAGAGACAGAGAGAGACGGACAGAGAGAGAGTGACTGCGAGAGAGAGAGGAGAGAGAGAGAGAGAGAGAGAGAGAGAGAGAGAGAGAGAGAGACGCCACAAGCATGAACAGATGGCTGGCAAGAAGAGTCAGAGAGAGAAGAAAATGGATAAACCAGTGGAAGAAGAAGCAGAGAAAGCGGCGAGAGAGGAAGAGAGAGAGAGAGAGAGAGAGAGAGAGAGAGAGAGAGAGAGAGAGAGAGAGAGAGGGAGACGAATTGAGAGAGAAATCTGGATCATCCTAAAAAAAGGCCCTGAAGTTGACTTTAGGGAATTTGTTATGTAGGCCAGAATTTTTTTTTTTTAAATTCATACAAAAAGAAAAAAATAACCCAAAGGAGAAGAAGAAGAAGAAGAAGAAGAAGAAGAAGAAGAAGAGAGAGAGACAGAGACAGAGAGAGAGAGAGAGAGAAAGAGAGATTCAAAGTTGAGGAAGGAAGGAATCGCAAGACGGTCGTACCGAAACACAGCTCCTTCATCACTCCGGAGAAGACAAGAACAGACGGGGAGAAACTTTTTGTGGACCACGCGGGTGCGAGTCCACTTGGGACAGTCACACGTCTCGTCGTCACGTCGACTTGAGGCGCAAGGAAAAAGTTTGACGTTCCTTTTTTTTTTTTAGGAAACGCAAGCCGGTACGGAAACAGCGATGTCGTCGTAATTGACAGTGACGGAGTCGTTTCTTAGATGTTGGTAATGAGCGCAGAACGGCACTTGGGCTCTCATCCCAGCGATTATGCAGCCAACCTCGAATCCCGGCTCTATTCTTATCTTTACGTACCACACAGATATATTGCCGTCTCTCTTTCTACAAATGTACTCTTTGTAAGTCGCCTTGGATAAAAGTATCTGCCAAATGCAGATAAAGGTAAATGTAAAGGTTTCATCTTTTACGTTTTTGCTGTGTTGTGAATAAAAACGGCCGCTTTCAAATCGAGTCATTCGGGTTTCCGCCTATTTCTAGACGCTGCCTCTTCAAACTCCACCACTCCACAGCCGAGGAAAAACCCTACAACTAGGTGGCCTACAAATACACCAAAAGCTAATTTATAGTCTGGCGTGTGTAAACTGTCAGGAAAGTCACCTCGTGAACCCGTGCGCGGGGGGGGGGGAGGAGGGGGGGGGGGATGTGACAACGTCATTTTTTTTCCCGGTCGGTTTCCTCCGGCGAAAAAGCGCCGACTCACGCTGTTTTCCCCCGCGCGGCGGCGGCTAGGCCCATACATTAGCTCGGGAACACAGATGCCTTTCCCCAACGCGGCGCGCGGCAGCTGGAGGGAACGGTCGAAAACGGACGTCCGGGCTCCGCGGGACCCCCTGGCGTAGATGGATAGGTCCACTTGGGTTTTATTAATGGTTGCCACGTGTCCCAGGCAAGGCAAAGGCATCTCTTGTTCGCAGCCGGACCCCCCCCCCCCACACACACACACCAGTGGGCTATGGCGCAGTGCCGACCGCCATCTCTCTTAGCACATATTAATCGTCGGAAATCGGCCAACACGCTGTGCGCGTGGAGTAGGTGTTTTTAGCACCGACGGTGTGCGGAACGCGCGCTTCTCGAATCACGTCTGGAGAAGAAGGTGAGGGGCGATTTAGAAAGACAAAAATTACACACACACACACACACACACACACAGGGCACAACCCTCTGAAACCCCCGACCTGTGAGTTCAAAGCAGAGTCAGGATTTTAAAATGTTCTCTGCAACAGTCAAGTCCTGGCTAAGTTGTGCACTTGAGTTGTGTACTTGAGCTCACGTTGTAAAAGCTTTGCGTCCTGATTTGCTCGTATTATCTGGCTGCTTGTATGTTTGTGTGGTGTGTTGTCTTGGAGGGTTGTTTTCTTGGTTTTGATTACTATACCCACTGATTTTAAGATTTTAAAACTGTAACGGGTAATCTTAATGACTGCTTGAACGATCAATGGGGACTAGTGTTGGAAATTAGCTTTGGCTATCAACACATGTACATGCATTGGTCCCTGCTTCTGCGACTGTCAATGTTTCTCTGTCCTTGTCCCTGAC
Organism: Coryphaenoides rupestris; assembly: GCA_002895965.2. Lineage (NCBI taxonomy): Eukaryota > Metazoa > Chordata > Actinopteri > Gadiformes > Macrouridae > Coryphaenoides > Coryphaenoides rupestris. Next base: position 107,706 of record PIJE02000879.1, read on the forward strand.
AAATAAATACATTATTATTAATAATAATAATAATACACGACTGGGCAAGTAAGGTGAAATATAGGAAAATGTAGTGTGTTTTTGTGCGACAACCACGTCTGCAATTTCACATCTTGTCCTTGTAGGGACCCACGGGTTCGAGCTTCCAGCCTGCAGTCCTCCTAACCCGATCTCCTGTCTGTCCTCATGATCCCATAAAAATCACAAAAGGCCCACTAAAATCTAAAGAAAAATATATATCATTATCAAACGGTAAATAAATTAAATGGGTCTGATCATTGAATCAACGGTCTGTCACACTGACCTTCCTGCTCTGACATTTCATGCTTTGATCATCATCTCAGAGGGTATTGGAATACGGAACGAGGGGTCGATATCTGCCTTTCGCCGGCGTACAATGGCACTTAGCGAGGATAAAGCGCCGGTGGGTGTTCCTCGCTGCGTGTCAGGGTCGTCTGTCATTACGAGGCCCTCGCAACATCCATCCCGCTTGTGACATCACAAATGAGATGTGCCCACCTCCTCAGATGTACGACGGGTAGAATGGAGCCTCTCCATTGGCCACCTGTACCTGAACTACTGTTGAGGATGCTTGTGAGGCAGGTCGATGCATCCATCCATCCATCTACCGTACATTATCTCATACCTCTGGGGTGGACACGCTCACTTGTGATGTCACAAGTGGGGAGGGGGGGCGGATTTTGTCCTGACAAACGGGGCCTTGCACCTGGTGGTAAAGTACTAGGGGCCCGTGCAGCGGCCCTAAATACACACACACACACACACACACACCAGGTAAGGCTCAGAAAAGCATGACAAATATATAAAAAGGTGTGTGTGTGTGTGTGTGTGTGTGTGTGTGTGTGTGTGTGTGTGTGTGTGTGTACAGCCTAGACATCCAGAGAAATCCCCGAACTATATCTTTGTCGGACAGATAAGGAACCCGGTTACGTTTTGTACTTTCAAAGTAAGGCGCGGTGAGATAATCCACTCGTTTCCTTCATCTTCCCCGCATCCACCCACTTTATTTAGCTTCCGTGGAACTCTATCCCGCGATTCCACCCCCCCAGTTTATAGATATCCACGTTGGGAAGTAACAAGATTGTTCCGTCGTCGTCGCCATCTACTGGGGGGGCCCCACACTGACTCACTGGGCTCCAGAATAAAGAAAATAAAAAGAGAGAGAGAGCGAGAGAGAGAGAGGGGATAAAAAAGACCAGTCCCAGGAGCCCAGCCCCCCTACGGTCTTAACCAATGGCCGGTCATCAGAAAGCAGACACATATATGACCGGGGGGGGGTGGCGGATGTGGGGCACTGTGGGGGATTTTTAAATTGCTCTGGTGTTTCTGACAAACGGCTGTAATGGTGGTTTGCGTGCGAGGAGTCGAGTGCAGAGATAAGCACCAGGAACGACCGTCCCCTCCCGTAGTTTGAGAACGATGCATAGCGCCGGTGGGTGTTCCTCGCTGCGTGTCAGGGTCGTCTGTCATTACGAGGCACTCGCAACATCCATCCCGCTTGTGACATCACAAATGAGATGTGCCCACCTCCTCAGATGGGTACGACGGGTAGAATGGAGCCTCTCCATTGGCCACCTGTACCTGAACTACTGTTGAGGATGCTTGTGAGGCAGGTCGATGCATCCATCCATCCATCTACCGTACATTATCTCATACCTCTGGGGTGGACACGCTCACTTGTGATGTCACAAGTGGGGAGGGGGGGCGGATTTTGTCCTGACAAACGGGGCCTTGCACCTGGTGGTAAAGTACTAGGGGCCCGTGCAGCGGCCCTAAATACACACACACACACACACACACACACATGTGATCTACAAGAATCAAGTGGATGACAATATATAAAGTGTGTGTGTGTGTGTGTGTGTGTGTGTGTGTGTGTGTGTGTACAGCCTAGACATCCAGAGAAATCCCCGAACTATATCTTTGTCGGACAGATAAGGAACCCGGTTACGTTTTGTACTTTCAAAGTAAGGCGCGGTGAGATAATCCACTCGTTTCCTTCATCTTCCCCGCATCCATCCACTTTATTTAGCTTCCGTGGAACTCTATCCCGCGATTCCACCCCCCAGTTTATAGATATCCACGTTGGGAAGTAACAAGATTGTTCCGTCGTCGTCGCCATCTACTGGGGGGGCACCAGCACAAGATACATACAGAGGGATCATTGGGCAATAGCGTCTTATGAGGTTATTGTGTGCGTGGCTGCAAAATGCGTTTGAGCGCGAGATAAGTGCAGTTTGGACATCCATGCCTCTCGCGACTAAACGCTTGGTGTTTGATGCCTAAACCGATGTTGCCCCACTGTCTTATGATGTACTCATGCCCACACAAGCATTGGTAAGGTCGGATAAACGTTCCATGAAAGTTGTGAAGACCCATCACCTTTTACTGTTTAACCGCTTAGAAACACACAAGCGCCTATTGTGAAAATGAATTGTGAACTACTCTCGAATGCAATAACCCCCCAACTCCAAAACGGTAGGGAAGCAAGTAGAGGTGCACCAGCACAAGATACATACAGAGGGATCATTGGGCAATAGCGTCTTATGAGGTTATTGTGTGCGTGGCTGCAAAATGCGTTTGAGCGCGAGATAAGTGCAGTTTGGACATCCATGCCTCTCGCGACTAAACGCTTGGTGTTTGATGCCTAAACCGATGTTGCCCCACTGTCTTATGATGTACTCATGCCCACACAAGCATTGGTAAGGTCGGATAAACGTTTCCATGAAAGTTGTGAAGACCCATCACCTTTTACTGTTTAACCGCTTAGAAACACACAAGCGCCTATTGTGAAAATGAATTGTGAACTACTCTCGAATGCAATAACCCCCCAACTCCAAAACGGTAGGGAAGCAAGTAGAGGTGCACCAGCACAAGATACATACAGAGGGATCATTGGGCAATAGCGTCTTATGAGGTTATTGTGTGCGTGGCTGCAAAATGCGTTTGAGCGCGAGATAAGTGCAGTTTGGACATCCATGCCTCTCGCGACTAAACGCTTGGTGTTTGATGCCTAAACCGATGTTGCCCCACTGTCTTATGATGTACTCATGCCCACACAAGCATTGGTAAGGTCGGATAAACGTTTCCATGAAAGTTGTGAAGACCCATCACCTTTTACTGTTTAACCGCTTAGAAACACACAAGCGCCTATTGTGAAAATGAATTGTGAACTACTCTCGAATGCAATAACCCCCCAACTCCAAAACGGTAGGGAAGCAAGTAGAGGTGCACCAGCACAAGATACATACAGAGGGATCATTGGGCAATAGCGTCTTATGAGGTTATTGTGTGCGTGGCTGCAAAATGCGTTTGAGCGCGAGATAAGTGCAGTTTGGACATCCATGCCTCTCGCGACTAAACGCTTGGTGTTTGATGCCTAAACCGATGTTGCCCCACTGTCTTATGATGTACTCATGCCCACACAAGCATTGGTAAGGTCGGATAAACGTTTCCATGAAAGTTGTGAAGACCCATCACCTTTTACTGTTTAACCGCTTAGAAACACACAAGCGCCTATTGTGAAAATGAATTGTGAACTACTCTCGAATGCAATAACCCCCCAACTCCAAAACGGTAGGGAAGCAAGTAGAGGTGCACCAGCACAAGATACATACAGAGGGATCATTGGGCAATA
>PIJE02000879.1:116363-122440 GCA_002895965.2 Coryphaenoides rupestris
CCTTCCAACCAGTAAGACTTGAAGCTGAAGTTAGACAAGTCGTAGATTGGCATTCATTGCTAGCAGCCAATGTAAAATCTAACAACAGACCAACAACACAAGACAATTGTATCCCCCAGAGCCAAACTCCAAGCTGATTGGCCAGGGTGTTTTCTTCCAGGAAGGGGAGAACACTGAGAAAGCGGTATCTTGATTGTCGCAGAACACATTCATAAGGATTTTTTGGGGGTTTGTTAGGCAACTTGGAGATAGACATTTTCAAAATAATCGTAAATTGGTGTAAGGTTCTTTTAAGCGCTGAGGCTTTGTGGTCCATTGTGTTGCCAGTTGAAAGAAAGAAACCAGTCGGCGGAGAGGGAGTGGAACACAGAGAATAGCCCGGCAGAATCCCCACACCGACTTGCTTTGCTAATCGCGTCCCTTTGTTCTACTCGTACAAAAGTACAAAAGCCGCGCGGTGTCATTTCCAGTTCTTCCTAATGCTCTTCAACAGAAAGGGAAAATATTCAGCGGCGGCGTCGGGCCTCATCGCAGCGTAGCGCGTAGCACGTCGTGGTATCGTATCCATTAGTGCTAAGCACGTTGAAAAAGACACAGGCACCGCTCGGTTACAATGAAAGTCAATTAGGAGGCTTCTGCGCGACGTTAGCACAGCCAGGTTCAACCAACTGTCAAACACAGCGAACAAACTGCCAAATTACACACACACACACACACACACACCACACACACATACACACACATACAAAGACACACCGAGTGGCTGGTTGCCACCACCCGTGGGGTCAGGCGGCCAGACCAGGCCGACAAACAGACACCATCAAACATCCGGCAACTCAAAGGGAATTCATTAGCGGTGAGCGACTCTGTGCGTGGACCAAATAGCAGCGGTGGAGAAAGAGAAGAAGAATTGTTTTAAAATTAATTAGGCCTTTCCATTCCCCCCCCCCCCCCCACCACCACCACCACCCCTGCCTCTGTTTCTGTACTTCCCTTTTCATTGCTGAAGTTTCACAACAAGAGCTCTCTCTCTCTCTCTCTCTCTCTCTCTCTCTTTCTCTTTCTCCTTCTCTCTCTCCGAGTTTTTTTACTCTCCCACTCCGCCGAGTAATTAACTGTCAAACCGAAGCCATTTACGTTTCAATATTTTATTAGGGAGAGAAAGTCACGTCGACTTTCCGTTGGGTGGGCCTCTTAAGGAAAGAGAAATACAAGTGTGGTCCAACGGTTTTCCTCGGCAAACTGTCAAATCAGCGTCAGGACGCACATTAACGATGACGAAGCCGTTGACGCAAGAGGTCACGTTGGAGGCGAGATGTTAACCTTCCGCGTTCGCTGAGGCTAATACCGCCGGCGCCACGGCGACCGTAACTAGCTGCCACAGCTAATGTCACTAGCGACCAAGGATAAGGTCACAAGCTACCGCGGCTAATGTCATGAGCTACCACGGCTAATGTCACGAGCTACCACGGCTAATGTCACGAGCTACCACGGCTAATGTCACAAGCTACCACGGCTAATGTCACTAGCTACCAAGGATATGGTCACAAGCTACCATGGCTAATGTCACTAGCTACCACAGCTAATGTCACGAGCTACCATGGCTAATGGTACTAACTACCATGGTTAATGTCACTAGCTACCACAGAAAATGTCACAAGCTACCAAGGATAAGGTCACAAGCTACCATGTCTAATGTCACTAGCTACCACAGCTAATGTCACTAGCTACCACAGCTAATGTCACTAGCTACCACAGCTAATGTCACGAGCTACCATGGCTAATGGTACTGACTACCATGGTTAATGTCAGTAGTTACCACAGTAAATGTCACTAGCTACCAAGGATAATGTAGCTTTTGTTGCACAAAGCCTCTTACCAAGATAAAAGACACAGGCTAACGACCGGCAGTAAAACAAAGTTCCAGTTGAAAACCAACGTCAAAAGTTTGAATATGATGACCACGGATAAATTATGTTTGTCCGGAAAAAATACATTTTATTTAAATAGTAAGAAATAGACGGCAAGCGTTCCAATTTCATTCCTTCATCCCGAATTCATAGAAGCGTGGATTTGCTTTGTTCAATCCATTCAGCACAGTTTCAGTTTAGTTTCCCATCACTTACATTTAAATGACAATGGGGTTTCCTAAATAAGTATGGGGTTCGGCAAGCACTAGCTATTAGGTGGCTTTGGAAGGCTCAATTCTGCATCTGCCGCTATAACGCTTGGACTACTCGGATATATGAGTTAATATAGCTTTTTAGAAAGATATTAGATATCGTAATGTGTAACAAAGGGTTCTAAAGCGGGGATCGAAAGAAAGGGACAGCAGTGAAAGCCCAGATGGGTTTGGCGGCGTTAAATGGACGCTATTTAACTAGCAGGTGTGAGTGAGATTAGCCATTCGAAGCCGTTCACTCACACTTGGGGTAAAATAGGGGCCCCCTAATTGATGGGCTGCGGAAATAACAGTGCAAGACCAGGGACAACCAAGAGCCGATCCCCGGTCTGGCAGGACCATCTGACGCGCTTCAGAGCGGCTAGACTGCCGGACAGCAGTACTTCCGTCCGGATTTTTGCTTCTTGAGTAGGTCTTGAGTAAGGTAAAGTCTTCTATTTAGACCAAGTCCTGAGTAGGTCAAGTCTCACAACATTTGAGTCCAAGTCAGTACCCTATTTTGTGGCTCGAGTCCGACTCTGATGTCTCGAGTCCCCGGCTCTGCCTTTTACAACCCTTCCTTGGATGTTGTGTTCATTTGCCCGTGACAAATTAGCTTCAAAGAAATCGTCGTCATCATGACCCATTTCCTCGGCCACAGTTGAAGGTTTTCTATCCAATAAGAGCGAAGAAAAAAGCTCGGGGGAATTCTCCCATGAGCCTCTGCGCACTGAAGGCTAGTTATCGGCGGGTACAAACGCCATCATTCTCCGGTGTAATTTGGAGAACATGATCTGTAGAAATACTAACACTGCAAGCGTTAATAACGGATAACGAGGGAGTATGGTAAATGTGGGTCCGGCTTCGTATTTATTATCAAGCTACAGGAATAAATAACCAGCGAGGGGAGAAGAGATAACCGAGATAAAGTGTTTGTGGGTGGAAAATAAGCAAACAGCGGCAGGTGGTAAAGGTGGCGGCAGTTACAGAACACTGCTTTCCCGCCGAGTTACATTTATGTAACCACCGAGGGGGGGGAAACCATTATTCTCATGAGTATTTTACATTATGCAAGTCGTAAGAGAGTTATACACAGAGAGAGAGAGGAGCCCCAACCGCCACACATGCAACAGTGCAACGTGAAGCCGATGGAAAATACATGCGGGGCGACCGCACTGTAAGTCAGCCATAGCGTCGTCGTCGCACAATTCTTTATGCCGCTTGTCGAGACATAAAAAGGACACCGAGCGCCGTCGTGCGCTAATGCTATTTGAGTTGCGTTCCCAAAACGACCGAGGTGTTGACTAAGAGTTTGACACTCCTGCCCCCGTGCCAAAGTTACCACGTTGAGAAGAGAAAGAAATAAGACTCAAATCCCATAATGGCAGTTGACATATTCTTGGAAGCAGAAGGCCCGGGCTACGTCGTGAGCCCGTCACACAACCGACGAAAAAGAACTGCCCCAGCAGAGGGCGACGGACGGCCATTTTTGTCTTACCTATTGTCATCTCCATGACGCTGACTTGGTTCTCCGACGGAAACAGGATCTTCGGAGGCTTGTCCGTCAGGGGCGCTGGGGGAAGGACGAGAAGAAGAGGTTAAACATTAGCATGTGCGTAACTCCTTGTGGCATAAAGAGTATATTTGGCATTCAATTCCTTGATGAGGCCTGTATTGAGGCACAATGAATAACGTAGAGAGAGAGAGAGAGAGAGAGAGACACAAGGGGGTGGGTATGACTAATAACCAAATGGGTTTTCAAGAAATCCTCAAAGACGGCAGCTAGCAGTTCATTTTCACAGGAAATGAAAGGACCCGCTCAGCAAATGCTACTCAAGGGCTAGCAGTCTTTAATGAGGATGTGTCTGTGAACGATGAGTGAATTTTCTGTCTTGAACATTAATTCATCAATGAAACTTGGAGGAAATACTTTCTCCTATACATTCACATCGAACACGACACGGCCAGCTGTATCTTTACGACATTACACCGGGAAAAAAGAAGGAAAAAAATAAAACCGCCGACAAGAGATGCAGTCAGACGGGTCCCCTGGGTGTATTGACTCCCTCCTTCAGGATGGGTTGAGAACCCTCCTCTATTAGACAGCTGCGGAGTTGATCTCTCTTAACATGCTCCTCACTGTAATGACCATCACTACCATCATCATCATCCCATTGTTTCACAGCAGTGGCCGGATGCGAGAAGAGGAAGACTCTAACACACACGCACACACACACGCGCACACACACACACGCTTGGAACACTTGCTTCCAAGCGTGTGTGTGTGCGTGGTAGCGTGTGTGTGTGGTCGCGTATATTAGGTGTTGAAGTGCATGATTGTGTGTGTGTGTGTGTGTGTGTGTGTGTGTGTGTGTGTGTGTGTATCGAAGTGCGCCGTAACAACATTTCAACAGCGTTTGCACTTGCAATGAGTTAGCATATGAAACGTATTGTATGCACGCCTCGTATTACATACGGTGTCATTGTCACAGGACGGACAACGGGAACAGTAAGGATATCCCCATTACGTTTTGAATTGATCATGTTTACACACACACACACGCACACACACACACATCACACACACGTATCACACACCATCCATCATCTTTTATTAGGGCATCCATTCGCTCGACAGACCTCCTGCGATGCAGCGTAATGTGTTTGCTCATGACTGGCGAGGCCCAAATGAAGCCACGATGACACGCTTGCTAGTTAATGGTCGCGTCGCCAATATTAATTGAGAATTCTGCAGCCACGAAGGAATTAAGAAAAACACACATTACGTACATCTGCGTCCGTACGTCTATGTTCGCACATCCGCGTTTGTCCGGACATCCACGTTCACACATCCGCGTTTGCACACCTGCGTTCATACGTCTGAATTCGTACATCTGCATTACAACGATGTAATGCTGTATAAAAATGGCTGAAAAGTCTTTGTGGATGGCGTCTCTTTCTAAATTTGTACAACCCCCGCCGCTGGTGTTGTTGTGGTTACGTTCAACAACGCGCGAAGCATGAATGTGTGAAAAAACAAAAAAAGAACACAAAAATAATATAAAAAGAAGCGGGGGAACGATGTGACCTCATTAATTGCAAAATGCAAACCGAAACGCACAGTTGCGCCTTTGTCCCCGTGTTCCTCCACTCCGATAAGGAAATCTCATTAGCTTAATTACCTGTTTTTCTTGATGGAATACGCTTACAGTGTTTTGTTTCACGACGACGAGAAAAAAAACATTTTGTTTGTTGTTGTTTTTCCTTTCCGGTTTGGTGGTCTTGTCCGACAAGAGAAGATATATGCATCATAGACATGAATACAAGCAATATAAAATACATACTTGAGAACATGAAGCATGGGATTACACCTCCCCGGGGTGTTTTAATATGAAAGACAGTGGATTAAGGGGCATTATTACATCTAAAAGGCAGGGAATGTTGCATAGACCTTCATTATTACTATTTAAAGCTAACCAGGTTTCATTCATTCACTTTCATTAAATGAAGAGCTCATCGTCCCGCATATATTACAATGTGTGCGTGTGTGTGTGTTCATTGAACGAAATAAAAGGTAAATCAAAGCAATAATTGAAGGATTGCAATCTGTGTGCACACCCACACACGCACACGCACACACACACGCACACACACACACACACACACACACACACACACACACACATACACACATCATGTGTCGCCGGCAGGCTTTGGGATTTCCTCCCACTCTGATGACGGATGGGGGGATGTCATTATGAAAGAGAGAGAGAGAGAGAGAGAGAGAGAGAGAGAGAGAGAGAGAGAGAGAGAGAGAGAGAGGGGGGAGATTGGGAGAGAGAAACACACAGAGAGAGAGCGAGAGAGAGAGAGAGAGAGAGAGAGAGAGAGAGAGAGAGAGAGAGAGAGAGAGAGA
>PIJE02000879.1:125642-128142 GCA_002895965.2 Coryphaenoides rupestris
TTTTATACTGAATAATACCAGCGGAGCCCTTATGACATTACCCGACGCCATCCCCACTAATCACTGCTGTCAGGCGGCTAATAAGCTGATTGCTTCCGTCAGAAGACTCTCTTCGGTGGATGGAAGTCGCACACACACACATTCACACACAGTCACACACAGTCACACACACACACACACACAGTCCACATCACCACAAACACACACACCTTCACACTTCGATCCTAACGCATATATTGCCACTTAGTGCCCCGCTGCATTTAAACTGCTGGTAGAATGAAGTGTGTTAAACACTTTCATTCTCCACGTGATATATTCTGCCCGGTCACAAAGTGTTCACAGGTTAACTGTGAACCACTTTGTGACCATCTCATCAGAGACTACACTCACAGGAGACTACCACTCCACGAGAAGACTACCATCCACGAAGACTACCATCCACGAGAGAGACTACCATCTATTCCCACAAACAGAGACTACCATCCACCAGAGACTAACCATTCCACAACAGAGACTTACATCCACCAGAGGAGACTTACCATCCACAGAGACTACCACCACAGAGAGACTGCTATCCACGAGAAGATTACCATCCATAATAGGATACCACCCACAGAGAGATGCTATCCATTGAGAGAACTCCATTCCACCAGAGAACTACATCCCGAAGAACTACCATCCACCAGAGAGACTACCATCCACGAGAGGACTACATCCACGAGAAGACTACCATCCCTCACACAGAGACACCACCCACAACACAAACAACATCCACAGAGAAGTACCATCCACAATTAGAATTACCATCCACAGAATACTACCATCACGAGAGGACTACATCCCATGGAGAGACTACGCATCCACGAGTTAGACTTACCACCACGAGACTACCATCCACGAGAACTACCTCCACGAGGACTACATCTAATAATATCCTTCATGAGAATTTCGCCCCGATTAGCCATCTTCCAGAGACTACCTCCACACAGAACTACCATCCACGAGAGAGACTACTTTATTTCCCCTACTGCCTATTCTGAGACTACCATCCACGGAAGATACATCACGAGACACATCACGGAGATACCATCCACGAGAGACCTTATACTATCCATGATAGAGACATACCATCCCGGACTACCGAGCCATTCTATTAGTAGATGAGACTACCATCCACGTAGGAAGCTTTCTACATCACGGAGAGCACTACCACCACAAAAAGACTGCTATCATGAGAGAGACTACTCATCCACAAGAGAGACTACCATCACAACAGGACTACACCCACAACAGAGCTACCATCACCACCGCTAAGATCACCACCCACAAGAGACTACCATTCACAGAGAACTACTCAGGCAACTCCAAGGCAAACAACACACTTCTCCGCAGCGCCAGTCCTGCTGTGCTGTGTAAGCGCGATCATACACCCCCCCGTATCTATTCCCACCCCCCGTCTGCCCCCTCCAATGGACGCGACAACACCGTGACCCGCCCCGCGTGCGATTGGGTCAAAGCGCATGCGAGGCAGCAGTTAACCCTGCGAAAACGACTGACTCCACGCCCAGCATGGGGCCATCTCTCTCCTTTTATTTAAATACAATATATATATACCGGTATATATATATATATAATTACAGGAGAACGTATCGGCGGTTTCTACGCACCCGTGCAGAGCTGCGGATTAAAAAACGTAAAGCTTTAACAACAAACCTGTGACGAACAATGCTATCCCATGTTAACCTTGAACAATGAAACAATGGCGCACAAAGCTACATACCGGTTAGCTTCAAAAACATGCGATGAATAATGCTAACGATGTTAGCCTTGAATGACCAACCGATGGCGAACAAAGCTACATGCGGGTTCGCTTTAAACAACATAAACATGGCGAACAATGCTATCCCATGTTAGCCTTGAATAACAAAGCAATGGCGCACAAAGCTACAGACAGGTTAGCTTCAAACCACACACCTATGCTGAACACCGCTAGCCATAGTTTAGCATATTGTTATATATATAGCTGGTACCATGGATATGTGGCTTGTACCATGGATATGTGGCTTGTACCATGGATATGTGGCTTGTACCATGGATATGTGGCTTGTACCATATATACAGTATACATCACGCCTCCCCTCCCCCCCCCCACAACTCGAATGCTAGCCTTGGCCTCCTTTTTAGCAGCTTATGTAACACCCAGTTTGAGGTTTGCTCCATTATTTAAGGGCGATCATACTCTGGATTATCAAAGTGCTTTGGCGAGCTGTTTTGTATATTTTAAAAGGGTATATCGAGGGAGGAGGGGAGGGATGGAGGGAGGGAGGGAGGGAGGGGGGTTAGTGAAGGGGTGGTTGATGAATAATTTATAAGCGTGTGTTGCCGTGGCGAATGTGCCGATGACCGAAAGACACTAAAACTCAGAGAGGAGTGGAGGGGTGCGGGGGGTGCGGGGGGGGAGGGGGGGGTGGGGGGAGGGGGGGTGGGGCATGGTGGGGAG
>PIJE02000879.1:130642-163064 GCA_002895965.2 Coryphaenoides rupestris
TCTGACTCTCTCTCTCTCTCTCTCTCTTTCTCTCTCTGACACTCTCTTTCTCTCTCTATTTTCTCCCCACTCTACCTCTTCACCCCCTGCCTCTCCTCACCCTCGTCACCATCTCTCTCTCTAACCTTCTCTCCATCACCTCGGTCTCTCTCTCTCTCTCTCTCTCTCTCTCTCTCGCTCTCTCTCTCTCTCTCGCTCTCTCTCTCTCTCTCTCTCCCTCTCTCTCTCTCTCTCTCTCTCTCTCTGACGCTCTCTTTCTCTCTCTATTTTCTCCCCACTCTACCTCTTCACACCTGCCTCTCCTCAACCTCGCCACCATCTCTCTCTCTAACGTTCTCTCCATCACCTCGGTCTCTCTCTTTCTTTCTTCCACATATCCATGGTACCAGCTATATATGCTAAACTATGGCTAGCGGTGTTCAGCATAGGTGTGTGGTTTGAAGCTAACCTGTCTGTAGCTTTGTGCGCCATTGCTTTGTTATTCAAGGCTCACGTTGGATAGCATTGTTCGCCATGTTTATGTTGTTTAAAGCAAACCCGCATGTAGCTTTGTTCGCCATCGGTTGGTCATTCAATATGCTAAACTATGGCTAGCGGTGTTCAGCATAGGTGTGTGGTTTGAAGCTAACCTGTCTGTAGCTTTGTGCGCCATTGTTTCATTGTTCAAGGTTAACATGGGATAGCATTGTTCGTCACAGGTTTGTTGTTAAAGCTTTACGTTTTTTAATCCGCAGCTCTGCACGGGTGCGTAGAAACCGCCGATACGTTCTCCTGTAATATATATATATATACCGGTATATATATATTGTATTTAAATATTTTATACTGAATAATACCAGCTGTGGCCCTTATAACATTACACGACGCATGGCCCCACTAATCACTGTGTCAGGCGGCTAATGAAGCTGATTGACTCTGGCTCAGAAGTTCGGGTGGATGGAAGTCGCACACACACACATACACACAGTCACACACAGTCACACACACACACACACACAGTCACACACACACACAAACACACACACTTGCACACTCGAGTCTCTAACGCATATATTGCCACTGGTGGCTGCATTTAAAACCTGTCTAACGCATATATTGCCACTGGTGGCTGCATTTAAAACCTGTGGAGAATGAAAGTGTGTTTAACACTTTCATTCTCCACAGGTGGGGCGGGGTCACAAAGTGGTTCACAGTGGTTAACTGTGAACCACTTTGTGACCATCCATCAGAGACTACATCCACGAGAGAGACTACCATCCACGAGAGACTACCATCCACGAGAGAGACTACCATCCACGAGAGAGACTACCATCCACAACAGAGACTACCATCCACCAGAGAGACTACCATCCACAACAGAGACTACCATCCACGAGAGAGACTACCATCCACAAGAGAGACTACCATCCACAACAGAGACTACCATCCACAACAGAGACTACCACCCACAAGAGAGACTACCATCCACGAGAGAGACTACCATCAGAACTACACAGCACACAACACACACCATCCACGAGAGAGACTACCATCCACGAAGAGACTACCATCCACGAGAGAGACTCACACGAGAGACTACCATCCAGAGAGACTACCATCCACGAAGAGACTACCATCCACAGAGATAATAGAGACTACCACCCACAAGAGAGACTGCTATCCATGAGAGAGACTACCATCCACCAGAGAGACTACATCCACGAGAGAGACTACCATCCACGAGAGAGACTACCATCCACGAGAGAGACTACCATCCACGAGAGAGACTACCATCCACGAGAGACTACCATCCACGAGAGAGACTACCACCCACAAGAGAGACTGCTATCCATGAGAGAGACTACCATCCACAAGAGAGACTACCATCCACAACGAGAGACTACCATCCACGAGAGACTACCATCCACGAGAGAGACTACCATCCACGAGAGACTACCATCCACGAGAGAGACTACCATCCACGAGAGAGACTACCATCCACGAGAGACTACCATCCACGAGAGAGACTACCATCCACGAGAGACTACCATCCATGAGAGAGACTACCATCCACGAGAGACTACCATCCATGAGAGAGACTACCATCCACGAGAGACTACCATCCACGAGAGAGACTACCATCCACGAGAGACTACCATCCACGAGAGACTACCATCCACGAGAGACTACCATCCATGAGAGAGACTACCATCCACGAGAGACTACCATCCCACAGAGAGACTACCATCCACAAGAGAGACTACCATCCACAACAGAGACTACCATCCACAACAGAGACTACCACCCACAAGAGAGACTACCATCCACGAGAGAGACTACCATCAGGCAACTACCACAGGCAACACAACACACTTCCTCCGCAGCGCCAAGTCCTGCTGTGCTGTGGTTAAGCGCGACCACCCCGCCCCGCCCCCCACCCCCCGTCTGCCCCCTCCAATGGACGGCGACAGACACCGTGACCCCGCCCCCCGGGCGTGCGATTGGGGTCAAGCGGCATCGCGAGGCGAGGCAGTGAACCCTGGAAAAACGGAGCTGATCTCCACGCCCAGCATGGGGGGGCCGGGGGGGAGACACAGAGATACAAAGAGAGAGAGAGAGAGAGAGAGAGAGAGAGAGAGAGAGAGAGAGAGAGAGAGAGAGAGAGAGAGAGAGAGAGAGAGAAGAGGGGTCGGGAGAGGAGGCGTGAGATGGAGGGACTAATAGATGGGGTAGAGAGAACGAGAGAGGAAGATAGAAAAATTAGATAGAAAGAGCACGACAGAGACAGAACCTCAGAGAGAAAGAGATATAGAGAAAGAGAAAAAGAGAGCGAGACAGATAAAGAGAACGAGAGACAGAGGGAAAGAGAGCGAGAGAGAGAGAGAGAGAGAGAGAGAGAGAGAGAGAGGGAGGAAGGGACGGTCTGAGAGAATGCAGTAGAAAGGAAGAATGACAGTCAGAGCGTGAAAGAGGTCGCCTTGTGCAGGTTCGATATTAAACACACCACTTTCTCCCTTCACACACCCTGTCACACACCACACACACACACACACACACACACACACACACACACACACACATACACAGACACACACACAGACACACACAATTCCCTTCCCACCGGCCAGAACAAAACAAGCATGTCATCCACCAGCAAGCAGCCTTTATATTTTATCCTTGTACTCATACCACCTTCTCCTTCTTCTTCTCCTCCTCTTCCTCCTCCTTCACCATCGACACACTGTGTTCCAACCCCCCCCCCCACACCTCCACCTCCTCCACCTCCACCTCCTCCCTCCCTGTATTGTGGATACCTTCCAACCTCCCCTGAGGAGTTCGGGATCTTCGTTCTTTTGTATGGTGATGGCACACACACACACACACACACACACACACACACCTACGCACACACAACAACAACAACAATGGTGGTGGTTGGCTTTTGGATCAATGTGACTATAAACCTGTACCCCCCCCCCCCCACCCCCCCAACATCCAACATCCAAAACCCACTCCCAGCCGTGTTGCCCCTCCCCCATCATCCCCCCCCCCCCCCCCCCCCTCCTTAAACAACACAACACACACCTTCTGCAGTCGTACCCGTAGCTGCTTCTCCAGGCGTCGGTTTAATCCCTTCTTCGCTCGTGTTCCACTAAACCCCCCCCCCCGTCTTTGAACTCGTGTACGTTTCAACAAAGGGGAGGGGGGGGGGGGGGTGGGCTATACGGGGTACGGATCGTCGTCGATATTTTACGTTCGGCCAGTAAAAAACTGTTGGGTTTTTTTTTTTGGGCAGGACAACAATGCAACACTGCTGTATGTCATTTCCGTGTGTTTCGTAATCTCTCCGTTGTTACATAAGGAGAGAACATTCTGGGGCGAGGACGGATGCAGGAGAGGAGGAGGAGGAGGAAGATAAGGAGGAGGACGAGGAGGAGGAGGAAGAGGAAGAAACCGAGCAAAAGTAATGATCGGTTATCGATTTCACTGGGTCAATAGCAACCGCAGGTCAGACCAGGCGAAACATCTCAAAAATTCCATTGGCTCCCGTCGCGCCGAAAACCGCGTTCTCATTGGACGACGGTAATCGCTAATTTTACTTGGATCATTTAAAAAAAAAAAACAATACATATCGTCCACAGAATTCTCCGTGAAGCAAAACATCTGCAGGAAGTAGAAAATCACCAATCGATCGACCCTTTGTTTAGAGTTGTTTGGTATTTATGTTTTTAAGAATACTGTACTTTTTTACTGTACTTATTAGGTACTACAGTACTAATTGTTTAGAGTTGTTTAGAATTTGTCTAGAAGAATACTGCAGCGGTGAACGGGGCAATAAAGAAATCTTGAATCTTCTGCGCACGTTGCCATGGCAGCTGGCAGGGCATCTCACCGTCCGCGCGTTCACCTTGTTGTGTGTCTGTCTCCAACGTCGCGTCACGCCGGTGTCGTCTTCCCGCGCGCCAAATGCCAAACCTGTTTGCCAAACGGATCAGTCACTCGCGAGTCGCCTCCCCCCGTCATGATTACACATACGGTATCGTCAGATCAATAGACAAAAACGGACGCGTTTCGGTCGACGCGTCCGTCAAACGAAACAGCCCAGGTGGTGGGTTTGGGTGGACTTCGTTGGTCACGCCTGCGTCACTCCTATCTCACCACGTCGGAGAGAGAGAGAGAGAGAGAGATAGACGGATAGATAGACAGACACAAGCCCCTTTTACGCAGAGATAGAATATTTATATACACTATAATATGATAAATGGATTGCATTTATATATCTCTTTTATCCAAAGTGCTTTACAGTATTGCCTCACATTCACCCATTCATACACCGACGGCGGTGTCAACCATGCAAGGTAACAACCAACACGTCAGGAGCAGTTAGGGTTAGGTGGTGTCTTGCTCAGGGACACCTCGACACTTAGCTAGGAGGGGGAGGAGCCCGGGGATCGAACCAGCAACCTCCCTGTTGCCAGACAACCGCTCTTACCTCCTGAGCTGCTGCCGCCCTTATAGATAATATCGATAATAGATAATAGAATAGAATAGAATAGAATATAAATGGCAATAATCGAAAACATTCAATAAACAGCCGTGTGTAAAGTAAAATAAACAGCAACAACTGTAACAAGGTCATATATAATATATATATATATATATATATATATATATATATATATATATACATCAACCCTCTTTTCCCTCTCAAATCACTTTTAGCTGTTAGCCCTCCGGCCAGTGGCATCAAAGCTATGTTGTTTTGCTATCATCCCGCTGATCAGAATGAATAATCACCAGGTCTCCACGGAAAGCAGAGCCCATGTGATCACACACCCCCACCCACTGCTGTGTGTGTGTGTGTGTGTGTGTGTGTGTGTGTGAGTTTGCACGTGTGTGAATGAGTGAGTGAGTGATTGTGTGTGTCTGTATTTGTATGTATGACTTAGTGCTTTGTGTATTACTGACTGTGTGTGTGCGCATGTGTGTATGTGTGTGTGTGTGTGTGTGTGCGTGCGTGTGTGGATAGTGTGTCGTGGCACGAAGATTCCGGGTTCGATTCCCAATGTCCGTAGCCAGAAGGCGTCCTTCAGCCAGAAGCCTTCCCACCTTTTTCCCAACAACATGGATCAGAATTCACCACGAGCTGCATCCACTGAACTGTCCCAATAGCAATAGCTAATCGCAATATACAGTATACCCGCTATAAATAGCAACATACAGTAAGTGCCCGCGAGTGTGTGTGTGTGTGTGTGTGTGTGTGTGTGTGTTCATGCGTGCGTCTGCCAGTCTCTGCGCACGTGTGCACGCTCACGTGCGCGAATAATACGCATGTTATGTTTTGCTCTTCACAGCTGAACTCACACGACTCCCTCTCTCTCTCCTCTCTCCCTCCCTCCCTCCCTCCTCGCTCTATCTCTCTCCATCTTTTCTCTCTCTTCTCTCCCTCCTCGCCCTATCTCTCTCTCCATCTTTTCTCTCTCCTTCCTTCCTCTCTCTCCTCTCTCTTCTCTCTCTCCCCCTCCTCACTCAATCTCTCTCCCTCCTCACTCAATCTCTCTCCATCCTCTCGCACTCTCTCTCCTTTTTCTCTCTCTCTCTCCCTCCTCACTCTATCTCTCTCCATCCTCTCTCACTCTCTCCTCTCTCTCTCCCTCCTCACTCAATCTCTCTCCATCCTCTCTGTCTCTCCTCACTCTATCTCTCTCCCTCCTCACTCAATCTCTCTCCATCCTCTCTCTCCCTCCTCACTCTATCTCTCTCTCCTCTCTCTCTCTCTCTCCATCCTCTCTCTCTCTCCTCACTCTATCTCTCTCCATCCTCTCTACACTCTCTCTCCTCTCTCTCTCCCTCCTCACTCTATCTCTCTCCATCCTCTCTCACTCTCTATCCTCTCTTCTCTCTCTCCCTCCTCACTCTATCTCTCACTCTCTCTCCTCTCTTCTCTCTCTCCCTCCTCACTCAATCTCTCTCCATCCTCTCTCTCTCTCCTCTCTCTTCTCTCTCCCTCCTCGCCCTATCTCTCTCAATCTTTTCTCTTTCTGTCCTCTCTCTCGGTCTCTCCTCTCTCTCCCTCCTCACTCTCTCACTCTCTCTCCTCTCTCTTCCTTCTTGCCCTATCTCTCTCAATCTTTTCTCCTTCCGTCCTCTCTCTCTCTCTCCTCTCTATTCTCTCTCTCTCCCGCTCACTCTCTCTTTCCCCCCTCTCTCTCTCTGTCGTTGTCTCCTCACTTGCCCTTTCTTCTCTCCCTCCCACTTCACTCTCTCCCTCCTCCCTCCTCCCTCCTCTCTCCCTCTCTCTCCCTCTCTCTCTCCATCTACCCTCACCCACCACCTCCTTGCGTGAAGTGTCTTTCTGTCTGGGCCCGCTCTTCATCATCAACGCTGCGTTAATAACACTGTCCGTCGCCGTGGTGATGAGCCCGCGCACCGCTGTGTGTGTTCTTGTGTGTGCGTGTGTCTACATGTGTGTGTGTGTGTGTGTGTGTGTGTGTGCGCCCAGTTCCCCACCCACACGGATACTGTTAACGACCACTCTGGGATGGGAGGTGGGTGGAAGCCAGCGCAACCAAGCTAAAGGGCGGGAGCGGCTTAGTTGGCCACCGCCACCGCCGCCGCCGTGGCAACGGTTGATGGCGGCGCCGACGACACATGAACTTTGATTTGAGCAGACGGCCGCGTGGTAAAACCCTAATTAGAGAAGACACATATATATATATCTCTCTCTCTCTCTCTCTCGCTCTCTCTCTATCTCTCTCAATTCAATTCAATTCAATGTAAAGAGCTTTATTGGGAAACGTACATTTACATTGCCAAAGCGAGTGGTAAATAAAAAGTGTACTTGTAAAGAACTAAATATATACAGGTAAGTAAGTAAAAAAAAAGAAATATATATATACTGTATATAGCAAGAGAAAGAGAAAGAACAAGAGAAGGATGGAGAGACAGCGAGAGCGAGAGAGAGAGAGAGAGAGAGAGAGAGACGGATGGAAAGAGACAGAGAGACAGAGAGGGAGATGGAGAGCGAGATTGAGAGAGAGAGACAGAGAGAGAGATGGAGAGCGAGATTGAGAGAGAGAGAGAGAGAGAGACAGGGAGACAGAGAGATTGAGGGAGAGAGACAGAGAGACAGAGAGACAGATGGAGAGAGAGACAGACATGTAGAGAGACAGAGACAGTCACAGCGTGTGAGAGAGTTATTTCTAGTTAAACCGCCATAGGTCCCTGATGTGGAATAGGAGACTACAGACACAATAGATCACAGATGGGGAATGTTACCACAGGTGGATTAAAAAAAAAAAAAAAGCAGAGCTATGCGTCACGGCTTTTTATATAAATACACTCAAACATCTCACACTCACACTTAAGTCATCAAACAGACTGTAGACTGCAGCCGTTAAAGGTAGATATCGGATTTCCGAAGAACGAAACGGGATTCCAACCGGAAGGTTCCCGAGGTCGAATCCCAATGTCCGCGGGTCTAACTGTAAGCAAGACGCTAAGCCGCCCTCTCACCCCCCGGCGCCTATACCTGCTTCTTAGCGACATCGGAGTCCAATTCATCGGAAGCCCGCGAGTCCGGATAAAAAGCAAATAACTCCATCGTCGATAACGGAGATCGGAAAGATCCGGACCACCGCGTCGCCGTCCTGTCCCCCGCCGGCCCACGGTAATGAAGCAGGAGAGTCAACATGTTGGGTTCGTCGTGGCCAACGCTAAATAAACACTTCCTGTCTGTCCACCGTTGAGGAGGAGGACCCCTCGCTGGGCATAATGGACACACACTGGGCGCACTGTGCATGTAATCTGTGTTTGTGTGTGTGTCTGTGTGTCAACAGAGTGTGTGTGTGTGTGTGTGTGTGTGAGAGAGAGAGAGACCGTGAGAGTGTGTGTGTGTGTGTGTGTGTGTGTGAGATTGAGCGTGTGTGTGAGAGAGATCGAGCATGTGTGTGTGTGTGTGTGTGTTTCTGTGTGTCATCAGCGTGTGTGTGTGTGTGTATGTGTGTGTGTGTGTGTGTGTATGTGTGAGAGATTGAGTGTGTATGAGAGAGACCGAAAGAGTGTGTGTGTGTGTATGTGTGTGTGTGTGTGTGTGTGTGTGTGTGTGATTCTAAACGGAATACAGACAATGGCAAAAAAGACAGCCTCCAACAATTTAGGTGCTAAGTTGGTCCTCTCCATTATAACACGTCTCCCCCGTCGCCGCACGACAAATCGCCGGGAAGCAAAGGTCACGCAAACGAAACGAAAAACAAAAAAACGCGGTCGGCTGCGGCTGCCATTTTGTATTTGCGTTAGCTTAAAAGAAAGGAAGAAGGAACGAACGGCCAAAACCAAACAGCAGGGGAGGGCAGGGGGGCGAAGAAAAAATAACACAGTTGGCTGTTATTTTTTTCCTTCTTCTTGGTTTTTTTTTTCTTCCCTCTTCTGAGACGCAGCACTCGCATCACTGCAAATAGGCCCCTGAGTCACGCCGTTTGCCCCCCCCTCCCCCGTCCCCCCGCCCGTCCTCTTCTTCCTCCTCCTCCTCCTCCTCCTCCTACTTCAGACCTCCACATAAGCCCTTCCTTTCGTGTCATTGAAATAACTTGTCATGGCAGCCGGTGCCCACGAGCAGAGCAATGAATTTCCATTATATCGAGGACCGGGGCCACGTCCACGGCTACTGGACTCGAGCACTGTGAGCGATCCCCCTCCATCCGCCCCCCCCACCCTCCCCTCCCCCTGACCGTGTGTGTGTGTGTGTGTGTGTGTGTGTGTGTGTGGAGAAGCAAGAGTGTGGGGTTGGGATTAGAACTCAAAGGAGTCAGGGGAGCCCTTGTCATCACTACAGGCCTTTAACTCCCCTCCTCTCGGGCCGCTGCCACCGCTTCCCCCCCAGCTGCTGTAATACCCACACGCCGCCAGCAGGGGGTCCGTGCCGTGAGCAGCGGCGTGGCGCGAAATGACACAAAGAGATTGCGTCGGATGAGCGAAGAAGGAAGAAAAAAGCTGTTGTTTGGTTATTTCTGGCAGTCATTTGCTAATTGATGATCACACGCGCCGAACCAGACTTCCAAGGTTTGCAACTTTTCACTTTTCGCTTCACATTCCGCCCGAGGAAATTGCACATATTTTAGGTGTGAAAGAGACATAATGAAATCGTCAAAGTGCAAATTTGAGGTCGCTGTCGGAGCCGTTCAGCGTCATCCATGAAGCCAAAAGAGCATCTTCCCCCCAGATTATTTTTTTTCTTTTAAAATGCACTTCTTGTAAAAAAAAAAAAAAGACCAACGCGAAGGTAATTAACATCAGGGTAATTTATGCCGGCAGATAGATTTTTTTCTTCTTCTCTCCCTTCGCTCACTCTAAGTTATGCAGCGATCCGAGTTATCTCTCCGGTGGAATCTCAGATTGACACGCGGTGTAAATGTCCTTCACACGCGCTTCACCGGAAAACAGGCGGGAAAGTGAGAAGACGGACGGAGAAAGGGCGAAGCAAAGAGGGAAAAGAAGAAAGAAGAAGGTCCACGCTTTGTTGTGGACCTTCTTCTTTCTTCTTTTCCTCTTTGGAAAAGAGTAGTTGAGTGAAAACATTTTGAAAAGACGCCGTTTGAAGCGCGTACTTAGCGCCCACAGGCTCCTGGAGGTGCCTGGTGTGGGCAGCAGTCTCCATTTGCTAACATAAGCCCACTTAGTAAAGACAGCTTGCCAGTGTGTCATACTTTGAAAAGCAGATATGCTTATGATTGTAGTTTCTTGGCTCTGAACGCCGTTGCTCGACTCTGAGAAAGGAGTGTTTTAACCTTTTGAAAATCGGGTGTCGGCACCAAACGGGGAAACCAAAGAAATATCAAGTAATAAATACATACTACATAAACAGCCATGCAATTATCATTAACTAACACAATGAATCAATAGCAATTATTAAATAAAATAAACACTTCCAAAATGGTATAATGTACATAATTAAGCCGTCCAGCCTGTTAAGTGGATAATGCCAAACGTTCGTGAGGCATCCCAAGGCACCTGTTTTTCCAAAACCCTGGCAACGCCGCGCGTGCAACCTTAATTCCACCGTCGCCAGTTTAGCGCTAATTCTCACTTCTCCGGCGCCACTGCGGCGCTAAGTGAGTGCTAATTAGCCCGGGCGCAGGCATTAATTATGTAGCACGTCATCTTAATTAGCGATCCCAGATGCACGCCGCGTCGGAACAGCGCTCCATAAGTACAGTTGGACCCGTTATTGACGCGCGTTTGACAAGATATGCACGACGAGGGAACACCACCTATTGTGGAAGGACTGACTGAAGTTCTGACCGTCCTGTTGAGTCAACAGGAAACTTGGTTAACCCGCATGTGACCGATTGTGTTGTCCTCACAAGGCCGGTCCACGGGACGAGCGGCATTTAGGAAGCACGACCTCGTCCGGTTGAAACCTTTCTCCAATCTCCATCCGTAAAAAAAGGGAGGATAAGTTCTTCTTGGGTTCATTTGCATTTCATTCCATCCATATATACATTAAAGATCCACAGAGGAGCAGATGAGTACTTGAGTGGTGCTTCAGGTTTTCTGTACTGGTTCGAAAAAGAACGCATATTATTCAAGACACAATACAATAATTGAACCTCGTTAGCTTATTTCCACAGTGACATTATTTGCCTATTCATTATTGCTAGGATATTCATTGGCTATGTTTATTCGCCATTTATTGTCTATTTTAGATGTAACTTCCTTTACAGCTCAACCATTTTTGTGTCCGACATCAACTTGGAGTCATTTTAACCATTTCAACCAATGACGTCTGTTGTCGACCAATAATATCATGTTTTCACTGCAATCTCATAATATGAACATTGTTTCTGGGCTATAAGTACGTGGAAATATATCATAAAAACGGGACAAAAAAGAAAAGACGAGCCGACCGCAATTCAACATCGTCACAAAAGAGATGAGCGTTAGCCGTCGGCAACTAGCCAAGCGGCCGCTTCGGACGAACAACGACGAACTTCGCCGCCCGCTACCAAACGAACGGAACGGGGGAAAGGATTACGTTCCGACAAAAACAAACAAAACGTGAAGTAAAACGTGTAAATGTTTCCCGCTAAAAACACACGTCGTCAGTCAGTCGGGCCGGAAAAAGCAGCAGAAGACTCGGGCCGCCTGACCTCGCTGCGTTGCGGCGGCGCGGCTCCGTCTGTTGAGCCCGGAGCACATCTGCTGCTGCGTTGCTATCTGCTCCGCGGCGCGCTATAGACGCTCGCCGGAGACACGACCCATCTGCTTTTCCGTTGCCATTACTCCATTTATTTGTATTCAGATATTTTATATATATTTGATATAATAATAAAAAATAATAATAATCATCGTCTAAAATATTTTAATACTAAATAAGAAGCACATTTAAAAAATGGTGACACTAAATATTTCTACTTCTGCATTAGTGTGGTTTGAAAACACGTCTATATTTTCCACTCCTTATTTATTTAGATATTTTGTATATAAATTATACATAACAAGAAGCACCAATTAATATATTTTAATTCACCCAATGTTTTTACTTCTCTTTTTGTGGCTTTTTGTTGAGTATCCTCAACATGACGGATACACAAAGTGACATTCAGCGCGGGGACTCCAGCGGCAGGCGACCGCAAAGCCAGTGGGCTCACAAAGGTAGACACCACGGCGAGCCCACCTTGTTCTCCCGCTGCTGTACACCGACCGCTGTCAGACCCCCCCCCCCTGCTGTCCCTGTGATAGTAACAGCAGGAAGGACCCCCCGCCGTCGTCCTAAAGTGTCCTCCAACCCCTTCACACCGTCGCCGCACACGGCCTAATTTGATCAGCAGGGGGCGCTGCCGCACGAGCGGCTGACGCTCGGGCCGATGCTTAGGCGGGTCGCTGGATGTGGTGGTCGCGAGCGCACATAGCACACAGCTCGCTAGCGGGTGAGGCACGCTCGCTGGCATCACGGCGGCACCGCCCATGTTAGCTTAGGAGAGAGAGAGAGAGAGAGAGAGATAATTTTTGGAGTTTAATTGTCTCATACGCACACACTGGATGTGCAGCGAAATGGAAAAAGTGCCGATGCCCAGCAGAATGTGCAAGAAAACAATAGAAATATCACAAATTGAAGGAATCAGAATCAGAATATCGACACTATTTGTAGTATTTACAGGAAAAAGAGCAGCTTACGTTAAAAAATAAGACCAAAAGGCATATCAACAAGGAGGCAATATAAAAAATGGAGTATCTCCGATTTGTAGAAGTGGCGTTCTTTCATTCTACTCTTAAGTCCTGTGTATTATTGTCATTGATTTTCTATTATTCTCTTTTTCTTTATCTTTTTCTTTAATCGTTTTGTCGTTTTTGTTCCGTTTGGGCCTTTTTTTTTTGTGGCGGTTGGAAAGCAAGTTTGATTGTCACGGCAAATCATGACGACAATCCAGTCATTTCTGGAGGACGACGGTTCAAAACGCGACAATCCAACACAGAGCGTGTGAATCAATAGCCTCCAACAATGAAACCGAGCGAACCAAAGCAAAGCAAAGCAAAGCGACCCCCCAAAATGTCGAGTGAACGATATCGAACGACAGAAATAAATGAGACGTTCCCGGCCGCGGTCGTCGGTGTCGCCGACATTCACACGGAGCTACTTGAGAAAAGGCAGTGGGGGGGGTTGGGGGGGGTTGTAAATGGAAAGCGTGATTGCAATGACATGATTGTTTACCAAATGCTCTTCAAAGTTGCGTTCAATAGCCCGCTTTTAAACACACACGGGCTCTTTCAATGTTGGAATGTTGCGCGCCTTTATCCTGCCTCGACTTCTGAGCAGAAGGAATGTTGTTCTTCTTTTAAGCCGGCAGTGGAGGTCGTAACAAAGCTGGATCAACGTCCTTGTAAAAAAAAGGTGAATAAACATAATGCAAATGTGTACGGCCAGCAAATGCACGTCATTATTTTTTTTAGAAGGCTATGTCACTTTGTTATACATCGGCTGTGGGAGTGTGTGTGTATTCGGTGGCTGGCTTAAGTCAGCCACCGAATACCACGACCGCCTGTGTCCTTGGAGGAGCCCCGAACCAAGCCACTTCAGGTGGCGTCGTGTGGCAAGGAGATTGCCGCAATCGCACTGGACGCTGATCGCTGTTGTGTTTACACGTCGTTGACCTCTGGTTCCGCCACGCCGGCGGCACGCTATGTGAAAGCACACACACACACACACACAAGGTTCCGGCACGATGCCAGCTTTTTAGGGTGACGAACGACTGATCTTCTTATCAATATTGCAGGAGCTCCGCGTCGTACGAGGGACTAACGGTCTCTTGAGGGGGATGCCGGAGAGCCGCGTGTCAATCAATGCCACGTCATGTGACCGCTTTACGACAAATAGCTTTCTTCTCGTCATCATTATTATTATTATCATCATCACGACAATAGCATTGCGTGACGGAAGGATGGGCACGTGCGCACACACACACACACACACACACACACACGTCGACGTCGGCCGCCGCTAATGGCCTGTCGTGTGTGATAATCGTACGATATCTGCAAATGTGGCCAAATGCTTATTTTTTCCGCCCCCCCCCCACTCCGTTCGTGGCCTCTCGCTCTATAATTATGAATCGTGACGCGCAGGTAGCCTACAATGCGTCAATTCATCATCGATTTGCCGTTGATTGCGTTTTTTTTTTCCTTTTCCAACCATTTTCTTTTTTATTGATGAATGAATGAATTTCTTGATTTGAGCAGGGACAGAGTACAAAGAACATTAACCTTATAACACAGGAGAAATTGCTATTTTCGCCCGTGCTTTACTTTGCTTCCGACGACTTTGCCTCTGCGTTTTTATTTTGTGACATTTTGGAACCGCTTGAGATTTTTAATAAAGGAACTCCGGAACTATTTTTTTTTGTGTGGGGGAGCAGGGCAGAGCTGTGCTATTGTAATAACTGAATCCATGACTCCATGTTGACCCTGACAGCGTTCACAAAGATGATTTTCACAATTAAAATCCAGTCAATTAAATTACAACATTGCAGCGCACTGCACCGGCTCTAATAGGCGTCCATTAAAGAGAGACGGCTAATCAACATTAGGGGAAATCAATTCGTCTTCATGTGAGTTGTCGCTCTGAAGTGAGCCGAGACGACTTAGCAGCCGTGAGATGTTTTCAGAAGACACATCGCCGAGGACTCCCGGTAATAACGTTTTGCGGCAAAATTAGATGAAGCAACACCACCGACAAGGACACACAGTCTATCCATTTAGATTGAGCGGAAAAATAACAATACAACAATAAAACAGCTCCTCGGCGATGTTCCCTAACCAAATTCTCATCCCTTCTCTGAACACCAGTGTGATGTTTACTCCTCTACTCGTCTGCAATTTCACTTTATCCCCGCAAAATCTGTACACATTACAGAAGACATCGACGCCGCTTTTGGGCCTAAAAATATTTGTTTGTGCGGTTTGACATCCACACTTTTTCTTCTCCAGCGTGTGGGTAATGGCGTATTTAAATATTCATATTGTGCACTCTGAGCATTTGCAGGGGAACACTCCACTTGCCCTCAAAAGACAAAACACGATCCGAGAACGTCCCGGCGTTCCGTTCCGTCGTCCAAAACAATCCATTATCAGTGGAACGACCGGAGTATCCGTTCTCTAAACTGGGGCCGAATCAGAGCGCTCTCTCTCTCTGGGCAAAGAAACACACTCGCTTTTCCCCGCCATCCATAAAAAGAAAAAGGAGAAAAACAAAGGAATCTGGAACCCTTTCATAAATACATCCTGCGCCTGGAACGTCCAGCTCCTACGATTTGAATTTGAATTTGACAGTTGAAAGAAAACACGGAACACCTCAAGGCTACCAAAAAACCACCAAAGAAATGTTCTCAGTTTGAACATTCTGAATATGGAGACATTTTATGTCAGGGACACTTCGCCGTGCATCTCCTCCGCCCCCCTTAACGTGTCTTAGGAGGCATTCGAGGGCTTTGGACGCGAGACCGGGACGATCGTTACCTTCTGAGGGGCCGGTAGCGGCTCAGGACCTAAGAGCGGTTGTCCGGCAACAGGAAGGTTGCTGGTTCGATCCCTAGCTAAGGGCTGAGGTGTCGCCAAGACGCCACCGAACCCTAAATGCTCCTGATTGAGCTGCATAAATGCAATCCATTTACCATTTTACCTTCTTCTTTTTATCTGGCCGTCGACGATGGGGTTGATGGGGAAGCAGGTAATGCAAACATTTCAGCCTCACCATGGATGGTGTCACAGCCGTCCCCTCCAGTCAGGTCCGCAACCTTGGGGTGATTCTGGACAGCCAACTCTCCCTCGATGCCCACTTAAAGAACATCACCACGGTTTCATTTTTCCATCTCAGGAACCTGGCAAAGATCCGACCTCTGCTCTCCCAAACAACTGCTGAACGCCTCATCCATGCCTTTGTTTCATCCCGCCTGGACTATTGCAATGCCCTCCTGGTGGGGGCATCTGCAAAATGCATAAACCGGCTGCAGTACGTCCAAAATTGTGCTGCCTGTGTTCTCACCCACACCTCCCGCCGTGAGCACATCACTCCAGTGTTATTCAGCCTACACTGGCTCCCTGTCAGCTCACGCATTGACTTTAAAGTTCTAACCCACACCTACCAAGCCATCCATGCCACTGGCCCATCCGACCTCTCTGACCTTATCGAACTGTCCTGCCCAACACGTACACGCCGCTCCTCCAGCTCCATCTCTCCGCAGAAGCCACGCTGCAGACTTAAAACCATGGGAGCCAGGGCATTCAGTTGTGCTGCTCCACGGCTGTGGAACTCACTCCCAGACCCCATCAAAGAGGCAGAGTCACTCAAGTCCTTCAAAGCTCTCCTCAAAACACACCTCTTTAGACTGGCATTTAAGGACCTATGTTAAAAATTGTATTGTTTTTTTTTGTTTGTTTGTTCGCTTTTAACTGATCCTCCTATGTACAGCGCTTTGGGTTCGAGAAATGCGCTCAATAAATTTGAATTATTATTATTATGGACGACGGATCCAAATAATATTTTACGTATTTAAATTGAAATAAAGAATGAAACAAGATCAAATGGCCTTCTTTTCACGTAGAAAGAGAGAGAACGAGAATTAGTGGAGGGTGATTTTTCCCGGAGCACAAGACACAAAACCCAGTGTGTCTTGCGCCATGTGATCAAAGTCATGTGACCTCACAAGGCCAGGGGCACATCTCAAGTCCTCTCTACACCAGCTGTCAAGAAACCCTGAAAACAACAGTGGACCAACAGATGTGCCAAATTGGAGGGTCACACACACACACACACACACACACACACACACGCACACGCACACGCACACGCACACACACACGGCACACGCACACCACACACACACACACACACATCCATGGATGACACACACGATCTCCCCCAAAGAAATTCCAAAGTGCTTCTTTTCGGGAAATCATTAACAACAACGGGCGCGCCGCTAAACTATGCTAATATATGCGATGCTACTCACATACGCGCCATGTTTAATACGCGCAATGTTAAGCTACGCTGGGCGAACATACGCTCAAACTATGCTAGGCTACGCTGCGCGCACCGCTTGTCCACCGCGGGACAGGTTTAAGGTGACATTTTAAGGTTGGCGAGAACATGATTTATGGCCCAGGTTAGCCTTTACGCAGCCGAATGAAGACACTGAAGTCTTTGTGTCTTTAGGGGGCTATAAAGGAGCAATCAGGTTACGGTTAAAGGGGCCAAATAGGTTTGTTTGACCCGGCGTGCTGCCCGTAATGCACAATGTGCGGCCGTTGTGGAGTGCACCTTCCGAAACCGTTCAGTTCACAATGCCACTGTTCTCAGATTCAGCAAAGGAGGGAGGCGGGCGGCATAGAAACAGGAAACCAGAACACTGCACGGGGGCGGAGTCACACCTTGTTTCCTGTTTCCTGAGATATTTCGACCGACGAGAACTCATTCGTGTGAGCGGATGGAAGCGACGCGTGTCGTTGTGCCGTGACCACGCGACACGGTGTTGTCGAGCAACACGATTAGTCGAAAAAATAAATATGAAAGCAGCCAGATTTGAGCTTGTCGGCCATCTTTAGACGATAATCGAGTCCGATTTGTGAGACTGCAGTTCCACAAACTCCGCTATGATTGCTTGTAAATTGACCGTGAAGATATCATTCTAAGATGTCATCTTGACATTGTGACAGTTTTTTATCAGGCAAATCAAAAAAGCTAGATTAACAAAGAAGGAAAAACTGTTTTCTCAACAGTTTTCCAACAAAGCTCGACTGTGAATGCGAAAATTGACAACTTTACGTTGACATAAATGTCAATATATGAACTCGTCCAACGTTCATATCTCGTCCAAGGTTGAGAAAATGCAAGGTGGTCGGGGAAAACGAGTCGGCAAACGAGCATAACTAGCATCACTAGCTCTGAAAAGGCGGAGAGAAATGTAAGGAGGTGGGGAATAGTGATGTTCTCTGTGCACACTTTTTTGTCTTTCCTATTCTGTCAGTGGTGATGGGGGGGGGGGGGGGTAGGGGTGCTCGGGAGGTGGAAGGAGGGTGGAACTTACGCCTGAGAACCATCACATGACGGCTTGGTGGCAAGCAATCTGTCACAGACTTAAGGTTCAGGCTTAAATATTTCAGCAGCCCCTGTGTAAAAAAAAAAATGGAAAAAAAAAAGTGCTGAAGTGGCTCAGTGTGAATTCTTCTACTTAGCAATTAAAGTGGCCTAAAAGTCACGGTGACAGCCGCGCCGCCATTGGCTGTCACCAGGGGGAAGAAAAAGGTGCAGAGATCAGCTCTTAGAAGTTTGGGATTTGTCTTTTTTTTATATTATTATATTATTATTAAATGGTGAATGGTAAATTGGAT
Source organism: Coryphaenoides rupestris (assembly GCA_002895965.2). Lineage (NCBI taxonomy): Eukaryota > Metazoa > Chordata > Actinopteri > Gadiformes > Macrouridae > Coryphaenoides > Coryphaenoides rupestris. Next base: position 149,003 of record PIJE02000879.1, read on the forward strand.
TGCATTTATATTAACGCTTTTATCCAAATCCTTACAGTTATTGCCTTGCATTCACCCATTCATACACGACTGGCGGTTGGTCTCACACGTCAGGAGCAGTTAGGGTTAGGTGGTGTCTTGCTCAGGGACACCTCCACACTTAGCTAGGAGGCGGAGCCCGGGGATCCGACCAGCAACCTTCGTCTCGCATTATTTATTAAAAACACTTTTAGCTACACACAAACTGTTGGGTCGTCGGAAGGTAAATGTCTAAATAAATATAGAAGGAGCAATGTGCAGTTTCTTTGTTGTCGACTCAAAAGGTTTGTGCCTTTAAAAAAAAAAAAAAAAAACTCGAAAACACAGCCACCAACCCCCCGGTGATCTTGTGATGTATTAATAAGTTACACAAATACAAACAAGCACTTGGCGACACACGGGACACAAGGACACGGAATCCGGAGAGAATGAAGAAATTGTTCGCTCTCCTTACCCGTGACGGATAGCTCGGTGGTCCGCCGAACCACGAAGCTCCCGAACTGCAGCTCACACGTGTAATTCCCGATGTCGTCCTCCATTACCTCCTGGATGGACAGCGTGTCCCTGCTGTGCAGTACCGTCGACCGCCACTGCTTCAGTTTGCACCTGTGCCTCTGTTCCACGTTGCTGGTGCTCTCTCAGAGCTACCTGTGTTTAAGTAGCACACGACACCAAAAAGGTTTGCCGACGGCGTCTGCCCTGTTAGCTTGTGTTTCAGCTTTACAAGTTCAACGTTAACCGTGACCCCTTCAGAGGTCACGAGATGCCACTAGTAACTACAACCATTTATAAGAACAATCACAAATGCACAGAACATTTAGCAGAGCACTTTTGATGAGGCAAAAACTCACTAAAAACCCCCCAGACTAGTGCGTCTCTTGGGCGGTTCAAGAGGTACACACACTGGAGTGAATTATTCAATTCTATATTTTATGCACGGTATATTTTGTCTTTTATATGTTAATTTGTATTTTGCATGTCTTGCATACAAAAACAAATCCTTGTATGGGTGAACTTAGTACTTACAACAAATCTCAAATCAATAAATCTTGAATAATTTCAACAGGTGAACTTAGTACTTACAACAAATCTCAAATCAATAAATCTTGAATAATTTCAACAAATGCGTTTTGTAATGTTTTGCCATCAAAACTGCCCCGCGGTGAATCAGTCTTCAAACGGCCCGGTATCGCTAAAACAAAATGGTTGCCGCTTGTAGTTTTCCTCCATCGTCACTCTTCCTGGGAGATGTAGTTCTTTGGGAGTTTTTTTGCTCACCTCTCGGTCAAACTGGGAGAGCGGGGCGTCGCCGCAGTCCACGCCGCCGCCCGACGACAGCGAGCTCTCGGACGGCGAGGTCATCGTGTGGCGCTTGGAGCTGTAGCTCCCGCCAGAGAGCTCCCGACGCAGAGCGCTGCCGTTCTGAGAGGACGAGCCTGGGGAGAGAGACATAGAGAGATATGGAGAGAGAGAAGGAGAGAGAGAGAACATTGAAAAGTAAAAATGCATTGAGTTTAGTGAATTGAATTGTATGTCGCAAGGAGTCGGTACTGTTCTGTATAAAGTGGACCGGGTCAAGTTAGGGTCGGTACTGTTCTGTATAAAGTGGACCGGGTCAAGTTAGGGGCGGTACTGTTCTGTATAAAGTGGACCGGGTCAAGTTAGGGGCGGTACTGTTCTGTATAAAGTGGACCGCGCTCGGTACTGTTCTGTATAAAGTGGACCGGGTCAAGTTGTGGGCGGTACTTACGGATTCCCAGCCCACTGCTGGCGCTCTAACCATAGTACCATTAGGTAGTTTATGATCTGTAAATCAGGAAGGGTTATGGACCGGGTCAAGTTAGGCGGCGGGGTGTGGGTATCATATCGCCACTGGCCCAGTTAGAGTCTGGGGAGGGGTGTGGGGCTGGCTCTGGCCTCACCTGGCCCAGTTAGAGTCTGGGGAGGGGTTGGGCTACAGCCTCACCTGGCCCAGTTAGAGTCTGGGTGAGGAGGTTGGGCTGCAGCCTCACCTGGCCCAGTTAGAGTCTGGGTGAGGAGGTTGGGCTACAGCCGCCTCACCTGGACCAGTTAGAGTCTGGGTGAGGAGGTTGGGCTACAGCCTCACCTGGCCCAGTTAGAGTCTGGGTGAGGAGGTTGGGCTACAGCCTCACCTGGCCCAGTTAGAGTCTGGGTGAGGAGGTTGGGCTGCAGCCTCACCTGGCCCAGTTAGAGTCTGGGTGAGGAGGTTGGGCTGCAGCCTCACCTGGCCCAGTTAGAGTCTGGGTGAGGAGGTTGGGCTGCAGCCTCACCTGGCCCAGTTAGAGTCTGGGTGAGGAGGTGGCTACAGCCGCCTCACCTACCAGTTAACATTTGCAATAAACCACACATTTCAACACCACCCTGCCAGTGTCCATGGAGGAGCCCCGAACTAAGCCACAATACTACAACGTGGCACTGTAGTATTGACACTGCTACAAAGCCAAATCCACTGTTAAACGGCGTCTGTAGGTTGTGTGTCTGTCAATGTAATTGGGGAGCGTGTGTGTGGCTGGTGGCTGGTTTAAGTAGCCTCACCTGGCCCATCAGGCCGGGTTAGTTTGGGACTGGGAGAGGCTTTACACCTGTGGTGCATTGCCTCATCGAGGGCCCACAGGTTCAAGCAGGCACATCACCACACTCAGCAGGAGCACGCTAGCCATTTACCAGCCACTCTGCCGTTCATTCTACAACCGTAAACTTCGGACGGGATAGGAAATCAATTCAAATAAAACTTTATTTCTATAGCACATGTCATAACACCGAATGCAACACTGAGTAGCTGAACATAAAAATGGAAATAAGAGTAGGTCAAAGAAGGACGAGTTTTAAAAGCAAAAAATGAAAAATGAATACATTTACATAATAACATTAAGAACAGGATAAAAAAATGAAATAAGAAAGAAAAAAAAAGCGGTAAAAGCGCAGGTCAAAATTAAATCACCCTTGTTAAAAGCCAGGCTAAAAAAATATGTTTTACGTTTTTTCTTTTAAAGATAGACGCTCTGCCCTCGTAGACTGATGGCTGATGTTCTCCCCACTGAAAGGTTTTTGTGTTTGAACGCCAATGTCTGAAGTCTTAGGCTATACGCATCCTTGAGCAAGATGTCTAACCAGCCAACTTCACCGTAAGTCACTTTGGATAAAAAACGTGAAATAACAAAGTAAGTCAGTAACTCGTCATTTTTTGCATGAGAGTCTGTGCGGGGAGTACTGAATTGTACCGGACTCACATGATCCGATCAATAAAAAACCGACTAAGGGTCCGTGATCCGGTTTGGCAACTGCTTCTATCTCTCACAGCATTCTCAGAGTCTGGTGGATGAAGTCAGTCTGAAGCCTCTGGGGGGGTGGGGGGGGACTTTGCTAGCTACCTGTGTCTGAAAACAACAGCTTGAACCAAAAGCATTTCCATATTTGTCAAAAACAACATCTGTAACAGACGTCTGATAAGCATACACAAACTATTTAGATGAGGGATGTCTAACTTGTTTTTCATTGGATATTTACTTTAAAAAGTTAAAAGCAGTAATTGAATTGTAATCCATTATTTATAGCCTGAGCTATTGAACACGTGTTCAAGAAAAATGGGGCAATTTAGCCTACACTAACTAACTAGCTTTTGAATGTAAAATCAGAAGTTATTTTTTATTAATATTACTACATCTATAAAAATGTATTTCTGTTTGAAATTCAGCTGCTTGCACTTGCCCACGGTCCCTACACACTCCACCGCAGAGAGAGAACTTGCCGACGGTCCCTACATGGGCCTACGTTGCTTGTAAGTGTGTCACCGTTGTCTATTCCATTCCATCTACAAAACACGATTTCTCCGGTGTAAGCCCAAATTGAGCCGATTGAAATGAACTACGAAAGGGGGCTTCTCGGCGAAAATCATTCTTAGTCTGCCTTGAGGTTCGCCTAACTGTCGCCACAGACGCCTTCCATGTACATGCTTATTAATGAGAAGGGTTTCCATCGATCTTTGTTTTCGGTTCGGTGAATATCACTTGTTGCTTTTGCGGTCTCCGTTAAAGACTAGTTCTTTAAAGTCGTTTTTCCAAAAGTGTTTTTTTTCATTGTTTTTGTTGCGGCGATGAAGTCACTGAGCTGAGATGAAATCATTTGGATACGCCAAAGCCTACCGACTTCATTCGGTCGCACTGTGATTTGAAACGGTCGGGAAATCGAAACATTACATTAATCGCATTATTTCGAATCCGCTGCAAGGCATTGATGGACGATCGAAGGTTAATTCAACATGGAACACGCCGAAGGCTCCACATGTGAACGCCGTATTGAGAATACAGCCACTCCAGTTGTTCAGTTAATAACGCACAAAAACATCTCAATATTGCCGTCGAACGAGATGAACCACAACCCTAAAGCAAGCGCGCTACGAGGAACCCGCAACCCTCGTGTACTATATTGCTTCGCTATCCATATTTACCGTATCAATACAAATATTCCCCCAGAGTGCTTTAAGCATATTGCTTTTGCGTTGTCGAGGAAACGTCCAGTCGATTTGACCGTCGTTGTTAATGTTGCATTTGTAAGCGCATTGATTTGGAACAATTAAAAGGCCAGCGCTGTCCCGCCGTTTATTGAAAAGTAACGCACCCCCCCCCCCCCTGGACGTTTACGATCGGGACCGATCGGGATCAAGTATTGACGCTATTAGCGCAACGGTATAGACATAAATAATATACCCTCGCCCTGTGAGCTTCTCTAAAGTTCCCCTCATTTCAACCGTGTGAGTTAAGAAGTGAAAGGCAAGACTCTGAGACTCAGTTCATTCCTGGGTTATGAACTGTTCTGTTATGAACTCCGCCGCTGTTCTCAGAGATATAATTTTTTCAGAGCTGTGGCAAGAGAATATACCTTTCCACAGCGTTGCAGAGGAGCCTGTCAGACCTCGTAGCGAATGAGAATATAATGTACTGTGTATATACTGTATATATATATATATATATATAGGCCTATATAATATCGTTTTTTTTCCTTATTCAGCCCAGTCTATACTATACCCGTGATGGAGAGTCACCTTTCGATTGGTGTTTGGGACTCGCCGCGTCGTGGCGAGGAGGCGGCATGCTAAGCTAATTAGCCTTTAGCGCGGGAGCCCCGACGACGACCTTCCCGCTGGGAACGGAGCGAGCGTTGCTCTCCGCGAGGAACGACGAGATGAGAACGGAATAGAAAGTTAACGAGTTAACCGCAGCCTGCCACACATTGCCGGGGCTGGTTTTCACCAACGAATGAGCCTCAGGAAAAGTCTGCGTGTAACTTTGTCTTTTTATTTTTCCTTCCATTTTTTAATATTTAAGGAAAACTATGTTTGCTTGTTTTTTATTTTAAGGTGCTGCGGTTCAACAGCCCACAAAAAGAGCCAAACATGATCTGTTTTAATTGGATGCTGCCGTGCACCCCGTTACTGAGAGGGAGGTGTGTGTGTGTGTGTGTGTGTGTGTGTGTGTGTGTGTGTGTGTGTGTGTGTGTTTACTCGTTATGCTGTCGTAGCCTCGCTCGAGAATACAATACTATTTATTACAAGTTTATCCCAAGCGACTTCGTGAATTCAGATTCAGATTTGTTTTGGAGCCGGGGTAGAGAGGGCTTACTCGGGTAGGCTGTGGACATAGGAAGGGGATCGAACCCAGAACCACGAGATTCTAACGGTTGTGGTTAGGGTAGACGGCGGGATCGAACCCGGTACCTTCTGGCGGGAACTCAAACGTCGAACCACCACCACCACCACCACCAGACGAAGTATGGGGAATGGGAAACCCCAGAACCTCGTACCTTGTACCAGGTGATCTCGGGCTCCGCGCCGGGCTGGATGTAGTCCTCGATGCCCGGGCAGGTGATCTCCTTGTTCTTGCTCAGCTCGCCCTTCTCGTGGAAGCGCATCATGGAGTTGTAGCAGAGGTCCGTGTCGTTCTCCGCCACCGTCAGCGACATGGACACCTTCATGCAGTACGTGGAGTTCCTGCGGCGGGGGGGGAAGGAAGGACAAGATGGCCGATGAAAAACAACAACAAGAAAAGCTTAGGGATTATGATATGGCTCGCTAGTGCGCGAGCTCGTGTGCTAACCAAGTCGTTCGATGCGTTTGGGGGTCCATCCTCAACATTTTCTCGAGAAGATTTTTCAGTTCTTCTAATTAACTTATTTTTGACATTTAGTTCATGGGAGTTAGTTCCAGTTCGTTGTGTTCATGCTCACAGGAAGATGAAAAAAAAAGCAGTTTCTCTCCAACATTGCAAGAGATGAACTATTTTCTGGTGTTAGAAACCAATAAGAAATAATGAGAACAAATGAGGGGAAAAAAACAAATCAACCTCCGGCATTTCAAGAAAATCAATAAAGTGGCCCAAATCCCTGGGATTACGCCTATAAGTCTCTGACCTTTCGACCCCTGACCTTTACCAACACACACAAACAAACACACACACACACAAAACACAATGCTGAAATCCAAGTCAGAATATCAATAGACTACAAATGATTGCTGCCAATGAACAAAGAGACTGGGAATGAAAATGCCTGCATTAGCATTAGTGTATGTGTGTGTGTGTGTGTGTGTGTGTGTGTGTGTTTATAGTAATTGGCCCGCGTGACCCGTGTGACTGCATCCACGGACGTAGGCGGTTGTGGATAAGCCTTTTTTAGTTATGTGTTGAAAATAGGGGGTCATGTGTCAATGTGCTCAACAACATTTTGCCTGCATTAAGAAATCCTATAGCACCAATACTAATGCTATACCACCAATACTAATGCTATACCGCCAAACATTGACAATGCATTTTGTTGTTGTTGTGTGGTACGCTAATCCAAAACGCATTAGCATACCAATAATAGCCCGCTATGCTATGCTGCGCGTGTGTGTGTGTGTGTGCATAGCGCGCGTGCTGAAAAGGTTGCCGACAAGTCCTCTCGATCAAATTACGGTTATCCGCAAATCTCCTTCATATTGAAACCGTTATTGAAACCATTATTAATAACAAAGCAAAAAAACAGCAGCACTGTTTTTCAGTCGCACACACGACGCAGCAATGTGCCAAGCTACACCCTCAACGTCTCCACAGCCTAATATTAGCCTAACAGGCACATATCGTGGGTTTTACTCATGAGGGGAGAACAACCTTAGTTTGGACAATGGTGAACAACCTTGCATTGTTTTAGTCGACGTAAAAAAATCGTCGACTAAAAAATAGCCAGCAGAAGGGCTGCGCACTTGTCAATGACAAGTGCGCAGGCAACGCAACTCTAATGCGAAGCGACAGCCCCGCTAATGTCAACCCCGCAATGGAAGATTGATTGAGGGCTCTTGAGTGTTGTTGTTGTTATGCAGATATAATGGAAATTTGCGGACGTAAAAGAGAATAGCGGCTGCTCGCTTCCCCCCCTTGATACCGGCGTCGCCTGCTGTAAACAGGCAGGGCCGTATGCGTTCAGACAATAACGGACGAGATGAGAGTTTAGTTAGCGGTGATGTAATTCGGGAGTGTAAACGCTTCCCCGCTGTCCGCTGGCGTTTCTCTCCGAGCGACCAGGAAGTTAGCGCCAGCACACCTACTGCCTACGTATGTATATATATATGTTTTTACTTCTTCACGATGTCCCGAAACTTTCTTTCTTTGTTTGGTTTATCCCACCGTTGACACCCCGTCAGCATCGGCGTCAATTGCAATATTGTGCGATTCATGACTCGCATAATTATTATAATGGCCCCGGAGGGGACGTCTTGCATAATCTTGGAAGTCTAATGCAAAGAACGGTATTTTTCTATTTTAAAATATATCCCGGTTTTCTAAGTGCCCAGGAAACACTCTAAGCCGTGTGCGTCGCAGTTCGCCTAATTTTAGAGCTGTTAACTCTGCATTTTTATCGTTCTTTTACTACATTAGCTTTCACATTCCTTCTTTTCTGACCACTACAATTGGCATGCGTTATCAATTTCTTTTCATGTTTTCCAACCGCTTTTTAATCACCGAAATGCATTACTTAAATTATTTCTCTTTGTAAAGTTACCTCCATTTGAAAGTGTATTATCGATGAGTATCTTTGAAAGGCTACGCAAATAAAACTAAATAATTATTCTCGTTCGCCATTCGTGACAAAGACATTGCTAAATGCTTGTTCAGCAGACGATAATGGTCTAGCGCCACAGACTAGATCAGTGTCCCTAAACCTATAGGAGGATCATTAACGCCAAAACCGACTGAATTGACCCTCTCTCTCCTCTCTCTCTTTGTCTGTCTGTAGTTTTTTTTTGGTTTAAAACCCACTGTACTGTACATCTTTGACGAGGAGGATCGATCAATGGGTCTGATCGGGCTCAAACAAGCCGATCATTAACCCGCATCTGCCGCGCCGAAACCCTGCCCGGCGTCAAGAAGACGAGGTGTTCGACCATGTTTGTCAAGCAGCGACCCCTTTTTGTCGTGGAGGGGTGGTGTTGGAAGGGAGGGGGGGGGGGGGGGGCGGCACACGATCAAATCGATCAATGAGACTTAAGTTAGGACACCTTCTCCTACCCCACAGGAGAGCGTTGCCTAATAAGAAAAACACATATCGACAATTCGCCGAGTCCCCTGTCCTCTCAATTCCAATGAAAAATCCCCGTCTTGGTTTGAACACATTGGCAGCTTTTGATCTTGGGACGAGGGCGGGAGGGGGGGAGTGGGGGGGGTCTCGTCGTTCATCTTTGCCCCCCGCCCCCTCCCCCACCCCCTCCTGGGGCTAAAAGCTGGTTTACACAAATCTGAGGCCCGGACGACGAACAAAACAATTAACCAAAACATGTTAAATCCTCCCGTAATTACTCGGCATTAGCCAAAAACTCGTGGATTAGTGTGGCGACAACAATCACTGGCAACCCAACCCCTTATCCACAACACACACACACAACACACACACCACACACACACACACACACACACCACACCCCCCCACACACACACACCACACACACACACACCCTCACCCTCCCTCTCCCTCCCTCGCTGCTCCGGAGCGAGCGAGGGGCCTCGTCTCAGGTGCTCCGGTGCTGACTAACTGCCTTCGACCGCCTGCCCGTCTCCCTCCGAGCCGAAAGCCCGGACGCAAATGTGACATGATGTGTAGATTATCCTTGACAACTGCTGCCAGATGGACACCCGAGTAGCTCGCAGAATAAATGAGATCCCAAGGGGGGGGTTCTCTGTCTCTCTCTCTCTCTCTCTCTCTCTCCGTCTCTCTCTTCTCCCTCTCTCTCTCTCTCTCTCTCTCGTCCTGGTTAAATATTCTGAGCGCTGCTGCTAAAAATCGCCCATCATCAACTCGTAGTTGCCTGGATAGGGAGAACCAGGCGGAAGGAAGGACGGTGGAGGAATCGCGAGTCGTTCCTTGTCCACGTTCGGTTGGTTGATCGACGGACCCGGTCCCCAAACGCATGTTGTCCTCTTTGTCGGCCGTAACTGGTTTCCCGCATCACTCGTGGTGGTATTTTTTTGTTGTGTGTGTTGTGTGGCTGTTTGTGGTTTGTGTTTGTGGGTGTGTTTTTGTGTTATGGGTCTGGGTCTGAATTTACTTTTGACGATGACCATCCCTTCTTCAAAGTTACATCAAAATATACACATTTATTTTTTTACATTTTGTAGTTATATTTATACATAGTTAAAGGTGCTATAGCTACCAATGACACCACGTGGTTAAAATGGGTACTGCAGTCAAAATTCACAACATTACTAGACTGTCACCCAAGGTTGAGCAGCTAAGGTATAGAATGTTTTGCACATTATAATCCAGCTGTGAATTATGATAGCTTTGTCAGTGCTAGCTACTGTCGATGCGTGGCTGGCTATGTTTCCATTATTGGCATTATAATATGAAATCTCTCCTCAATCTCTGATGACATATCGTGGTCATTTTATGAATTTAGTACAGTAAATGTGTTACATATAGCACCTTTAAAATATTATTATACATGATAAAACACACAATATATTATTTACTTTAACCATCTTTTTATATTGTTTTTTTTAATGTTACTTACAATTGGAAATGACTGGAAAGGAATTCCTGGTACGTATAAAACAAGCTCATTCAACAAAGCTGAATGCAGATTTTTTTTTATATCTCCGACTTTACTGCGACCGTTATTTTTTTTTTCAGTCTCTCCGCCGTTCCCGCTGCGTGAAGCCAGCGGTAAAACAAATCGCAAAGAATCAATTACGCCGCCGCACGCTACGCTAAGAGTCTGCGGCTACGACACCGCTAGCATGGTAGCACAGCGGCCTTCAGCGCAGCGCGGGTACCGGGAGGTGACATCACGCTTAGCAATAGCACATCATTAATGGCTATGAGTGTCTGTCAGGGGAGACGGGGAGAGGGGGCGAGAGACACACACACACCACACCCTGCACAATAGTAGCATACCGACAGAGGAGAGAGAGCGAGAGAGCGAAAGAAGAGAGGAGAGACACACCACACACACGCACAAGGCATACAGATCAGAGAGAGAGCGAGAGAGCGAAAGAGAGAGACACACCACACACCACGCACAAGCATACCAGACAGAGAGGAGAGCGAGAGAGAGAGAGAGAGAGACACACAGCACACACCAAGCACCAGCATCACAGAGAATAGAGACAGGCAGACAGAGAGAGAGAGAGAGAGAGAGAGAGAGAGAGAGAGAGAGAGAGAGAGAGAGAGAGGAGAGAGAGAGAGAGACACACACACACACACACACACACGCACAGAGGCATACAGAATAGAGACAGGCAGACAGAGAGAGAGAGAGAGAGAGGAGAGAGAGAGAGAGAGCGGGGCTGAGGACGGCTATGTGTGCGTCGTCTCGGTAAATGATAGATGAAGCTCCGTCACGTTCCCAACCCCCGGGAGCCGACCTGGCCACCCGGAGGGCCAGCCGCGCGCACCGCTATCTAGCCCTAGGCTAGCTTCTTTTCGGGCAGACAGTGAGGTCGCGCGGCGAGCGGGCACTGCAACGGGCAGCAAGCGGTCAATTAGGAGGCGAATGAGCGAGGATATTGAGCTCTTTTTCCCCCCGCATGTGCGCACGGAGAGCGATGATTAGCGCCGGCGCCGGGCGCAAGCTAACATAAGTCACTTCAGCGCTCGGGGCGGGCGGGGTTCGTAAGTGTTTTTGAACGCGGCTTAAGTGAATTCAAATTAAGGTTCATCCGCGGGACAGACTCCGCCACGTCGCGTCTGTGTGCTGCAGACAGAACACAATGTGATTTCTTAACATATTAATCCCCTTCGATACTTGGAGTCAGATGCTCTGTGCGTGTGGACTGGACCACACTCAGCCATCCGCATCCGACGCTAAACTCTCGCTTGAGGGGCACCCATCCAAAACGCTTCCTCCTCGACACCCCCACCCACCCCAAATACTCTCCCTCCGTCCACCCTCCTCCCCCACTCTCCACCCCCTCCGTCATCATCGCCGACGCCACCTCCAGCCACCACCCTTTGTCGCCCTATCCCCCACCCCCAATCGACTTCTGCTTCGTTATCACCACCTCCGCCACCCCTTTCCTCGCCCACCCTCCGTCACCCCTACGCCATCCTCCACCTTCCCTCCTCGTCCGCCCTCCACCCTTCGACAACCGTACCCCGTCTACTACGTACCCACTAACCCCCGGTCAACCCCCACCCCAATCGACTTCTGCTTCATCATCACCTCCATGCCTATCCTCGCCACCCACTACCACCCTCCGTCACTCCTACCCCCCCTACCCCAGTCTTCGTCTGGCCTACCACCACCACCCTCCTCGTCAACCCCACCCCTAGTCTCCCCACCCCCCCATCACCCTCTGTCACCCCGACCCCCCCACCCCGTCCCTCACTCACCATCAATGTTTGCTCTTGATTTGAAAATAAATTGCCGGCGACGGAATGGATTCTGCGCAGAGTTGCTGCACCTGCAACAGTTGTGCAATTGGGGGGGGGGGGGGGGGGTGGAATTAATGAGCTAAATTAATGAATATCTTAATTAAGATGGCGCCGCTTTGATTTAAAATTGGATAGTGAAATAACCGGCAGATTAGTCATCGGGGGTGTGTTTTGCCGCTGAGTTAACAATATGGTGGCTGGGAGATCGCTAGCGCGAGCGTGGCTCACTGGTGCTGAACTCCAGTGAGTGAAAAGCCGGAAGCGTCGCAGGAAAAGCAAATGATGGGAAAAAAAAAATCGATGAAAGTTGAACTTACGATGTTGAAAAGAGGCGGCAAATCAGTCTGAACTTTAAAGAGGACACAGATGCTATCCCGGAGCATCCACCCGAGTGGATGGGGTGTGTGTGTGTGTGTGTGTGTGTGTGTGTGTGTGTGTGTGTGTGTGTGTGTGTGTGTGTGTGTGTGTGTGTGTGTGTGTGTGTGTGTGTGTGTGTCTGTGAGCGGTAGACGGTTAGAGCGCTACGCTAATGCGCCTGTCGGGGGAAGCTAAGCGTGAGCTATCGTCAAGGAAACGGAACCAGTGTACGCGGTAATAGGACAGAATCAAAGTCGCTGAGTACATCTCATTAGGGGGGGGGAAACGAATGAATAAAAAAATGCAACCTCGTGCTCGAGTTACTCACATTGAGACACGCTTCTGTGCCTTTTGTCTTAAAACAGCTCAGTTCTCTGTTTAAACGAATATCCTCTTAAAATGAAGTGAAACTCAATCCTTTTTTAAATGAAACTCACTTGAGTTTCACTATCAATATGAAAACTAATACTAATATTAAAACAGAATCAATATAAAAAATAAGTATAAAACCCACACTGCAGCAATACCAGCTGTATCAACAATTTCCAATATAAAAATATGAATTAAGGTAAAGCTCACTGAGGCTTATTAAAAAAAAAAAAAGCTAACCGGGGGTTATTAAATTTGAAGTACAGTATTGGACATAAACTCATTTTATTTTTCTGCCCGTTCTCGAAAGCTCATCAACCGTCTCAATTTATTTTCCGCTCGCATTTCAGCGGGACGACAAAACCTTGGTCTTGCGATAAGTCAATATCTTCATTTCCGGACTTTACGACGGCGATACTCGGTGGGTGACAAGCGCTAACGTTGAATTATTGCCCAGCCGTGAGATACAACTAACATCAGATTAATTACTGTGGTCCCTGGGGAACGGGGGAGGAGTCACTAAAGTGCGTGCGCGCGCGTGTACGTGTGTGTGTGTGTGTGTTGTGTGTGTGTGTGTGTGTACGTGTACGTACATGTGTGTGTGCATGTGTGTGTGCTTGAGCCTCGCGTACACCTGTTGCGTGTACGTAAATGTTATCTTACTCCACATTGTGCCAGTTTTATGTCCTGTCGTGTCGTGTCATGCTACGCTACGCAATGCTACGCTGTGCTAAGCTATGCTATGTGATGTCATGCCACGTCATCATTGTAGATATTAACATGATGCCATGTTATGTCATGTCATGTTATGATATCAAATACAATCTATGATTAAGGATTTACCTATTTCTTTTACTTATTAGGTACTACATCACTAATTGTGAGTTGTTTTAGTATTTATGTATGTAAGAATACGGAAAAAAAATTTGTACTGTACTAAATATGTACCATTACTAATTGTTATAGAATTAGTTTAGGAGAATACTGCAGGAGTGAAGCGTTCCATTGTTTGTTACATATGGCAATAAAGAAATCTAGAATCTTGATGATTATCATCATTGCCATGTTATGCTAAGCTACGTCGTGCTCTGCGACACTCCAAGCTCATGCGAAGCTACGCACTTTTCCTTTACATTTGAACCTGACGCATCCATAGTCATCCACCCGCCTTCCCGCCTCCACCACCCCCCCGCCTCCATGTCCCAGACACGTCAGAGCGAGCCAGGGAACCAGGACAGGGTGACGCCAGGTTGTCCTAAATCACAACTTTTACAACCCCTGCTGAATTATTTACGACCTCGACGAAGGTCGCGGGCGTCGCGGGTGCCGGAGTGGAGGTGGTTGTGGTGTGGGGTTGGGCGGGGCGCGGCGGGTGTGGCGGGGGGCGGGGGGGGGGGGG
>PIJE02000879.1:164076-176576 GCA_002895965.2 Coryphaenoides rupestris
GGTGCACTACCTGTAGCTCCCGCTCATAACTCAGCTGTCAACTGTAGCGGACCACCACCACTGCTGGATGATTAAATACTATCCCCCACCCCACCACCCACAACCCCCACGCTCTCGCTCGCTTCCAGAAGTACCGCTGCCGCCATCGTCCAACTTGCTCCAACTTAGCCCCCACGCCTGGGGGTACTTGGTCCGGCATGCTACACGCCGCCTGACGTTTATCAAATAACTAACTGACCGACTTCGTCGTCCTCCTCCTCCTCCTCCTCCATCTCCTCCTCTTCTTCCTTCCCAAGTTCCTGTCGACACCACACTCCAGCACATCATCACCCCCAGCTGACTCGGTACTCCGTGCGGTTTGGACATGTCCCAGTGTGAACCCATGCGCCGACTTACGGCTGATTGATGCTTGGGCACTCGTGTCGCGTACCTGGAGAATTGTGTCGAAGTGTCGTTTGTCGCGCAATGTGATTGTGTCGTTTTCTAACGTCGCCGTGGAGATTGTGGTTTTCACTTCCTTCTTGATATTTTGGTCTGTAGCATAACTCCGCAACGCAACGTGAAACGTAAATCTGCAGAAAGATAGACAACGGCTGGAGGATAGTCTGTTTACCACGGAGACGACTGAACCTTTTTGCAGAAGCATAAATTCGAAACGTCACGCGACTCTTTCATTTGTGTCGAGCGACACTTTGCAAAAGTGTTGAGCGCCCAAGCATGAATCAGCCTTTACTGCCACCTAACCCAGCCATTTCACTTTGACGCAAGGAAATGTGAGAATATGGAAATTACTGTGGACCGTAATTTGGTTTGCAGTGACAAATCTCACCTGAGTTGTAAGGTTTGGCACCCTGAGGTGCAATTTTAGGTCAAATTGGTATGGTTAAAGTGTCAAAGTGTCAAACTGTTCCATATAGGAAGTATATGAGAATGAATATATATATAATCAGAGTTTCAAAAGCGCCACCAAAAGCTCTAAACTCTAGATCTAAAAGGTTGCGTTTAAGTGCAAATAAGAAGGCTATGGTTTGAAGTGTCAAAATGTCTTACACACAAATACATGATAAGTATATCATCGGAGAGTTTGATATGTTAGCAAAACTCAGCTAAAGCACAAGCTAAGCTAGTGCTAGCTAAGCCACTAAAGAAGTAATTTTCTAACTTAGCAGCCAGGAACCCCTTTTTTTTTTTCATCCCCTGTGCAATTTTTATTTTTATTCCGCCAAAAATGTGTGAATGTCCCTTCAGGGCCTCCTTAGCATGGGAGGTCTCAAACTTAAGTCACACTTTTTTTCCACGGCTGCCATATTGATATTCATGCCTCAGTTGATGTCTTCGGGGAGCTTCTCTCCGCTTGCTTTAACTCATCCCTCCCCCAACCCAAACTTTTCTTTTCCTCCAACGGGCGGACGGGAGTCATTTCATAACAATTTTCCCGCCATTGTATTCCCTTTGCACTCCATTGTGACCTCATTCTCTGCTCCCTCAGGCCGCCGAGGCAGCGTCGGGAAATGTAGTCGGAGCGGAGCGTTCGGGTTCTCAGAACTGCGGCGTATTATATTTCACAAAACACAACGGGGTTCCGCGCTGAGGGATTCAACACCGGAAGGGTCCGTGGTGGTCGCTTGATCGTAAGGTGCTCGCACACAAAACGCCGCCCCCCCGCACAAGAACCACCAACATCCAATGATAAAATCTTTGAAGTGCTGATAGTCGCGTGTTCAAGTCGAGTGTCTCGAGTGTCTCTCAAAGTCAAAAGGTTCTGGGTTCGAAATCCCCGACGTCTGCGGGGGTTTCAGCGAGACGGCTAACCACTACCTGCGCCGCCGCGACCTGCTCGAGTTAAAAGGACAACCACTCGACTCTGACACCTGACACATCCCGAGTTGCTTTGGTGGTGCTTACAGTGTCTGCGGAATAGTAAACAGGAATATTAAAGTGCATATTTTTTAAGGGGTTGCTGCTTATATGCGTAGGACTGCTGCGCTAATGGAACTAGCCTAGCTCTGGCCCGTTCTATCTCTCTCACTCCTCTCCATCATTCACAAGCTCTCTCTCTCTCGTCCTCTCTCTCTCTCTTTCTCTCTCTCTCTCTCTCTCTCTCTCTTCTCTGTCTTCCTATCTTAGAAAATGATTCATTTATACATTATACTGTGTTATATATATATAGTTATTTATTCTAACTTAACGTCTGGTCAGAGTTTGACTGAGTATATTTTGCAGGTTTTGCTGCGTGTGGAATGTCCCCTCCTTAGCTCAGGGGAGAGTATATTTTTTCACCGCCTCTGGGTGCCAGGGAGTGGACGGGAATGAGAGGGAATGGGAAGCGGAATTGCGCCGAGTACTTGTGTGGTTCTGAGTGGAACGATAGAGGAAGAGAGGGAATAAGAAGGAGGATTGGAACGGAACTAGTAGTGCAGCTTGTTTGTAGGATAAGAGTAGTAGAGGAGGAGGAGGAGGAGTTGATATAGTCTGAGTGAGACATCTTTGTACCAATTGGTAGGCGGCTCAGAGTGACGGACATTTCCTCTTCGTGAGGTTAGAAGGGTAGACGTATTTATAGGCGTTATCGTTCAGACAGTGGCATGTTTGAGGTAGAGAAGAGGGACAGCAACAGCACATACACACGCAATACAAGCAGTCAGCGTCTCCTGTTTCCATGTATTACACTCGGCACAACACACACATCCAGTTGTCCTTAAGTATATGGGATACACACCACACCCATTCTGTCGTACACCGGTTTGTCTTCATGTCACGAGGCGAAACAAACTGTGGGACGTGGGATATATAGCAACAAAAGACAGCAAGAAGTTATAGTGTATAACACGGACTCGAGCAACACTTGCACATAATGGTATATTACCACACAAGGCAAGGCCATTAATAGACGACGGCGAGCGACGACACAACAAGTATAAGGAATACAAGCGGAACAAGAGAATATGGAGGGATGGAGGGAGGGGAGCGAAGGAATAACACACACACACACACACACACATATACACACACACACACACACTATATATACACACACACACACTATATATACACACACACACACACACACACACACACACACTATATATACACACACACACACACACTATATACACACACACTATATACACACACACACACACACACACACACACACACACAGTACACAAAGGAGAGGAGAAGGAAGGAATGAGAGAAAGGAAGGAAGGAAGGACAGAGGGAGGGGAGGAATAAAGGAAGCAAAGAAGGAAGGAGGGAAGGAATGAAAGAAGGAAGGGATGGAGGAAGGAAGGAAGGAAGGTGGGAAAGAAGGAAGGACAGACAGACGGAAGCAAGGAAGGAATGAGGAAGGAAGGAAGAAGAAGGAGGAAACAAGAAAGAGAGAAATGAACGAAGGGAAGGAAGGACCATAATACCCAGGGTGAGACCGTCAACTTTCAGGACTTCAGAGGGACCGTGGGCCAGCGTGATAGAGAGACATAAAGAGAGGAGAGGGAGGAAGCATGGAACGAAGGAAGGAAGAAAGGAAGGAAGGAAGGGGAAGGAAGGAGGAAGGAAGGAAGGAAGGGATGGGGGAGAAGGAAAGGAGAAGGAAGGAAGAGGGAAGGAGGGAAAGGAGGAAGGGAGGAGGAAGGAAGGAAGGAAGGGAAGGGAAAGGAAGAAGGAGGGGGAAGGAATGAGGAAGAAGGAAGGAGAGGAAGGAAGGAAGGAAGGTGGAAGAAGGAAGGACAGACAGACGGAAGCAAGGAAGGAGATAATGAAGGAAGGAGGAAAGGAAGAAAGGATGGTGGGAGTGAAGGAAGGAAGGAAGGAGGGTGGGAGTGAAGGAAGGAAGGAAAGAAGGAAGGGATGGAGGAAGGAAGGAAGGAAGAAAGGAAGGAAGGAAGGTAGGAAGGAAGGAATAATGGAAGGAAAGAAGGAAGGAGGGAGGAGAGGAAGGAAGGAAGAGTCAACGATGGACAGAATACAAGAAAGAGAGAAATGAACGAAGGGAAGGAAGGGGGACCACTTAACCCAGTCGGGTGTCATGGTGCGCTGGGTCTCCACCAGACCTCACCGGTCCCCTCAACCAGCCCAGGGCCTCCCGCTGATGACACTCAGCTGCCACTCAGCAAGTCTCAACCGTGTGCATTTTCAACCACACGGCGCACAAAAATAGCCCTTCACTGTCAAGCCCCTTAAAGCCCCCCCACAAATCCTGGTATTTAAACATGCAGCATATCAAGTTCTCAAAAACACCCTTTGGCTGCAGTTAGTTGTCGTCATATAGCACACACACATCACATACAGTCAGTAGTAAGACTGGCTTTCTATTTACTTAATTTAACTTAAACCGTTTTGCTCATCATGCTCTCATTATGTCTGTCTGTTATGTTACCCATTTGCCTTCTGTCCCTAATGGACGCCTCTTTCTATGGTCCTTCTCCAGGTCTCCTCCTTGATAATGTGAAATGTGTGTGTGTGTGTGTGTGTGGTGGTGGTGTGTGTGTGTGGTCGGTGGCTGGTTTAAAGGAGCCTCACCTGGCCCAAGTTAGAGTCTGGGGGGCTGCACACCAACCTGCAGGTGCATTGACTCATCAGAGCACACAGGTTAAACCAGCCCTCACCAACCACACACACACACACACACACACACTCACACACACACTCACACTCAAGAGAGCGCTAGCATGCTAGCTTGTTACGACCTGCTCTGTCCATTCATTCTCCAAACTTCTCCAATAAAGCGGATTATATGTCAACCTGCCTGTGTCCTTATGTTGCGGGAGCCCAGGAGAAAGCCGGAGTTAATGCTACAGGGAGTTTGTCTTTGACCATTAGAGGGCTTAAGGTTACCGGGGCTGTGAATCCTTTTGACAATGTAACTGCAAGGGCTGTAACAAATAAAATGGACTTGACTTAAGAGTACGCCGGTGGATTTTTGTTATGGACCGCTCTGTTTCGCTGCGGCGCTGTTTGATATTTACATTGAGGGCATTGAGCAGACTCGGTTTTGTCCCAATCAATTCACAATAAGTACATTTGTCCGAAGAGAGCGGGACGCCAATATATATATATCGCTGACGGGGACAGAACAACGGGACAGAACAAGTTTCAAGCGCTCCTTAATTGCTAGGTTCATCCCTTGATGGTGAAGCAAAAAAGCAAGATAGCTAGGATAAGATTCTACAAGAGGACTTCAAACCCTGGTTAGTTCGGGGTAAGCGGGAGCAGGTTCGAGAGGAGAGGTGGTGGGGGGGGGTAAAGGAGGGAACCTCTGCAGAGTCCGGGTGAACTCTGACCAGGAGAGTCTTGATCAAAGCCGCAGATTTTGCCTCGCCTCATTGGCACAACGCGCACGGATGTGAGAGATTGCACGGGTACGTTGCATTGTGCGGGGAAACGGTCGACAACAACACAGTTGATTCAAACTTTTACGGAAACACATCACGCCGCCGAGTCATTAACTGCGTCGTTAACGCCGTCCACTCGTGTCTTTTATGAATTTATGTCTCCGAGTCGCCGAGATTCCATCCGACGTACGTCAGATAAGACGAGGCGGCGGGCAATTGAGCAAAGGACAGGAGCTCGTATCGGTGCGGTAGCTGAAGGGTGAATTTGATTGATGATATAAATCTGCAAGGGCCCTTAATGTATGCAGATGGTCGGATTCATATGCAAATGTATGGACAGCGACGCGCATTTTCGATTTTCATCACCTCCGGACGGAGATATGTCTGAAAGATATGGGCTCCGTTTCGCTCACGGGCATAGAAATGAGCGCGATGAGTTGTGTGTACATACAGCATACGGTACATGCATGTATTCCGATGTATGTTTCATAAAGGAGCAAGATAGGGGTTAGACAGTGAATAGAGAGACAGGTCCGGTTAGACAATACAAGAGAACAGGCTATTAAGGAGCAGGTAGGGGTTTTACAGTGGATACAGAGACAGGTAGGGGTTAGACAATACAGAGACAGGCTATTAAGGAGCAGGTAGGGGTTTTACAGTGGATACAGAGACAGGTCGTGGTTAGACAGTACAGAGACAGGTCATTAAGGAGCAGGTAGGGGTTAACCACGGCCCGCGGGCCACATTACGGCCATTGCGTTGTTTAAATCCGGCCCGTCGGCATTTACATTAACAACAAGTCAACTTATAATACATTTCACATTTGCTAGTATTCATTTCGCAGTTTTTTTTTTCTTCCTGCAATTGATTCCTTAATTGGTTCCACTAGATCAGAGGACACTAATATGCGGACCGCGGTCCGGGTCCGGACCCTGAGTATTATACAATTTAGTTGTTGCGTTTCTATTTTAACCGGCGCATCTTTTCTAGCCTTTACGGCACTGGCTTAGCGGCCCAATCAGGTCACGTCACATGACGCTACTCAGCCAATCAGATCGTTGCAGTCAGTGAGCGACTAGAAACAAACATACAGGCGGAAAAACGAGACGAGAGAAACAGTCGGAGTATATCGCGCTTTAAAAAGAGAAAGGTCATCAGAGAGAACAGAGCCTTTAATGAAGATTGGACAGACGTGTACATGTTTATTCTTCCCACAGACAGTTAAAAACCCGTATGTCTTATCTGTCCTGAGACTGTTATTAAAATCGGCAATGTGAAGCCACTACGAGACAAAACTGTGTTTTCACCAAACATACCAAACATACCCGTCCAAATCCGAACTGAGGGCGCAGAAAATAAACGCCCAGTATGATCGATCCACCAGAATCCCAACACATTCATTCACTGCCCAACAACGTGCTGATGAATGTTCCCTTAGAGTCGCTTGGATTTTGGGTCAACATTGACCGACGGAGGGGTTGTTAAAGGAGTGCATGAGTGCAGTAGCTGAAACCTTATTTGAGGGGAAACAAAAAGGAGAGTTTTGTGCTAAAATCGAGGAAACACCTCCAGTATATCAGCACCATCAGCCACAAAGAAAAGGGAAATATGAAGCCAGGATGTGCTCAGCTGGATGAAGCCATTCATAAGACACCATGCATAGGTTTAGATGAGTCCACTGATGTGTCTGACGATGCTCAGCTGTTAGTTTATGGAAGGTTCTTCAACGAGGAGAAGAAAGAAAATAACATTTATTTATTATTAGAGCACATATTATTTATAATCCCTCTGGTTCAATAAATATTGTTATATTATTGAATTGTACTTCATTTATTTGATTTAACTATGATTTAATGGCCCGGCCCGTCTGTCAGTTTTCAAAACCAAATGTTGTGGCCCTTGAGCCAAAAGGTTTGCCCACCCCTGGGTTAGACAGTACAGATACAGGTTATAAAGGAGCAGGTAGGGGTTAGACAGTGAATACAGAGACAGGTCATTAAGGAGCAGGTAGGGGTTAGACAGCGAATACAGAGACAGGTCATTAAGGAGCAGGTAGGGGTTAGACAGTGAATACAGAGACAGGTCATTAAGGAGCAGGTAGGGGTTTGTTCCTCGACTTTAAGAGAGAGGCCATACGAACCTTTCTTTCTTCAAAACACGCCACGGTGACATCATATAATATTACGAGCGCCGAAAGTCATCTCACAAAACTGAAATTCTTCCAAGAATAGATGTGAATAAATGTGGCAGGCACTCAACTTTTCAACATTTAGCGTTTTACGAGCCCCTTTTTCTTTTCTTCTACTTAATCTATTTCCTACTTTGGACAGGGCCATTCGCTTCCACACAATGGAGATGGAACGGCGAGTTCCAGGGGCTACACCCCCGACCGAGCGTTTCGTCAAAACGAGGTCGGCCCACACCAAAACGTTATGTCATCTGTATATCGTCGAAGAAATAAATAAATCGATAACAAACTGTAACAGGGTTTAGACCAACGACAATCAAACACTGCGTATAATAATACAAGGAGCCTTCTGAATCGATTTATCTCCATTTGACGTGGCTACACGGGCTCCGAGCAAGACGAAGACGATGGATGAAAAGGCTGGCGTATATTTTATGCATGATAACAATCAGTCAGATATTATCATATGTTATAGATCTGGATACTGCTAAAGGCTTCCCGTCGTCGGGATTCAACGTCTTTTTTGTTCATCATTAAAATACAAATACAAATACAAATTGGGCAAACCTTTTCGTCGCAGATGATTCGTTATTCCCTAAATCGGTCAATAAAATGAAAATAAATACATATTACCAATGTTATAATTACTCCATATGCTGCTATTTGTTGCTGGCAGGAGAGGAAAACTACATTTGGTGGCGTCCATCTTTGTATGCCAATAAGCCTCTCTCTCTCTCTCTCTCTCTCTCTCCCTTTCCTTATCTCTCTCTCCCTCTCCCCCCCCTCTCTCTCTCTCTCAGGGACCGATATCGCCAGACATTAAATTGATATTTGGTGTGAACGCTCCATCAAAAGCAACATGATATACAATGTTTACTTACAAAAAATGCTTTGCTGGGATTTTCATTGCTTTTCCCCCCCGCTCCCCCCTCCCCCCTCTGTGTGTTGTGTGTGTGTGTGTGTGTGTGTGTGTGTGTGTGTGTGTGTGTGTGTGTGTGTGAGCAACGAAAACACTCCGGCATGCACACGGCACGCAATTAGGTCACAACACGACAAGCGGGTCGCGAGCGCATTTGTCGCGGCTGCCTACGCGCATCACGAAATAAAAAGGGACAAATTGTATGTAAAAATAAACAAGAAATAAGAAGATTACGTACGTACAGTATATCGGATATTACGTTGCACATAAACACCGGATAGCCTACGACGGCTCGTGTATCTTTGCATTGATAAGAGGCAACGACGTTTGAATTGCGGGAAAATGAACAACAACAACAACAACAACAACAACAGCTAAACAATATACCTTCTGTCCACCAAAACATCTCTAAGGACTGGCTGGGCTGAGTTCATTAACTGGATTAATGTTAGCGCTTTTGTATCCACTCACCATAGCGTTTTCCTAACGAACTCCATCTATTATCCCCCCCCCCCCCCCCGCCCCACCACCGCACGCGCTAGCACTGTGCGGCGCTCAGGATTAATGGTAAACTACAGTCAAATCCTATACGGCATGAAAGCGAGGGGCTTTTAGTTTGCGTTTTCTAAATGGGGCCGGGCACTTTGCGGTCACGACGGCCACGATGATGGGAAATAGTTTAGAAGAAGAAGAAAAATATATTACTTATATATCCTTCCGCTTGGCACTTTAATGCGTTTCATGGAGACGTTTGACTTACGGCGCCGGCGGTTTTTTTTCCCGCCTAAATTGACAGGAGGTAACCATGTAGAAGCGGCGGCCATTTTGACTGTGAACTGACGCTTTTTTCTTAGCTTCGAAGTTCAACAGGAGTACGAGTATCGTTGTGAAGTTAGCCAGATAAAAAACAAGCGTAATATAAAGAAGACGCCATTGTGCTGTGCAACTATCCGCCACGACTGGACAGATGCGAGTAAACTCTGGAGGACCGCCGCGGTGGCCGACGACCGCATGCGGTGCGTATTTCTTTTATCAGGCTTTGTCAAGGACACCCCTGTGGGCGCCCTGGTACACAAAGCAGAACATACTGGGAGGAGTAACAGAGGGTTCCCCCCCGAGATCCAACTTGTACAACGCAGAACAATGAGAGACACAAACAAACCAATTACCGAACTTCCACGCATGTTTCTTGGACTTCTTACAGAACAGGTTTTTTTTTTTATTGTCACGATAACAACATCAATATCCGTCCTACGCTCGTGATTTGACAAAAAACTGAAAAATAGAGACGCAAAAAAGATAATTGTTCTTGGGAAAATTTAAGTCCTCAAAGACCATGTGTCCTCAAATTGACTGAATTTGTCATCTTTAATCATCTTTAGACAAGCAACCCAGCAGTATGTAAAGTAAAAATATAAACACATTAAAACGAGCCTCACATTTAAAGCGATGAATATAAACTCCTCAAAAAAAGTTCTGAAACGTTATAAAAACCCACGAACGAAAAAGTGCACGGCAGGCGAACACAACACAAGACAAAACAGCAACAGTAAATGAAATTTTGCAATTCATTAAAATATATATATAAACTCCTCAAAAAAAGTTCTGAAACGTTATTTCGGTCGATTATTCCTCCCCTTTAATAATACCAATTGGTATTGTATTTTATATCGTTGGAAAGCCTGATTAGTCACCTTTACAACGAGGTACAACTTGTAAGGATCATACATTCATGGAATGAGCAACACAGCTAACCGTGTGGGTAGAGGCCCAAAAAAATGTGCCAAAATCCCCCCCCCCCCCCCCCCCCCCCCCCCCCCCCCCCCCCCCCCCCCCCCCCGCCCCCCCCCCCCCCCCCCCCCCCCCCCCCCCCCCCCCCCCCCCCCCCCCCCCCCCCCCCCCCCCCCCCCCCCCCCCCCCCTCCCTGCAATATTCTTCTGTTGGTATTCACTCTCGTTTTGAGCTTCAAGTGCTGGCAGGTGTATGCCAGTCACAGGTGTGTGACTGGCACCTGATTGGCACCTAATTGACAGCACTTGTGTGCATGGGTCCTGCAACTTTGTTTGAGTTTGTTTGTGCTCCAAACATAAACATGCCACGTGTGTCCCTTCAGGATAAGGCCTGTGCAATAGGGCAAGTGGAAGCCTGGTGTTCCGGTACGCAGAGTGGGCAGCATTATTTGGTGTCAGCCCTGGTACCATTTCCAAACTTAGGACCAAGGTCCATGAGACTGGTGAGGTCAAAGACAGACCACGAAGTGGCCGTCCCAGTCAGACAACACCCCAAGAAGACCGGTTCCTCACCCTTGCTTCACTGAGGAACCGTAGGCTTTCTTCCAGAGATTTACAGGCAAGATTTGCACAACGGTACCACAGACAGATCTCTGATCAGACGGTGAGGAACAGACTGCACATGGCCGGTCTTCGTGCTTATAAGGCTGCCAGGAAGCCTGCATTGACTTCACAGTCAGGCCCGTTTGCGCTGGTGTCGACAGCACAGACAGTGGAACCTAAGAATGTGGGGCAACGTCATAGTCAGTGATGAATCAAGGTTCTGTCTGCGGAAGCTGGATGGCAGGATCAAAGTATGGAGACGGCGTGGAGAACGCTATGCAGATTGCTGCACAGATCGCGTGACACCTTTCAATGGGGGCAGTGTCATGGTATCTCTCTCACAGGCAAAACAGAACTTGTCATCATGAAGGCAATCTCACTGCCAGTGAGATATCGGAATGAGATTCTGGAGCCAGTGGGTATCCCATATCTCCAGAATCTGGGACCTAACTCCATCCTCCAGGATGAAACGCTCGCCCCCACAGAGCCAGGATCATCACAGAGTACCTCCAGAATTTGGGAGTGGAGAGGATGGAATGGCCTGCCGTGAGTCCAGACCTCAACCAATTGAACACTTGTGGGATCAGCTTGGGCGTGCTGTAACGTGCCAGAGTGACCAACGCAACCCATGTTGGCTGACTTGCGGCAAATCCTGGTTGAGAATGGGATGCCATCCCACCAGCAGTGTGTGACAGGCTAGTGACTAGCATGAGGAGGAGGTGCCAAGCTGTTGTGACTGCGTATGGATCTTCCACACGCTACTGAGGTCCCTGACAGTGTAAAATGAATAAAGTGTAAAAATGGCCAATATGTGTTTTTTTCCTTATTACTGTGGGTGAGTGCAATCATCCAATCCACCAAGCAACTCAAAACGAGAGTGAATACCAACAGAAGAATATTGCAGGGGATTTTGGCACATTTTTTTGGGCCGCTACCTACACGGTTAGCTGTGTTGCTCATTCCACACGCTACACACCCCACCCCTCCCCCCCCCCCCACCCCCCCCCCCCCTCACCGCCCCCCCCCCCCCCCCCCCCCCCCCCCCCCCCCCCCCCCCCCCCCCCCCCCCCCCCCCCCCCCCTCCCCCCCCCCCCCCCCTCCCCCCCCCCCCACCCCCCCCCCCCCTCCTACCCCTCCCCCCTCTCCACGAATGCATGATCCTTACAAGTTGTACCTCGTTGTAAAGGTGACTAATCAGGCTTTCCAACGATATAAAATACAATACCAATTGGTATTATTAAAGGGGAGGAATAATCAACCGAAATGACGTTTCCAAACTTTTTTTGAGGAGTTTATTATCGCATCTATAATATAATACATATTCCTCTGAAATGGGCCATTCTCCATAATGAGTCCTTTGTCTTTTGGGACTTTAAGTATATTTTAATGCTAATACTTTTGAATTTCTACTGAAGTAACATTTTCAATGCAAGACTTTTACTTGTTACAGTGTGCTATTTATACTACTATTTGGTTTACTACTATTTCTACTTTTCAGTAAAATATCTGAGTACTTCTTCCACCACTGTCACCGACAAACTTCAGTAAGTCACACTCACATACGACACAGTAGACACACATCACATACACACTCAGATACTACACACTAGACACACACCACATACACACTCAGATACTACACACTAGACACACACCACATACGCACTCAGATACTACACACTAGACACACCACCACATACGCACTCAGATACTACACACTAGACACA
>PIJE02000879.1:186576-214279 GCA_002895965.2 Coryphaenoides rupestris
GTATCTCTCTCTCTCTCTCTCTCTCTCTGACTCCCTGCAGACTCTCCCCGGCGCCTTGTTCACAACTCCTCTGAACATCCCCTTCCTAGCAACTCCTCACACACAGACTCCCTCCTAGACTCTATCCCCTCCACCAGGCGGGTTCCTGCTCCGGTCTAATGTGCTGACTCTCTCTCTCTCTCTCTCTCTCTCTCTCTCTCTCTCTCTCTCTCTCTCTCTCTGCCTCCCTCTCTCTGTGAGAGTGTATAATTAGACAGCGTTCAGTGGCGGTAACATAGCCAGGCGTATTGTAGAGAGAGGGCGTCTTAGCCTCTCCGCCGGCCGGCTCGTGTTTGGCTGACAGCCGAGCGGCTTCACTCATTAACCTCCCCGGAGCCGGGGGAACGGATCTGCCCACGGCGCGCCGCCATTGGACGGCAGCCTAACTCCCTGGGCCAATCCGGAGCCGTGCAAACGCCGGCTAATGTCTGTACCGTGTGTGTGCGTGTCTGTGCGTGTGCGTGCGTGTGTTGTGCGTGTGTGTGTACTGCCGCTGCCGCTGCTGCTGCTGCCGCCGGGGAGAGAGAGAGATGCATACGGCCGAGTGAGTCAGCTGAGGCGAGTGGTTCAGTGAGGTTAGAACGCCGTTAAAAACACATTTTCTCATTTAGAAACAAATGTTTGGCTTTCGGTTGACTCTCTCACTGCGCGTGTGTGTGTGTGTGTGTGTGTGTGTGTGTGTGTGTGTGTGTGTGTGTGTTTATTCACGCGCGGCTGAGTCACGCGTGGCTTTAATGGACCGAACACTTTGTTGTCGTACTTTTAAGCCGCACATTACAGTGAAGCAGCTTTGCGGTGAATTTTCTCCCCACGAGAAAAAAAAGAAGTAGAAAATATAAATATCAAAGTTGCTGAGTGACAGTCGCTCGGTCATTGGTTCCTAATCTTGTTGCACCAGAGGAAGCCCTCAGAGGGACCGTTCTCACTGTAGTAGACCCAGCCCCCTGTTCCCACACACCACTCCACCTCCAGCCTCAACCTCCACACTCCTGCCTCCACCTTCCAGCCTGCACTCTCCACTCCACCCTCCGGCCCTCCACCCTCTGGCCTCCACGCTCCTGCCTCCACCTTCAGCCTGCACTCTCCAGCTGCACTCTCCAGCCTCCAGCCTCCACCCACCACCCTCCACCCTCCACACTCCAGCCTCCACCTTCCACCTCTGGCCTCCACCCTCCACACTCCTGCCTCCACCCTCCACACTCCTGCTCCACCCTCCTGCTCCGCCCTCCACCTTCCGCCCACCCCCTCCACAACTCCTGCCTCCACCTCCAGCCTGCACCCTCACACCCACCCACCCTCCAACCTTCACCCACCACCCTCCACCCTCCACACTCCACCCACCAGCCTCCACCCTCCACCCTCCAGCCTCCACCTCCAACCTCCAACCTCCAGCCTCCAGCCTCCAGCCTCCAGCCTCCAACCTCCAGCCTCCAGCCTCCAGCCTCCAACCTCCACCCTCTGGCCTCCACCCTCCACACTCCTGCCTCCACCCACCAGCCTCCACCCTCCTGCCTCCACCCTCTGGCCTCCAACCTCCACCTTCCAGCCTCCACCCTCCAACCTCCACCCACCAGCCTCCACCCACCAGCCTCCACCCTCCAACCTCCAACCTCCACCTTCCAGCCTCCAGCCTCCAGCCTCACGCTCTCATTAGGGGAAGTAGAAGGAAGAGGACGGTGGTCGCTCCGAGGCTCGCGACCACGAAACCGAAACTTCTGTCCTTTTTTATCCTGTAATCCAATCCTCAACTCAAGGGGATAATCCGGAGTGTAGAAGACCACCCCCACCCCCCACCCCCCGCACACACACACACACACACACACACACACCACGCACACACACACACACACACACGCACACACACACACACACACACACACACACACACACACACACTCCAGTTGTAAAGATTCTCATCCAACCTCGCGTGTCATTTCATCCAACTAATTAATTTCTTGAACTAGCGAAAGAACACATTTACACCGTGGTGGTGGTGATGGTGATGGTATGGTGATGGTGGTGGTGGTGATGGTGGTGGTGGTGGCGGCGGTGGCGGCGGTGGCGCGTTGCGTGTGTTGACTCCTGACTCCTGTACGGCATTAATGTTTATTCAGATCTCCTGATTTAATTAACAGACACTTACACTTCATGCCGCGCGGCGTATTATTATTATTAATTCATCGTCGCCGCATTTAACTTAAAACGCTAAATGGTTACATAAGGCAGATTGTTCCGCATTAAACATTTACGTTAGCGTTAGCGTTAGCACGTGAAGGAGCGAGCGGAGGAGGAACGGCCCGAGCCGAGAGGTGAGATCCGACCGGAGCGCCGACGTGAGATTTTTTGGCGGAGATTTCATTATCGCTCTCGCCCTGAGTATTAGGAGCGCTAGGAGTGCTAGGAGTGCTGGGAGTGCTCGGCCTCCCAGCACTTCCCACCGGGACCAACACACTCTCCGACACACTCTCCGACACACTCCACTCAAACACTTTTTGGCTCTCACAGATGTTTATGACGTTTTTATCGAAGAGTTTATCAAAGTCGGCGGTTTTGATGAAGAAACTGGGTTTTCATGGGCTTGTGGTATCGATCGAAACGCGATTGATGTCGAAATTTCTGTGTCATTACTTTCTGTTTAAAGGTACGACGTGCAAGAATCAAGTGCGTTCTGGGCTCCGTGTGTTGAGAGACAATATCAATCAGAAACTAATCTCAGTTCTAATCATAGTTAAACCTTACGTACACATTTTAAAGAAACCTATGAAATAAATATATGTTTTAATGATCCGCGCTTACGTGTCACTTCATTCATCTTTCCCACGAAATCCGACCCGACTCAAATCGAAAGAGAAATCAGCACAAAAAAGTTGTTCTACGCAAACAGAGAGAGAGTCTGGGAAGCAACCACAACCTGCACATTAACTGGTGATTTAAAGATATTTGTTCGTGTAAAATCCTAACACGTCGTCCCTGAACGGATTCATGATTCTTACATACAGGACCTTTAATGTTTAATTCAACGTTATGCAATTTCACAAAAGCACACGACTTGTTTGTAAGAAAGACGAAGGCAATAAATCCGTCACAGTGGTTTAAATATATATTTTTATTCGTATTCTTTCCGCTTAACCTTTACACACAAATATAATATATAATCGCCCTTCCTTCCACCCCCTGTTTCAGTGCTAAGGCGCCGGGCAGGGGGTGTGTGTGTGTGTGTGTGTGTGTCTACTGTACGTGTGCATGTGTGTGTGTGCGTGTGTGTGCGTGTGTGTGTGCCGTGTGTGTGTGTGTGTGTGTGTGTGCGTGTGTGTGTTTTCCTTTACCCTTGTGATCGCGGGCGCCGTACACCACAGGGCCGTAAAGTATTGCAGTGTCATTTCCCCTCCTCTACTCTCATCCTCCTCTCCTCTCTCTCGCCGCCCCCCCCCTGTCTCTCTCTCTCTCTCTCTCTCTCTCTGTCTCTCTCTCTCTCTCTCTCTCTCTCTCTGTGTGTGTGTGTATCACTTCTCCATTTCTGAAGCCAGCGTCCTAGCGGCGGAGGCGGCGGAGGGGGAGTTTGTAAAAATGACCCGCCGAGCACATGACACACACACGCACACACACGCACACGCACACACACATGCACACACACACACACACACACACACACACACACACACACACACGCACACACACACACACACGCACGCACACACACACACACACGCACACCGTTGCCACACCACCGCATGCAAAGTCACGTCTTGTATTGCTTACGACTACGAGGGCCTCACAGCTCAGTGCGTGTGTCTGGGGGGAAGTGTTCAGTTGGGTGTTGGGTGTTCTAACTTCCTAACCTTGGAGAGAGGGAGAGAGAGAGAGAGAGAGAGAGAGAGAGAGAGAGAGAGAGAGAATGAGAATGCCCTAAATGTACAGAGAGAAGAGAGAGACAGAGAGAGTGAGAGAGAGAGAAGAGAAAGAGACAGAGAAGTGAGAGAGAGACAGAGAGAGAGAGAGACAGAGAGAGAGAGAGACAGAGAGAGACAGAGAGAGAGAGAGAAGAGAGAAGAGAGGAGAGAGGAGAGAGGAGAGAGGAGAGAGGAGAGGAGAGAGAAGAGGAGAGAGGAGAGAGGAGAGAGAAGAGGAGAGAGGAGAGAGGAGAAAAGAGGAGAGGAGAGAGAAGAGGAGAGAGAAGAGGAGAGAGAACAGGAGAGGAGAGAGGAGAGGAGAGAGAAGAGAGGAGAGGAATAGAAAATGCCTGCCAGTAGCTTCATAATCCAAATGAGATACGCTAACGCGTTGCCAAAGATTAGAATAGATCAGGTATGTCTTCTCTCTAAAATGATTTGCGCTAGTGAAAGAAAAAATATTTAAAAAATGATTTTAAAATCACTGCTCTAACTGATAATGAATTGATTCATTATCAAAAGTGACCTGAATAGTCGCCATCTGATAAACAATGAAAATATCATCCCTCCTACATCCAGTCGCATGATACAACTCATTCCTGACGCTTACGATAATTACTGATGTAAAGTGCACAACGTTTCCTATGATCGATTGTCTCGGGGGGCGGGGGGGGGGGGGGTTAAGACGCGAAAAGAAAAAAAAAATTTGTGTAAATGTGTTCAGTCGCCATAGAAACTTTGCCTACTTAATGGTCCTCCACAACCTCCGTATTAACAAAACCCTCTGCCATTATGGGAAGAGATTTCTCCCCATTAATTTCGTCATAAATCAAGCTCGCGGCGCGCTACCTCCGCCACAACCGCCGCAGACGCGAAAGTGAGAAGAGAAAAAAAAACCTGCGGAAGGATCCCTTTTTTTTTCCCGTCTCTCTCTCCTCATTTTGCTATCTAAGCTCCACCGCAGTTCGTGTTTTTTTTTTTGCTTCGTTCCAGATTCGCAAAACGACGTCACGGCGGCAGCGGAGAACTACGAGTTACGGCGCTATCAATTACACCGCGCTAATGGCTCTGGCGTTTCGTTCCCCCCCCACCCCCCCCGGAGAAGGATAAAGAAATAATTTAGCAAGCTAGCAGAAGGAATGAGACCTGGTTGTGCGTTCAGGTGATGCACCGTCCAGACAGAACAAAGGGGGGCGGGGGGTTCATCACAAGCTGACTCATTTTCGAGGTTTTCGAGTCGATGGTTGGAGTGGGATGTGAAACAGCATCTAGTCAGCGCCAGTCCTAATGAGCATCAAAACTCAAGGATTGGTCAAAGATCACACCAAGATTACGCCGCCTGGACCGAGAGGCTGAGGATAAGGCCCCGAGGTTCCGCTTAATCACTGACTGAAGGTTATCAGGAGCCATAATCAACACTTTGTTTTTATCTGCATTTAATTGCGGGAAATGATCTGCCATCCAGTTCATTATTGCATTTAAACAGTCGTTCAGTACAGATAGAACACTTTGGTTGCCGGTTCGATCCTCGGCTCCTCCGAGCTAAACTTTGAGGTGTCCCTGAGCGAGACACCTACACAGTAACCCTAACTGCTCCCGACGAGCCGGCTGTTGCCTGACACCTACGAATGTGCGTTACGAATGGGTGGACGTCGCAAGGCACTGGTTGTAAAGCACATTGAGTGGCCGCAGGTCAGGAAAGCGCAATAAAAAAAGGCAGTTAATTCACCATTATAACCGACCAGACTGCTTAATGAATAGTAGCCACAAACAAACCTCTTCACTGGGACATTGATATATTACAGCGGATGGTGATAGCCAAATATTATATTAAAAGGATGTGTGGGGAGAGTAGATGCACACCGCCCCCCACCCCCCCAACCCCAAAATCCACAAGCTAAGCTGGAGGCATCTTTGTGAAAGACGCCCTAACCCTGCCCTGACCTGCTCCTTAATAATCTGCTTCTGAATTCCGAATTAGAATTAAGTCGCTTTGGACAGAAGCATCAGCTAAATGAGTGTTTCTCAAATGGCGGTACGTGTGCCCCTGGGGGTACTTTGAAGGATCGCAGGGAATTAACACGTACGAACAATGAAAAAAAATAGTCCCAACTTCAGAAAGTTAATGAATTAATATAATCTGAATGGTAACACAGCAAGAAGTTTGGTAAATCTTTCCAATAAAAGCCTTTCATTGTAACTTTCACAGGGTACTTGGCTGAAAAAAATATCTTCCGAGGGAGTACATTAGTAAAAAATAGTTTGAGTACCACTGTGCTAAATGAATAAATCGTGGAAGGGCAGAATTCCCAGCGGGACTCATGGATTCATGGAAGCGGGCCGTAGCATTATCAGAGCCAATAAAATATTCAAAATGACATCAATATGTAATGTACTCGTAATGGCATCGGAAAATGAGCAGAACAGAATGACCCCAATACAAAACATACTCAAAATATACTCCGCTGTACGAAGAAAATGAGGCTTTCATCATCGTCTTCACATTCACCCTTCAGACTGGTGAACCGCACACTCGAACCACACTTACAAAACCTCACCACAAAATGCTTTGACCCTTTTAGACTCTAAGCTATACAATGCGGTAAATAAATATTTTGGACAGATATTGCAATTGCGATATGATTCATTATTAGTGGGAATTATAATTTTTTGCCTCACAATTTTAATATTCATTGAAAAAACACCTAAAATCGCGACCAACTGTGTCTGTGCCACAGTTAAACAAACACGTTTTCTTACATCTGTAGGCCAGGGGCATCTCTGCAGCACCTACAGTACTTCATTTCCATCGGTGTTATACATTTACATCGACACGTTTTAACCCTTTTATCGCAAAATTGCAGCTCCTGCGATTTGGACATTGCACTTGGCCATACTTTGCGATTCCGATCATATTTTAGTTTGGAATTTTTTGGGGGTGAAAAATCCGATAAACGCCTTTTTTTACCTGAGAACGCAGGAGTAGTGTCCGATGTCTTCCAGCTCGGCCGGCCGGAACCATATGGCGTCCTCCTCCTTGCTGGTGCGTGACCCGTCGAAGCTGATGGGCTCCTCGAAGTCCCCATGGCCCGAGCTCTTGTACCACATGAGGCTGAGGCCGGCGCTCTGCGCGTGCGTGTAGTTGGCGCGGATGTAGCCATAGAAAGCGCGCACTTGATGCGCACCGGTTCCCCCAAGAGCACTTTGTACTTCAAGTAGTCCACCGACCAGTCGGTGCAGCCATCCACTGGAGGGAGGAGAGGAAAAAGGAGAGCAAAGAAGGGAGGAAGGAAGGGAAGGGGAAGGAAGGAACGGAAGGAAGAGGATTAGTTGTGGCGGGCATCGGCCTTTAAAAGGTGCGTTGAATGATACTCCGGCTCTCGGAAAACGGCAAAGACAATTTGTATCATCGCAGGAGCATAACAAAGGAGAATTATGTAAATCATCGGGAATGCAGTTTGGCAAGGCAGCGAGAGACACGCTCTCAACACCGGCGTTTTGATGTCTATTCATGTGCACTTGCCAGTGTTGCTTGTACTGTAATCAATCAAAATGACATTTCCCCTTTTCTCTCTTTCCTCCCTACCTCCTGTGCAACACAATAAAAGGGGTCCGCTGTTTGCCGACCCAACAGGCGGGATTCAAACCGGGCGGCGATACGAGCAAACTTACTTTGACGACGGCGGCGAGAACGCCGGCGTATAGATTTGTCAACATGCCGTCGTTGCAAGTCAATATAAGGTGGCTAATGTATTTTTTATGAAGGAACAGAACACAACCCCTTTTTATGTTGTGCGGTTCAAAGCCCTGTTTCTGGTTTTTTTATCTGACAGAAAACTGTCAGGAAATTGCTGCAAATAAACGAGAAGTACGAGAAGAAAATGTTCCATTAGCTGGGCAATATGTTGGGGTTTTCTTTTCATTTTGGCTGAACAACAAACCTCCCGCGCTTCCAAATAAATCACATTTCACTTTTAAGCGTTATTTCCTGTGTCTCTCGGCCAGTGATTTCCAGTAAGGTGCACGTCGATTTCCGTTTCGATTGATGTCATTGACTCAAACCGTCGGAGATAAGTCTATTGGCAACGATCGTACGCACTCCTGGTTTGTCTTCTTTTACGACGTAGTTCTCGACATTCACCTCAACGATAGATCAGGATCGGAATCCTTAGAAGTAATTGGAAACGCAATTAAAAATGGAGACTCTATTTTCATCTCCAGCTATAAGCGGCGTTGCTGCTCTGGTCCCGGTGATGTTAGCCAGACATGGAAAATGTTAGGGATGCACCGATACCACTTTTTTCAGACCGAGTACAAGTACAAGTACTTACATTTGGTACTTGCCGATACCGAATACCGATACCGAGTACTTAATAAAACCATTACAGTTCTAATGACTTTGAAAACATGTTTTATTTTCAATCAGATGTTCCTCACTTTCTGACTGTGAACAAATTAAACAAATATAACTTCAATTAATAATTTAATAATTAATAATTTCAATTAAATGTAACCTATTCAGAACCATCCAACATACGTCAGTCGGATATTCGGTACCAAGGACGTGTTGTTGTTTAGGACATTGGTGGACATCAACAGATGTTGCGCCATGGATGCGCAATGATGACGCTCCCGTGAGACGTTGGGCTCCGAGTCAGCGTCTCTGGTGGGGTGGGGGGGGCTCCGTTAATTCGCGGTTCTGATCTCATGCGCAGTTTCTATTAAACATCCATAAACGCCAACTCGGTCTCATCTCTTTATTTCAATATTCCTTGGCTAAGAATATTACAAGGTTAACGTTGCGTCGCCAAAGTGGTATCGGTGCGGTTGTATCGGAGTAGTTTAACGAGTACGAGTACGAGTACATGAGCACAGTATCGGACCGATACCGAGTACTGGTATCGGTATCGGTGCATCCCTAGAAAATGTGGAAAAGTAACTTTTTTGTGCGGATATTGCTCCGTATTTCTCGACATCGCCCCGAGGAAGAAACAAGCGGCGGACTCGGTCAGACGTACAATAAAAGTCACTGGACTGTCCGTCAAAACGAAAAAAGAAAAAAACACATTTTTAAAAGTGACTGATTGAATTATTCATTGGCATCGGTAAAACTTATTGTCTCTTTCTCCCCATCCATGACTCATAGCCGTCGGCAGGGCCTTCCTGTCCAAGAACCAAAGTCTTTCGGACAAGGACTCAAAGTTAATCAAATGCAAAACCAGAGCCCTCGCTGGCTCAAAAATGAAGAGGGGCATGTGTAATATAAAACAGGTGTGATACAAGGGAGTTGAATTAAACCGCCGTGATTGTACCAGGTTGGGAAATTACGATAATCTCCCGCTCCTGGACGTCACTTTTGTTGAGGTTTGAGGTTTACCCGAAAATCGATGATTTTTGGAGTTGGAGTCGACAAGACCGAGCAACCTGTCACTGCTTTGGTTCTACTATTTACTGCTATTTAAAGGGGCCCTATTATACCACCAGGTGTGAGCGTAATTAGCCATTACAAGCCTGCAGCATAGTCTCTTGCCACAATGCCACATATGTGGCTTAGTTCGGGACTCCTCCAAGGACACAGGCAGTAGTGGTGTTGAAAGCCCCGTTTTATTGCAAGTATTTGTTAAATGGTACTTAGCGAGCATGCTAGCACTCCCTGGGTGTGTGTGCCGGTGGCTGACTTAACGTGTGGTGCACTGATTAGCCAACGCACCACAGGCTTGCAGCCCCAACCACCCCACCCAGACTCTAACTGGGCCAGGTGAGGCCAATTATCTCAGCCACCAAACACACACACTCCAACAAATTGTCATGTCGTGACAAAGTGACATCACAAGAGGGGGGGGGGGGGGGGGTGTCCAAGAGTGTCCCAGATGTAGTGTACACTGGATAGATCAACCGACCCAGTGGACCGTACCAACTGGTAAACCGATCTGGTCTGCGTACATACAGTATATCTCGGTGGATTGGCCAATCACGCTCACACCTGGTGGTATGATGGCATTCACAGCACAAAATGCGCTTCAGGGGCAGTGCTTATACTCCTTCGTGGAGGGCACTCATTCCGAGGGGCCTTCAAAAATGGCAACACAGATCTCACAGTTAGATCTCACAGTTAAAGGAACATCTATATATTTCTCATCCCTGTTTACCTTAAATATTGTAAATATTGTCAATATTCAGACTCTGATCCCGTTATGTCATTAGCATTGTTTTGCACATTCCACTGAGCATCGCCACTCTTTCATTTCACTGCATATCCTGTCTGTGTATGAGACACGTGTGACAAATAAAGTTCTTGTATCTTGGAATCAACAGCGGTATGGACTTAGCCGTCAGAGTTAATGTGTGGGTGGTTTGTGTGTGTGTGTGTGTGTGTGGGGGGGGGGGGGGGGTATGTCTACACAGGAGGATTACAAAGGATTACAAAGAAATAAACGGATGTGACAATAAAACACTTTGACTTTGACTTATACGAGTATCACGCTATTCAAAAAATCAGGATCAATAGAACGCGAGCGCACACTTCCAAATACGAATCGGTTCTCGGTTACGCGACGCAATAAACAAATGAAGTCGCCGCCTTCTGAACCACTCTACTACATTACACACAACGTTACGATCTACACATGGATACACACATACATTTATATGAAAGTTTCGCTTTTTACGTGCAATACTTCAGCGCATCGCTGCGTTAAAAAAATAAATAAACAAAATGGCAGCTGGCGAGCGCAGCTGTGAGCGTGCTTGTCGGGCGCCACTAATTGAGGCGGCATGAATGTTTTATTTACCACAAAAGAAGAAGAGGGTGTGTGTGTGTGTGTGTGTGTGTGTCGATGTGTGTGAGTGTGTGTGGTGTGGTGTGTCAATGTGTGTGTGTGTGTGTGTGTGTGTGTCGCTGTGTGTGTGTGTGTGTGTGTGTCAATGTGTGTGTGTCGAAGTGTGTGTGTGTGTGTGTCTGTGTCAATGTGTGTGTTGATGTGTGTGTTGATGTGTGTGTCGATGCGTGTGTGTGTCTGTGTGTGTGTGTCGATGTGTGTGTGTGTGTCGATGCGTGTGTGTGTGTGTCGATGTGTGTGTGTGTGTGTGTATGTGTGTGTGTTGATCTGTGTGTGTTTGTGTCGATGTGTGTGTTCTAATCATCGGCAACAGAGTCGTGCGCTGCGGTCTGGCGGCGGTGGGTGGGTGGGGGTGTGTGAAGGGGGGTGAGGGAGGGCGGGGGGGGGGGGTGAGCTAGATGATTAATGCGTGACAGTAATTTTTTGTGTGTGTGCGTGTGATCACGTCGTGATGAGGCGTGACGGCGTGGCGCGGAGCTCGGGTGGCGGGCGCCGTCTGCATGTTTTCTTTTTTCTTTTTTTTTTCTCATCATCGCATCACGATAAAACGTTTTCTTCCTCCTGCCTCCTGTCTCCTATCTCCTATCTCCTCAATGGGGCACGTACACGACTCCAGGACGTGTGTTGAGAGGAGGGTGAGGGGTTAGTTAGTTAGGGCGGCAGTAGCTCAGGAGGTAAGAGCGGTTGTTTGGCAACAGGAAGGTTGCAGGTTTGACCCCCGGGCTGCGCGAAGTGTGGAGGTGTCCCTGAGCAAGACACCACCTAACCCTAACTGCTCCTGACGTGTTGGTTGTTACCTTGCATGGTTGACACCGCCGTCGGTGTATGAATGGGTGAATGTGAGGCAACTGTGAAGCACTTTGGATGAAAGCGCTATATAAATGCAATCCATTTAGTTATCCTGCTCTTGACATAGTACAATCAAACTGGTTAAACTGGTAGACCAGGAGGTGGATGCTACTACTTTACTCCGAAACGTTCCATCTTACGATCTCTTACTTCCTGTGAGCTAGCCCAGTGTTCCCCAACTGGGGATCTGTGTGCCCCTACGGGTGCTTTGAAGGACTGCAAGCAGGGGGTGGTTAAGGCTGATACATACTCCGCAAGAACAGAGACATTTGTTCTTGTTCTCGAGAACAAGAACAAATGTCTCTGTTCTTCAAGAACAAAGTTCGTTCTGGCCTCCAGGACATTTCATACTTCACGAGAAACTCCTCAAAGGCCCCGACCACAGCGGCAAACTTCTGCGCCGGCGGAAAGCGCAGTAACCACGCCCACTTCAAATTGACCAATCACACAATGGTTCTCGGACACGACGCGAGAAAAAAGTTCGGCCCGGATGATGTGTCGAGAACAAGCTGCGAGAACTCCTGAACCAGGGCTGCGAGAACAGGTTGCTAGGTCTTGTCTACTCCAACTACAAAAATCATCGATTTTCGGGTAAACCTCAACAAACATGTGTTCATCTTTCTAATAAGAGTGTATCGCTTTAACTTTTAAGGGGTACTTGGCTGTAGTAATATCTTACAGGGGGTGTAATCGTAAAAGACTCGTGTACGTTCGTTAACAGTGCCCCCCCCCCCGGGCAAAACTAAACAAATTCTAACGCAAAAACTAGTTCGAGTTTTTTGACAAGAAATGGTCCAAAATCAATATCCGAAACACCGCCACGGAGATCCCGCCCACTTCCTCTCACCACCGCCACGTTCCAGACATTCGAGGTTCCAGACATATGGGTCCTTGGTGCTAAGATGACCGCCAACCCCTAGCTGCTAGCTTGACGCCATATACTTAACCCATAATAGTTCAGTCGTAGCTCTGGATAAAGGCGTCTGCTAAGTGACTAAACGGCGAAACGGATTGTGCTGTGACACAATATCAATCATCAATGTATGTCTATTCATCTGCAAAAAGATGTATGCTGTGTGTGTGTGTGTGTTGGCAGTGTTTTCAAAGGACATTTCAACAAGACTGCTGTGTGGCTGGGTGTGTGTGTGTGTGTGTGTGTGTGTGCGTTAGCATCGCTATGGCAACAAACGGCCTCCCCTCGTTTATCAACAACCAGCTAATTAGTTTGTGTGGTAAAGATAACTCGAGGCTTGTGCGCCGTGTGCCGATCTTAGCGCGGTACATGAAATGGAGAACACACACACACGCACACGCGCACACGCACACACACGCACACACACACACACACACACACACACACACACACACACACAGCGGGGCTCGTTCCACTCTGGGCCTCGCATCCTAATTAAAACACAATTCTGTATTCCGTTTTTTGACGGCGAGTGACAATTTTCTCGTGTCTTTTTCATGTTCTCCTCTCTCTCCGACTCAACGGAGAACCACACAACCGCTCATAGACAACAACCACTTGTTACAATATTATGATAATAATAATGATTATTATTATTATTATTATTAATACGACATAATACACTACGGTATTGGTACCTCTCTGATGATGAATACCTATAACAATAGGAATCCATTCCTATTTGTATTGCCAATCACTGTTTGTACTGATTTGGGATGCTGTACTTCCCCCTATTTCCATGTCTACCTCTCTATCTATCTATTGATCAGTGTCTATCGATATCTATGTAATATCTATCGATCATCTTTGACCAACATTCTCACAAATGCTTTTGTGTGGGTTCTACGGTGTACTATATGATCTATAAGGTATGACATCGTATATATATGATGATATGGTTCTATGGCGTAAAAGGGGCTTGGCTCTTCTTTTCCGCTTTTGAACATTCAAACAACGTTCACGGCGTTTTGGGTGCGCAATCAGCATCGCCTCTCGTGTCGACCGACTCTGCGCTTAGTTAATTCGGTCGTGACCATAATAACGATGAAGCATACTCCCTCTCTCTCGTGTACTATTCCTTAACGTACTGTATGTACCGGGCGGTTTAGCCGGCGTTATTTGCTCGAGTGGCAAAACTAATAGTTTCATTATATAGGAGCGCGTGGACGGGGTAGCGACCGCAAATATAACCCTGTTGGTCAGGGCTATTACGCCATTAACAAAATAAATAGGCCTATACATAATTAAAATTAATTCATATTATTGGCCCAATTCGCTCTCAAAATAAAATGTTTTGCTCGCAAACCCTCATCCCTCACATCCAGACCGCGATATAATGAAACTATTAGCTTACGGCTCGAGCGGATAACGCGAGCTAAGCTGCCCGGTACATTGCGCGGTAGCGATATTACACGAGAGGAAGCGTCGCTCCATCGTGATCG
Source organism: Coryphaenoides rupestris (assembly GCA_002895965.2). Classification (NCBI taxonomy): domain Eukaryota; kingdom Metazoa; phylum Chordata; class Actinopteri; order Gadiformes; family Macrouridae; genus Coryphaenoides; species Coryphaenoides rupestris. Next base: position 200,609 of record PIJE02000879.1, read on the forward strand.
TAACACCGTCGAGGAAAGAAACTTCGGCGGAGACACGTCGATCGATCGTTACGAGGGGGACGTAAATCAGACATCCGAAAATTCGTGAAATCGTGTGAATCACTGGATCCACAAATGCAATTCCCACGGTTCCCAACCAATTTTTTTTCGACTTAAGTCTCACGACGACGACGAACGCGTACGACGGTCAAAGTCACGTCAAAGTCAAAAGTGTTTTATCGTCACGTGTTCTTCATAACACGGGGGCCGTTCTGAAGAGTGACATTATTGGCGTCTCTACGGGCGGACATACGTGACTCATAAATATGCATGCATATTTATGAGTCGACGGATATGGAGAGAGTGAGATGATGGCTATGGAGAGAGAGAGAAGAGAGAGAGAGAGAGAGAGAGAGAGAGATGGTGGATATTTGATGATACTGCATAGATAGAGTCTGTGGATGGGGTGGGGACAGCGATTTAGCCTTGTTGTCCGGACTATTATGTTATTAACAAACTACATATGTTGTCAACATTTGTACAAATCACCGCTCGTTCATTCGAATGCCAATTTGGTTAGTTAGTCTTTCCCAAGACACAAGTTGGCAAGTGTGAGGCGAGTGTCTCTCCATGCCTGGGCGGTACATGAGCTGACACTACAGCACCACTGCAGAGCACTCCTCCAATCAGCTCCATTTCCTTCTGTTGCAGTCCTGTCTGTGTGTGGTTGTGTGTGTGTGTGTGTGTGTGTGGGAGTGGTTAGTGTGGACTATCTATCTATCTATCTATCTCTATCCATCCATCCATCCATCTCTCTCTCTCTCTCTCTCTCTCTCTCTCCCCGTCGATCTGTCCTGCCCATTCTCTCCGTCGTTCTCTATATCTATCTATCTGTGTCTCTCTATTTGTGTATACCTGCATCTCCTTTTATCCCTATCTCTCTCTATCCATCCATCTCTCTCTGTCTCTCTCTATCCATCCATCTCTCTCTATCTCTCTCTAACTCTCTATCCATCCATCTCTCTCTATCTCTCTCTAACTCTCTATACATCCATCTCTCTCTCTCTCTCCTCCTCTCCTTATCCATCATCTCTCTCTCCATCATCCCTCTCCCCTCCCCCCCCCCCTCTTCGCTCTCTCTCTCTCTCTCTCTCTCTCCATATACTAATCTCTCTCTCTCTCTCTCCATCATCCCTCTCCCTCCTCTCTCTCTCTCTCTCTCTCTCTCTCTCTCTCTCTCTCTCCATATACATCATCTCTCTCTCTCTCTCTCTCCACCCATCCCTCTCCCTCCCTTTCTCTCTCTCTCTCTCTGCTCTCTCACTCTCTCTCTCTTCCTCACTCTTGGCAGGAAACCACCAAATGGAGTTAACAGGGCCTAATTGACCCAATTAACATCTCCCTGCTCACCAGACACATCCAAGCTGTTGGTGGAGCGCTGGCGAGGCAACAAGCCCATCTGCTGATGCCAGTCGCACATGCAAACACAACACACACACACACACCACACACACACACGTGCGCACACACACACACCAAAAATAATAGCCTCGCCGGAAGTCAAAGCCGTTACCAGCCAACCAGTTCACCGCCCGCAAATAAAGAGGGGCAAGATGAAGATGGCGACTGTGTCTTCACTTCTTCCGGGAGTTGCCGTTATCTACGTATCTACGAAAATCTACGTGTTCGTTTTTTGAACGTGTTAGCAAATGGCGGCGGCTGTTCTAGGCGAATTTGTCAAAAGTCAAATTCGTGACAACCGTTCCCGTCATGAAATAACGAGGCTGTTTCTCTTTCAGTGTCATCCGGATCTACGCACGTTTTTATTTATCGGGTTAGAAAGTCGGGGTGTAAGAGTAAGAGCGCTGCAGGATGGGGAGAGTTAGAGTTAGCAGAGCTCACGCGAGCCACCGTCGGGTCTGTGGACCGAATTACCGTTTATCGAGTGTCCTCGTGGTTAGTGCCAACCGATATATCGGACGGCCGATAATATCCGCCGATATTAGCCTTCTGCAGATATATCAGTTTAAATCTTTTGGCCACGCTTATCGACCAAGTCGCTGTCATAACCTAGTTTGACCAGCAGGACGCTCCTGGAGTCAATGTTTAGCGGCGTGAACCGTTGAATTAACAGTTGAGTTCCTAACCAACTACTTCATGCAATGAAATGTATTATTTGTGTTATTTATTATTTGTATTATTAGTATTATTATGTAAATAAAAGCCTGGAACGAGCTACATGTAATATTTCTTTATTTACTTCTGCTACATCATTAGCTTATAGCTTGGTGTTAGTCAGCTCTGGCGAACGTCATCCATCGTCAGCATAACCAACCATGACCGCTGATGATTTTCCATACGTTTACGGAGTCAAAATGTCACGCTGCAACCCGTGTTAAAATCTATCAACCGCATGTGGCGTGCGATGTTAGCGAACGGAAGTCGGCGAGCGTTGTGGGCTCGACGTGTCCGCCGGGGAGCCTCGGCTGGCGGACTATCCCGGTTCAATTTTCGAATAAAGTCACGCGATCCACTCCAATGGACACCGCCTCGTACGCAGAGGCTCTGGTTAATAGACAGGACATGACACACCGCGGCAGCATATTAGCAAGGTTGGCGATACGATAATTACTATTGAGACGTAACAGAGTTAACGACACAGGCCTACGCTACGCAGAGGGATTATCGTGCAAAATTAGTTTGGTTCCCTCCTAATGAAGATGAAATAGAATGAAACGCATCAATGCCTCTCTTTTTATTTTTATTTACAGACGTCGAGCACAACAAAAACAGGTTTGGGATTTCTTCGTGAAACACCCCCCGTCGGTCATGTGCAAGTAAACTCGGAGCGCTAGGAAGACACACTGCTTTCTTCTTACCTTTTAAATAAAGCTTTGATTCAGTGTTGCAGTTGCAATGTGTTCTTCCTCGACAATGTCCACCTCGGTCAGCATCAGGGGGACCGAGGTGGACATTGTCGAGGAATATAAGTACCTGGGTGTTCACATAGACAATAAAATGGACTGGACTAAAAACACAGAGGCCCTGTATAAGAAAGGTCAGAGTCGCCTGTATTTCCTACAGAGACTCAGATCTTTCAACGTCTGCAGGACCGTGCTGCAGATGTTCTATCACTCTGTGGTGGCCAGCGTCATCTTCTACGCTGTTGTGTGCTGGGGCAGCAGGGTGAAGGCAGCCGACGCCAACAGACTCAATAAGCTCATCAGGAAAGCGGGTTCTGTCCTGGGAGTGGAATTGGAGTCTTTGGTGGAGGTCTCTGAGAGGAGGATGTTGAGTAAACTACTCAGTATTATGGACAACGCCTCCCATCCCCTGCACGCCACACTGGTGTCATACCAGAGCACCTTCAGCCGTAGACTGAGATTACCGAGGTGCACCACAGAACACCACAGGAGGTCCTTTCTGCCTGTGGCCATCAAACTCTATAACTCCTCCCCCCTCTGCCATCAAACTCTATAACTCCTCCCTATAACTCAATGAACACAGCAATATAATGTGCAATATTACCTCACTTTCCTCAGTATTACTTCCTCAGTATTACGTGCAATATTAACATTACTGTCCAACATCACGTGCAATACTCTATCATGTGCTATATAATTATAATTATAATTATAATTCTAATTTTTATTATTCTGTTGTTTTCCAATTGTTTTATTGCTGGCTCATGCTGCAGATGTTCTATCACTCTGTGGTGGCCAGCGTCATCTTCTACTGTTGTGTGCTGGGGCAGCAGGGTGAAGGCAGCCGACGCCAACAGACTCAATAAGCTCATCAGGAAAGCGGGTTCTGTCCTGGGGAGGAACTGGGGTAAACTACTCAGTATTATGGACAACGCCTCCCATCCCCTGCACGCCACACTGGTGTCATACCAGAGCACCTTCAGCCGTAGACTGAGATTACCGAGGTGCACCACAGAACGCCACAGGAGGTCCTTTCTGCCTGTGGCCATCAAACTCTATAACTCCTCCCCCCTCTGTCATCAAACTCTATAACTCCTCCCCCCTCTGTGGGAAGGACAGTTGAAATACAAGACAATGAACACAGCAATATAATGTGCAATATTACCTCACTTTCCTCAGTATTACTTCCTCAGTATTACGTGCAATATTAATATTACTGTCCAACATCATGTGCAATACTCTATCATGTGCTATATTATTATTATTATTATTATGTCTATAAATATTATCTATAACACTACCTCTCATCTCCTCTCATCATCATGTGCAATATTCTTAATGTCATGTCCAATAATATTACACTTCAATTATGCCAAATTGTTTTCGCCGTCGGAATATCTTATCTTGCCCACATATTTGTATATTTTAACTGTAAATTTGTAAATTCTGTTGTTTTCCATATTGTTTTTATGTACTGTTATCGCTATGTAACCTTGGCACAAAGAATTTCCTTCGGGATTAAATAAAGTTCTATTCTATTCTATTCTATTCTTCTTATCTGCGATTTCTGTTAATAACACACATTTTTGAATTCTCAGAATTAAAATTCCCTCCTCAATTTCCTTTGTAATAAGAATCGTTGAGTCATGTTTTACATGAATGAGATGAGATTAACAAAGCGTACATTGCAGTTTGTCACAGCTTCTAGTTTTAGTATTTCAGTACACAAGTGACATCGTTCAAGACGAATAACACCGGCTCTCGATTCTGTATCGGAGCAGCACTCCGTCTAAATATTGAAATGTACTCGTGGGTGTAAACCGTCCCACATTTCTGTTACTATCGGGAAAAATCAACCGACAAAATCGGCAGAATTCATCGCATCATCAAAACGACAATAAAAACCCAGAGTGGCTTTGAGAGTTTGTTTTTTTGTTGTTTCGAAGGGAGGCCTTCCAACGCCAGTGAAGTGGAACCATACAAGTCATAAAGTACATATTTGGTCATTTTTGTTTTTGTTCATCATCCGCTCCGTCGTACGATTAACGTACGACAACACAGGCGGGGGATAAAAAACCCTTTCCCCGTCTGAAACGGCCCTTGATCGATTTAGCTAATGCTAATTAGCTAATGGAATATGTAGACCATTCTGCAGATTAAGGAGGTAACATACAATGCATGTATGCATGTTGTACAGGCCTCACGTGCACTCTGACAGACCGCGTCCACAAGAACCACAAACATGACAGGGTTTTGTGTGTGTGTGTGGTAGTGTGTGTTGTGTGTGTGTGGTGTGTGTGTGTGGTGTGTGGGTGTGTGTGTGTGTGTGTGTGTGTGTTGTGTGTGTGTCTGTGTCTGTGTGTGTCTGACATCTCAAAATCAATGTAGCAGAGACAGAGATAGATAGAGAGACACACACACACACACACACAGATATAGAAAGACAGGGAAGAAACAGGAGCGACACAGAGAGACAGAGAAAGAGATACACATGGAAAGAGGAGAGAAAGAGAAAAGAAGAGAAGAAGAGAGAGAGAGAGAGAGAGAGAGAGAGAGAGAGAGAGAGAGAGAGAGAGAGAGAGAGAGAGAGAGAGAGAGAGAGAGAGAGGGAGAGAGAGAGAGAGAGAGAGAGAGAGAGAGAGAGAGAGAGAGAGAGAGAGAGAGAGACAGAGAGGGAGAGAGCGAGAGACAGAAAGCTCAAACTTGTGAAAATCGCTGACACAGCAGAGTCGCTCTCAATTAAGGGTAAAAAATGGCCACCGTGTAAGGCGGGAAGCTAACCTTTCTGAAATACCGAAATACAATAATATGTACCTCTACAGTACATACTGTATATATATATAGATATATATATGGCTATGTCTAGGTCCCACAGGAGCCCGGCTAGGCCCGGTGTCCAATCAACGCCGCGCGATGTTCGATGCGCTGGTGGGCACGAGATTGTGTTCGTGGTCCCGAGAACATTGTGTGTGTGTTACGATATTGTTTTGGGTTTTTTTTTTGTGGGAGTGGGTGGGTGGAGGGGAGGTGTGTGTGTGTGTCTGTGTGTCTGTGTGTGTGCGTTAACCTCTCTCCATCTAAAACCACCATTTGCATTTAAATGACAAGGGGGCGGTCGCCGTCGAGGAGAGCGACGGCGGATGAAGTTGAAGACGAAGGGTTACGAGCGGGGAAAACGTTGCGTTGCGGAGGCTGGCTGGCTAGCTAGCTAGCTGGCTTTGCTTGCTTGTTTTTTGTTCTCTCCGTTTATTTTTATTTATTATCAGTTCGCAATGAAGAGCGAAGCACGGGAGAGAGCATCAGTCGGCGGGAGGGCGTCCGTAGTTAAATGTCAGCGGCGCGGTGAAAGGCGAAAGTGCGCCAGAATAAACGCCTTAACCCGCCATTTTGATTGTCAATGAAGTTGTCAAGCGGCTTTTTATGTGACCCTCTTGACACCAATAACACACACCGGGGCTGTTTAATATTTAATAAACTGTAAGCAAGGCGCCGCCGCGTCAAATCGGTTTTCCTCGATGTCACATCGGGCAAATTAAACTCCGCCGCGTCGTCACCGCGATTGTTATAATCCACATATTTTGGAGCGAAATTCGCATAATTTCAACATCGGTTAGGTTACAATGACACAGAAAGAGAGGGAAAACAAACAGAAACGGACAAAAAAAGCAAACAGTTGGTCATTTCTGTTGTGAAAACAGCATTTGGAACAAGTGTCGGAACACATCGCAAGAAAAAAGAAAAAAAAAAAGAGAAAACAGAAAAAACTGGGAAAGAAAACTGCACCGGCAATGGTTACTTAGCAACAAGTCCCTGACAAGTACAGTTGATAAGAGTAAACTTGCGCTGAAAGGAAGGCGAAGAAAAATAATAAAATAAATTCTCAAATGAAATCGTGCGACTGCTTCTGGCATGAATTGCACCGGGCAATGCAATTACCGTTCGAATGAGCCTGTAACTAAATATAATGTGCGTGTGTGCGCATATACAGTATAGATATATATGCCCAGTGATTATGACATATTCCACCGCTCTGGCGTTAAATCATGAAGTCGTAGTTATACAAGTGTCCTGAGGCGCGGGCGTTGAGATGATATGTTAACGTGTGATCTGCCAAGTTGCTCATATTTTAGGCACTCGTTGTGTTCTCAGAGGTGGATAGAAGTGTATTAGTCATGTTTATTCTTTTATTTTATTACGTTTGCAGGGACAATGGACATTGGTCATTGACTTGGCCCCCGGTGTTGGCTTGCCGGCTGGAGCGCTTCGAGATTCGCGGCAAAATCGAATTTTTATAATTCAAAACAGGGGCACAGATAGACACACATTGCATCATGACACAAACTAAAAGCACTTTCCATTTCGAACATTACATCAGACCAAAAAAAACCCGAAAAATAAAATGTTTGTTATATTGTGGTTAATGGTCACGGTTATGTTTCAGCTGTGATTTAAAACGAAAGAGAAATGCAGAGCATTGTCTGATAGCGTTGTTGGCTATTGTGTTCTTAAAGGGGACATATTATGCCACCAGGTGTGAGTGTTTATTAGCCATCGCAAGCTGTTTCACAATTGCCATGTGACTACCGTCCGGTGACATCACAAGTGGGAATGTCCACCTCGATGTATGATGACTAGATCAGTCTACCAGTCTACCCAGTGGACTGTACCGACGGGTAAAACTGATCTAGTCGGCGTACATCTCGGTGGACATTCCCACTTGTGATGTCACGAGACGGTCACGGTCACGTGGCGATTGGTGGAGAACGCTGACCAAGGGCCAAACTCAGGGGCTCAGTGTGTTGCACCACACAGTGGGCCCCTGGTATAGAGAGGCCCCTGCTGGCCTGATGCTATCGGAGCATCATGAAGCCAACACTGTCGGGGGGGGAACAAGATAGCGGGTAATGTTTTGTACGTTCAGCAAGGGGTGTGCGGAGGTGGACAATATATTACGCTGTGTGGTCTGTGTCTGGACAGAGCTTGGATACAAAGGGTTTTTAAGAATATATATCACAGTGCACCGTATGGAAGCCTCCGCAGGACGATGTGAAGTGGGAGGATTTCATTTTTCTCGAAGACAAATTGTTTCCGTTTTGAAACAGACTTGGAAGCGGAAGTGCTCGAGCTCTCGGCCCGTTTTTTTTTCCAAAATGTAAAAAGTTCACATGGATGGATAGATTCGTACTTTTTTGCTTGTCTATGAGTGCCTCCGGTCTTTTTTTTGGGTGTTCTCTCGAAATGGGATGTAACCATATGTTATATATCTGTAACCGTGATGAAACTCGATATGTCTTTTGTATGTAAACCTGCTTTCTGCTGTCTTTGTACGCGCGACACACACACACACACACACACACACACACACACACACACACACACACACACACACACACACACACACACACACACACACACACTCCTTCTCTCCCTCTTTTAAAACAATTTTATATCTCCGACTTTAAACTCTTGCCTCACCTTTGGGTAACCCTCTTCTAAGAGTGTCACACACACACACACCCACACACATGCACACACACACGCACACACACACACACACACACACGCACACACACACACACACACGCACATGCACGCACACACAATCTCTCTCTTGTTCTCTCACTCTCCCTCTCGACCAGTTTTTTAACTGCTGTGACAGAAAATGGAGGGGCTTTGGAAGGTGTCAGATGGGTGTAAGAGAGCGAGAGAGAGAGAGAGAGAGAGAGAGAAAGAAAGAGAAAGAGAGAGAGAGCGAGTGTGAGAGCTAGGACAATGAAGGAGATGAAGGAATGAAAGTGTCAGAAAGAGCGAGAGGGAAAAAGTTACTGAATATGTGAGAGAGGTAGTGATAGGGAGAGAGGTAGAGAGGTAGAGAGAGATAAATAGAAAGATGTTAAGAGAGAAAGAGAGAGCGAGAAAGAGAGGGACAGAGAGCCATAGAAAGACAGTGAGAGAGAGAGAGTGTCACAGAGAGAGTGCGCGACATAGAGAGGGAGAGTCATAGAAAAACAATGAGAGGAAGTGTCAGAGAGAGAGACAGCGAGAGAGAGAGAGAGGAAGTGTCACACAGAGAGAGAGAGAGAGAGAGAGAGACGACTCGAGCGCCCCCAACTCCCACCTTGCAGCCGAGGACGCCGTCGCGCTCCCCGGAGGACACGAGCGCCTGGCCGTCGTCACCGCGGTAACGGGCGGATAATACCCGGGCGGGGGCGGGGTCACGCTGAGCCGCCCCTCTGATTGACAGGTGTTGCAGAGCTCCAAGGTCAACACGAGAGTTCTGACGAGTGGCAGCAGGCAAACTAGTTGAATGATTTGCACAAGTGTGTGTGTGGTGTGTGTGTGTGTGTGTGTGTGTGTGCATGCATGCGTGCGCGTGGTTGGATCTGTTAAGCTTGTCGTCACGGCGATAACAGCAGCAACTTGCATCCGGGAGCGAGCGAGCGAGGAGAGAGATGTGTCGGTTACATACGAATGTAAATGCGTGCACACACATGCGCGCACACACACACACGCACACACACACTAAATATATGTGCACTGATACAAAGACTTATACACACACAGATACACACCAACATACAGTAGCTGTGTGGAATCCACAACTCACACACAATGGTACTACACATCATTGCTGTGTGTACACTACTAGAGCAGACACACACACACACACACACACACACTCACAAGCAAATGCACACACACACACAAATCTGTGTTTAAAACAGTGAGCACAAACAGACTCTCTCTCTCTCTCTCTCTCTCTCTCTCACACACACACATACACACACACACGCTCTCTCTCTCTCTCACACACACACACAGGAGTCACAGTGGGGAGGCCCGACTCCTGGAAGGTGATTGGTTGAGCCAGCGTCTGCCATTAGACGGCATTACTGTCAAGCGGTGGAACGGAAAACTACCTGTTAACCCCACCGATTATCCCCCCCCCCCCCCCCTCCCACACACACACCCCCACCGCTACAATACAATCACAGCCCAGATAATACCACCCTGGTGGACGTGTTTCCGGGGACGACGGTATCCTCCGGCGACGAGTGACACGTGTGAAAGAGGTGTGAATGTGCGGGGGGGGTGAGAGAGAGAGAGAGAGAGAGAGAGAGAGAGAGAGAGAGAAATGCCAAACGCTCGCGGCTACCTGTCGAGCTATCAGTTGGGGTTTTTGTGCAGACATACACCTCAACCAAATCCAAACAAAAACTGAAAAAAAAAAGGTATTCCGATTATCATAACGACTATTTTCTACTGCTACTTATACTGTACTTAGTTTCCTGCCCAAAACTTTTCCTGGTCACTCAAGAAGTACGTTTAAAGGTCCCCTGTTTTGCCACCTCGATGTATGATGACTAGATCAGTCTACCAGTCTACCCAGTGGACTGTACCGACAGGTGAACTGATCTAGTCATCATACATCGAGGTGGACATTCCCACTTGTGATGTCACTGGACGGTAGTCACATGGCAATTGTGAAACGGCTCGCAATGGCTAATAAACACTCACACCTGGTGGCACAATATGTCCCCTTTAAGTATGTGCTTTTGTGTCTAGTGTGTGAAATATATAGATATTTTTTTATTTGATTTAATTAGCTTTGTGCTGTTGACATATTCTGGCCAATCACATCAACAGTTGCGCGGAACAGAAGACATTTGTCAACCAATTAGCTGCAGTCGTGGCGATGCTATATCTGTGCCTTAAAAAGACGAAGAAGTTTGCCTCGGCGGAGGAGGTTCTATCTTATCTTATTTTATATTCTCGTTCACAGTGCTTATTAGTACAAAATGATAAATATTGTGTGTGTGTGTGTGTGAGACCAGTCTTGTCATGACCCAGGTCATCAAAATAGAACTAATTGGAAGACAAAAAGCAGGCCGCCAAACTATTTGATAGAATTCCAAATTCTTATCAACACACACAAACACACACCACAACTACAAAACACGCACATATGCAAAATTACTTCCTTAATGTAAAAATCTCAATTACCCATCAGTTGGTAAGAGACTTTTGTGCATCCAAAAATAAAATTAATCAACCTGGGAGAGCGCAAAACGGCAAAAACATTTTAAGAAAACGGAGATCCCGGCTCATTAGCATGCGCATAATTAGTTCAGAGAGATGATATATGGATGGATGGATGATGTATTTTGGAAGTGTGGAGAAAAAAAAAGAGAAACAAGAGTAAAACGGAGGGAAAATGCAACCGCTAACTGAATCCAAAACAAGGCCGGAAAGACATTAGACTTGTGTATTACGAGGATATTTTTGTGTACGTTATTGCGCTTTAATCAGGATTAATGGGAGGACAGTCAGGTGGCTCTCGATTAGCTTATTTCGTCGGCGTGCTAGCCTTAGCGTTGGTGTCGTCCCATATCGATGGCTTCAGTAGGTACTGCACATATTAGTACCCTTTTCTACCCACTTTCTCAGACCGGCTCCTTCCCCTAAAGGAATTATCATAAATCCCCAAGCTTAAATTTAACCTTCAACAACCACTTAAAATCGATAGAAAAAAACGGCACAGCCTCGAGTTTGTATTTCCAATAACAACACAGGCGGTAGCTGCCCACTTCTTAGTTGTTTTTCGCTGGCAACCTCGGAGAATGTATTCGCGTTTTCTGGTGCTGGTGGTGCTTGTTGCTTGACTCACTGTCTCTTCTTGCTCTCTTCCATGCACCCCACCCGCCCCCCACCCACGCTGGCGAGGGTGGGGCGGGGTGCATGGAGGGGCCACCCCCCGCGAGGACACCACCCACCACCACACCACCAACACCACCACCCACCCACCACCACACCCAGCGCCGACTATACTATTTCTATTACTTGCGATTGCCGTGCTGAAATGTTTCCTCGCATTTGTTCTTTTCTTCGTATTTCTTCTTCTTTTCTTCGCTTTTGTTTTGCTTTTTGGAATAAGTACACGGAAAACTTAGACGAGAAGAGAACCGACAGACTCGTGTTCATCAAGTCGGATCGGCCCGTCCGCTTTCGATCGGGAACTTCAAGTCACGTAAAACTTCAGCCTGCCAAGTTCAGTGGATACTATGCCCCAGACAGAACGGCTGCAGTGTTGTTCATCGGCGGGGTTACGCAAGGTCCGCCCCGACGGCGTACTTCAGTGTACCACCATACCGCAACAGCTGCGGGCTAAGAACACTTCTTCTTTTTCTCTAACAAATGCACACAAGATGCTGTTGTGTCCTCGTGTGAAAAGGTTAGCAACTAACAGAAAGTTGGACGAGCGCAGACCGCTACAGGGCTTTAAAAACCTAATAAGAAAAAAAAACAACGATAATTTGCCCGTCTCTCCTCGAAACCGACATCGGTCTGTCCGATGATCTTGTCGTCATTCACAGGAAGACGAGATAAAACGTTACTCGCTCCCGGGAGGGAAATTCAGCCGTTATAACACAAAGTTAACAGAACAGGTGCGGATGAAACGGGGAGGGGGAAAAGAAGCCATGATAAAAGCCCAGAACGATAAAATACAATACAAATCAAAAGTGTTATCGGAGCAATAATATGTACACAATAGTATTAAATGAAAGGAGCCACAAAACTAATTGAAGTGCACATTTAATAGTCCCCGTGTTGACTTGACTGGATCATTCTTCTCAGCGGTAACAGGAAACACAACCAGGACACAATCTATGCCTCAAACTGCCCTGGAGGGAGGAAGGAGTTTAGTTATCGAGTAAACGCTAACAACGGAGCTACGCTAAATCAATCACACTGGAAACCAACGCCGCGGCGGCGGAAGTAGCGCCGGGGTCACAGACGCTCTGTTTAGCGAGCGAGCTAATTGTGTGATTTCTTTCCGGGTGGTTATTTATGTGCGGTTTCAGGAACAAGTAAAGTGATATTTTCGATTGAAGCTTTATTTGTGTTCCTTAGATTCTCTTGAGTTGGAAGAAATCAAGCAGCAGTGTCGTTGACATGCTGAAGAAAAAAGACGCTTGTGACAGGATCTCTAATTCCCCTGCTGGGAACCATCTTGGGGGGGGGGGAAATGAATTAGTTTCTTCCCTTTTTTTTTTTACTTCCAAGAGACCGGAATTGAAGCAGAATATGGGTAATTGCTTTAAGACCTCCCACGGTGGGATTCGGAGAGAGTTAACACGTTCGAATGCACATTTCTTGACATTTCCTGGCTACTTTAGATTAAACACTGTTAAATGTCCACTGTCCCTTGTCTTAAGCGAAAAACAGTTCTTGAAATTGAATGAACTTCAAAAAATGTCTCCCACAAAACAAATTTCGTTATACGATACAGTATAAAAAAAAAAATATTAATACAGCCGCAGAAGCGAATGGCAATTTTCGATTTTCAATTTGAAGTTTCTATGAATATGGCGCTCGGGAAAATCATGTGGTCATTTCCCCTCGCATTGGTTAAGAGCAAAAGAAATACGCGTGGTTTAGTTTTCGCTCTCAAACTACTTGGACAGAACGGAACAACAGGAGTTGCTGCCAATTTCTCGTAAGAAGTTGAAGCTTGCATCAGTCGAGTCCCGGGAGTGAATTTCGTTAAAATGGCAGAACATTGATTTTTGTGAGGCTTTCTGTTCCAGGACCCTCAGACCACTTGCGAAAGTGGAAGTGAATAACTATTCTGTGCAACATTGTTGTTTGGTTCAGTCCTGACGTGTGTGTGTGTGTGTGTTGTGTGTGAGAGAGAGAGAGAGAGAGAGAGAGAGAGACAGAGAGACAGAGAGAGAGAGACAGAGAGACAGAGAGAGAGAGAGAGAGA
>PIJE02000880.1:7500-12500 GCA_002895965.2 Coryphaenoides rupestris
CCGGTCACTCCGATTTCCAATTGCGCCGTCTCCCGCCGTTTCCTGGAGCGCATCTACAGCTTCCTGTTTGCTGATGACATCGCTCCTCCTGACCTTCACCCCTCCGCCGCCAACCCGCCGGTCATCCCCCGCTATCTGTTTCCTCTTCCTGTCCGGCCGGCTGTGCGCCGCTCCGTCTCTGCTTCCTGTGTCCACCTTGGCAGGAACAGTAAGTAGGTCGGCGGTCAGGCAGGATGCGTGTGTTGTGGTGCTGTTGGTGCTGGTGGTGGTGCTGCTGGTGGTGGTGGTGGTGGTGGTGGTCAGCCTCAGTTCAGCACTGAGCGCCCTGGCTCCAACTGAAGACGCGGGTCTCCCCAGGAGGTCGCCGGCAATGTCTCTACCGCCGTCTTTCACAGCGATCTCAAGAACGTTGCGTTTCTGCGACACGCTCTCCGTGGTGGGTTTCTCCCGTTGTCTGGCGTCTCTGACGGGGCGGGAATGTGAGGAGGGAACATCCGAGGTAGCGAGGCCCTGTGATTGGTCTGCGCGGGTTCCCGGTGCTTTGGGATGATGAGGTAAGGAGTCCCGTTGATCCATACAGTGGATCTGCGGCCCCAGAGCCAGAGATGAAGAGCTCTTCACAGGTCCCAGGGTCGATGCCGGGACCCGACCGAAAGGACCGCCCCGACACATGACGCTCTGCCCACCCAGGAATGTGGCGAGACTCTTGAAGACGTCGTCCAGCCCGTTCTGATGAGCATGGAGCCGGCGGAGGAGGGAGTCAGATGCATCCGTCTCGTCGTCCTTCTCTCCATCTTTACCTCCGTCTTTGTCTCCGTCTTCCTCCTCTCCATATTTTTGTCCATCTACCTGCTTACCCTTCTTCCCAACTCCCTCTTCCTCTGCAACTCCAATTCCGGGAATCTGAGGCTTGACCCCATCCATGTTGCCTTGACAACCCTCATCATCATCATCATCATCATCATCATCACTGTCGCCGGTGGCCACCGCTGCCCTCTTCCTCCTCCACCCGAGGCCATCCTCACACTCCTCCTCGGCGTCCCCATGGGAAACTGCGCAGCTGTGGGTGGGGCTTGTCTGGAGTATGGGTCTGATCAGCACCCCCTGCTCCAGGTCATCTTCATCCTCCCCCAGCGAGGACACCGGAGAGCCCTGCCAGCTGAGCACCGGGGGGCTGGTGGCCGGGCTCTGCCCCAGCTCCAACACGACCCCTAGCCCAGCGGCGGGCTGCAGGTCTGGGGCTTTCAGCACGCCGGAGCACCTCTGGGCTGGTGGTTTGGCCTGGAGGAGCCCCTCTGTGCGGCCGGTACTCGAAGGTGCTGGGGGTCGGTCCGGGAGGGCGGAGAGGGGGTTAGCTTCTCGTCTGCCTTGCGATGGGAGGGAGGGCTTGGCGGTGATGGTCGCGGTCTTCTTAGGGGCTGTGTTTGTCGGGGCAGGATTGGTGGGAGGTGGGAGTTTCGAACAGGAGAGGCGCGGGAAGGGAGGAGAGATTCCTACAGTGGAGACGGCGGTATAAGAGTTTGCCGTGTGGTCGACTGGCAGCTTGCATTGGGATGACTTCTGTGCTCTTCTGGGTCTTTCTCTGTGTTTTAGCTTGGACGGGAAGGTTGTGTCTGTGGTGGCCGATCTTTCTTGGACAGGACTTTGAGCCGCCTTAACGGAGGATCTGCTGCTGCTGGCGGCGGCGGTGACGATGAACCCATCTTTAATCCGTTCTCCATGGATTCGGTCGAACCCGACGGGTCTTTCAAACGCTTGCTTTTGTCCCGCCTCTTTTTCCTCTCGTGTCGGACTTTTGAGTCTTCCCTCCTAGAAGAGAGGCATTTCAACCGTCTGATCTTCTTCTCCTTCACCTCCTCCCTACTCCTCCCCTCGCTCGCTCTGCACTCCGTCGTCGTCCTCTCCTCCTTCTTCTTCAGTCTCTCCTTCAGTCTACTCAGTTTGTCTGGTTTCCGCTGCTCGCGTCGCTTCCGCTTGGTCTCCGGGAACTTCAAGACTCTGGGCTTCTTGTGGACGGCCTTCTGAGGACCGCGTGGCTGCGAGGAAGTCTTCTTACATTTGACCTCTGACCTCTCGGCGCATACCTTGGATCCAGAAGAAGAGGCCGCGGGACAGGCCGTGTACGAAGGACCGGAGACTAAGATGTCTGACGTGGGGACTCTCGGGGCGGGCGTCGGTTGTTTTCTAGACAGGGCCGTGGAGGCGGGACCCGGGCCGTCTCTTCTCGAACCGGCCCTGGGACGAGGGATGGGAGTGGGAGACCCGGAGGGGTTGAGGGCAGCGGGAGGTCGTCCGTCTCTGGAGGAACAGTGGAGGGAGGGAGGAGGGGAAAGGTCTGTAGCGGAGCTCTCCGTGGAGCCAGGGTTTCTGGACTTGCACCTTACAGTTGTGTGTATGTCGTCTTCCTGCGTCGCAATGGGAACAAATATTACAGTTTAGAACACATAATGGCCAACAGCAAAAAGAAGAAAATGTCCAGCATTACATAATGTATTTACTATAAAATTGAGTGAGGGTAAGGATAAGGGTTAACTAGGGGCAATAGTTTTCTGGTAATTAGTCTCTATAAAATAACCAAATTGTAATTGTATTTCATCTAAATAGTATAAACCAGCAAAAAATACTTTTCTCCCCAAAAGATAGTTTGATAGATATGAATGATTTTTGTAATTGTATAGCTCACTGTGCTTTGCTTGTATCCATGGCCCCTGGGGTCCACCCAGTACGCCCGCGGAGAGGGGCTGTGCGGTGCGGTCTGGAGCTGGCCGGTGTGCCTGGGGTGGAGGAGGAGGTGGTGGTGGTGGTGGTGGTGGTTGTTGGGAGAGTGGGGACGATGGTGGTGACCGTAAGGCACGCGCGTGTGTTCTGCTGGTGTGTAGGACGAAGGTTTGTTGTGGTCGCCCTTCGCTCTGCTGCTGCTGCTGCTGCTGCTGCCGCTGCCGTGGTGCGTTGTCCTGCCAACACCACCTCCACTGCTGGTGCCGCCACCGCCGCCGCCGCCGCCGCCGGGCGTGGAGGCGGGCCGGTGGTGGCCGTGGCGAGGGGTGGGGGGGGAGCGCCGCTGGGTCTGACCTGATGGTTTGCTGTCGTGGAGGCCGGCACCTCCGTATCGCAGCTGAGAGGTGTCCTGAAATAACCCGGGAGGATTGTTTAGAGATTGAGCCATCATCATGGACATCGTCGGCTTCTGGTCAAACACGGTCACATATTTTGTGTATCAGTGCACCTAATCAATCAAAACATATTTCGGAACAATCATCGCCATCAACAGATTAAACAATGCTCTCATTCAGAGCATTCATTGTGTTTATTGCAAACACCAAACCTAGCTCACCTGATCAAAAGGGGGCCATGACTGGAGGCAGGATATTCTAGCGGCAAACCAATAACCAAAGCCCCAAAGTCCTCAGTCTACCTGAAGGCCTCCTTGAGCTAGATGCCACTCACACCCTACCTGCTCCTTAATGACATGCATCTAAATGGCATCTAAATCAATTCACCGTGAGTGAGTCACTTTGGATAAAAGCATCTGCTACATGACTAAATAGAAATAGTGAAATAGCAATGATTCGGAACGATCCTTCACATCCTGAAAGGTGCTGCTGAAGGTAAGATGTAAGAGCCGTAATTTTAGAGTAATTTGTTAGAAATGCCGCAGCCATTTGTCAGCTATTAGCGGGTGAAATGCTCCGTGAGATATCTGCTCTGGTAGACTGCGCGCCCGATCTCTGGTCATTTACGGCCAATCAGGGCATCTCTTCTCTGACGGGTTTCAGGGGGAATCCATCCTGGCCAGTCAGTCACAGTTTCAACCATCTGTCAACGACGCCTGCCATATTGGCGAGGGCAAGACAAGCCTGTAAACACATATTGGAGATGTGGTTTATCTGGATAAAAGTACTATGATGATAATATAATGATAATATAATGATTATATATATATATGACCTATATATAATATATAGATATATATCATTATATATTATAATAACATTTTCTTTACTCCATGTAGACCATAAACCCTTGCATGTAAAAATGACTCACTGACATCAGTTAACAAATGGAAACAGTATAATGCTTTTCATCCAGAGAGAAACACCCAGTATATTTATATTGGTTTACAGGCCTGGTCCTGGCCTCTCCAACATGGCAGTGACCTGAGGTAGCACAGCAGGTCAAATGTGGCGTCTCCTGTACGTATGGCTACGGCTGCGACACTTCTCATGGCGGAGGGGGTAGAAAGCGACGGGATCATTTTCCGGTGGTTGTTTTATTTTCCCAAATCTACAACAACGGCCACGTTCAGAGTGACAGGCGTGACCGTGTGTGTGTGTGGTGTGACGTTATTAAAACCCAGTGGACCTGTTGCAGTGGTGGCGACGGCGTCCGGGGGTCTAGGCGATGGCGAGGGCTGTCTCTGTCGCTCAGCTGCCTCCACTTGTCATGGTGACGGGGCGGAGGAGACGGCCCGTCTGGCGGTGATGACGAATGTTTGGACCCAGTGAACGACGTCTAACCAACAGAGAGAGAGAGAGAGGTGGTACAGTTGTAGGCGTGTGTGTGTGTGTGTGTGTTGATCTCTACCATAGGGTGGTGCTGTTGAGCAGTTCTATATGAAGTTTGAAATTGACTTTTTGAAATAGATTTTTTTTAAACCTTGTATTCTGAGTTTGATCCTCAATGACAACCCCACCTGCTCAGGACCGTCGCTGCGTCTCCTCTTGGCCGGGCAGTCGTCGCGGGAGGCCGGCGGCGCGTGGTGCTGGGCGAGCTGGTCTCGGTGGTGCTGGTAGACGTCCGGTCGCTTCCAGCCCCCCGCCCGGTGGTCCACTATCCTGCCCGCCGCGTTCCGGTAACAGTCCGGCTGGGCCCATCTCTCGAGCTCGGCCTCTCTGGCGGCGGCGTGGTAGGGAAGAGGAGGCCCGTACTGAAACACACACACACACAACACACACACACACACAGTGTTGTTTATCAAGTATGAAACATGTGTGTATGAT
>PIJE02000880.1:15000-22500 GCA_002895965.2 Coryphaenoides rupestris
TTCGGTCATATTGTGATGACTGCATTGTCGCTGAGGAGATTTTAAGGTCAAATCACTTGATTGACTTTTGACCTTTGGAATAACGTGGCGGAAACCAAACACTTCTGAAACAAACCAAACCAAACTGACAGGGATACAAACTATTGGCATTTTGGCTGATAAGCAATAATCGATGATTAACATAAATGTGTCAGCCAGACTCCAGCGGCCAGGTGTGTCTCAACGCTTCCAAAGCAAGACATTAAAGGAAGTGTTGCCGTGGCGACTGACCTGTTGCTGGGGCTCCATGTGCGGTCGCTTACTGGACCCCACTGTCCTCTATTAGGTCCTCCATTTGGCTGGGAACGGTGATAGTCCTCGTGGGCGATCACTTTGGCGTGAAACAGATGCTGGTTTCCACTTCGCCCGTGCGCGGTCCGTCTATCTACGGCGAATTGGGGCGCGTTCGGTATTGTGTCAGCCAGACTCCAGCGGCCAGGTGTGTCTCAACGCTTCCAAAGCAAGACATTAAAGGAAGTGTTGCCGTGGCGACTGACCTGTTGCTGGGGCTCCATGTGCGGTCGCTTACTGGACCCCACTGTCCTCTATTAGGTCCTCCATTTGGCTGGGAGTACCAGGTGTCTCGGCCTGGGTACAGCTCAGACGGGTGATACATCCAGCCTGGAACCACACAATGTTTCTGTTCACAGTCTCATTTCAAGGGCCCCTACAGGTTGACGGCAGACATTTGGAGGGACGGAACTCAGTAGCCGAACACCAATATGCACACACAGTGAGCTCTTTCTGGTTTTGTCATTTCTGAATCCAATTTTAAATCAGCACACACTCACCCACAGACAGACAAGGTAAGAAACTGTATCCTCACCAATCGTGGAATGGACTTTAGTTCACACCTGGGATGGTAAACCTCGACCTGGCGACAAGGAACAAAACATCATTGTTTTAGGCAAAAACCGCATTTGCAAAAAAAGTGTCAACGACATATAAAGATGAGAAACAATAACGTGGAATTAATCACGACAACGTCATGTAGATATGGGCACAGTTTGCGGCTTGGCACGCTTAACTTGCAGAGTGTGTGTGTGTGTGAGAGATGGAAGGTCTTAAATTGACCGCCTATCAGCGGATACCGGCGTGTGATTGGACAGTTGGCTGTCAGCTGATGTTGGCTGGTGTATGTGCCGCCTGAACCCAGCAACTATGATTTCTCTTCCGGAAAGAGGAAAGTGAAGTGTTTATAACCGTGCATTGCAGGGATTTGACTTCCCGTCGTGAGAGATTTACAAGTTTAATTCCGCGCCAGTGTGTACAGCTGTGTGACAGATTACCCCCGCCTCTTACTACCGGCTGGTAAATATTTATACCATAAAAACTTGATTGAAGAGAAATAAGGCTGAACACGTGTGGAAAGGTGGGGCTCATATTTATTTTAGTGTATTTTAATGTCATTCAGATAAAGTTCAACTCAACATCGTCCTTTAAATTCACATTTAAAATCCTCCTTTTGGGATGTTTGGAAAATGTTATAAAATGTGTTGTAATGTGTCTTTGCACACTCGAGAACGCACTATGCAGATCAAATATATTAGAAATATAATATGTCATGATTTATTGTCTTTCTTGTGTGTCTGAAACACCCTTCCCTTACTAATTCCTCGTCCATGAACCTTTAACGTTGACACACACACAGTACATCTGCATCTCACTGTGGCCTGGCGTAGCAGTTAGCACCGGTGTTAGCGCAACTTGGCAGTGGCTCCATGTTCCCGTTTCCAGTCTCTCAGGAGGAGTTTGTCTCCCAACACACACGGGGAGGTGACAGACGCTCCACGGCAGCTCCTACTGCTGGCCGGGGCCCGGCGTGTTTACTCATCAGTCTGCACCCCGGACCCTGGACGCTGCGCCGTTGCCAAGGAAATGCTAACAATCATTATCATGGCCCAGATGCTGAGCCGAATCTCCATTGCCTCCCACTACGCTCTTTCACCGTCACGTCCCAGGCTGTCACACCTCGTTCCTGGTGAGGCCCCCTGCTGACGTGAAAAGCCCTCGCTGCTGTTGAACTGTATAGCTTTCGACAGTGTGTGTGTGTGTGTGTGTGTGTGTGCATGTGTCAGACAGAGGCACTAAATGAGAGAGAGACAGAGAACTAGAGAGAGAGAGAGAGAGAGAGAGAGAGAGAGAGAGAGAGAGAGAGAGAGAGAGAGAGAGAGAGAGAGACACACAGTCTTACCTTGCTGATGATAACTTATTGGACCTGGGGGTTCATAAACTAGACAACAGTCCTGGTTCCTAATCCATCATCCATCTGCTCCTTCAAATCGACATCCTCACTCCCTTTTGCACACACACACACACACACACACACACACACACACACACACACACACACACACACACACACACACACACACACACACACACACACACACACACACACACACCCACAAAGGTAACAGGGGAGTTAGGAAGTGCCCCAGTCACATGGTCCACATCTGGATACAACAGAGACGCTCCTATATTGTTTCACCATAGAAAACCAGACACGATGGTTCATTATCTATTGCCGTTCATCGTCTATTGTGTCGCACAACCTTTCACGTTCACACCTGGATTCATGTTAGGACTGGAAGAAGAGAATGGGTTACAGTCAGTGATTACATGTATTGATTGGAGTAATGGAGAGAGAAACATTACATTGCACTCATAGGAGAGCAGACCAGTGGCGTGTTGTCGGTCACTTTGTCGGCTGGCGGAGGAAGGAAGCCTCTTCCTGTCCTTGGAAACAGGACATCCTGTTGGGCCCAGATGAGGCGACCCGGCTCAACTGTTTTTATGTTCTCGTGTCCTTTAGAAACACGCCAGCGGGAAAAAAAAAGACAAGAATAGAATCAACGTGAAAAATAGTTTTTGTTTTACAACCATGTGAGCAGTGAGTCACAGGTGACTTCATGCTCCGTTCGGGAAGTTCTTCTGGAAGGTTCTACGTGAATTCCATTAAACACAAACGCTGTGTTTAAGTTATCTGCATCAGTGTTGAACGATGGTGCTTTGACTGCGTGGGAGAGGCTACTTTGAACGAGCTATCTATCACAGAGATTCATCTGGGCAATAGCTGAAGAAATATTTATGAACAGTTTCAAGTTGACAGGAAGCGCCTGATAACTTCCAAAACTGTCATAAGTCAAATTTTACAAATTACAAAAGGAAAGATGAACGCAGCGGCATTCTAAATCACATGAGTGTGTTATTCTGAATAACTTTGTGTTCTAGAACCTTTGAGGTTCTTGTGTATGGTGAGCACACCGGGTTACAGAGACTTCCTCACAGTGACTGACAGCAACAGACATGAGAACGTCTCAGATCATCTCTAGACCAACATCTGGTCGACGCGTTTACTACACGCTAGCTAGGAGTTATAGACAATAGCAGTTATACGTCCAGAGAGAGAGAGAGAGAGAGAGAGAGAGAGAGAAGAGAGAGAGAGAGAGAGAGAGAGACATAGGAGAGAGAGATAGAGAGAGAGACAGAGAGGGAGTGGAGACTCTCACTCAACTGTGAGAGGTCAGTTGGTCTCTCACCCCCCGAAGGAGCACGCTCAGAGACTAACACGCACCCGCAGGTCTCAGAATGTCTCTACTACACCCACCAAGAAAGCAGAATGCACGCAATGACACCGCAGGAGTTCACAGTAAGTCTCATCACCCCGAGAGAGAGCAAGACAAAACGAGCAGAGTCACCCTGCCACCGGAGAGGGGTCAGGCAGCGTCATCTCACCCCGAAAGGGTCACCTGACAACCCCGGTTAAATGTTGTTCTTAATGCCGTTCTTCAGATCAACTCCTCCGTTAGAGACAACGCTTCACCTCTGCAATGCACCGGGCGTCACAGAGACGTTTTATCTCAAGAATGTTGAACCTTCATGAGGTCCTACAGTACGTGATCGTTGCTCAAAAGCCTTGAAAACCAAACACTTGATTTGGAAAGCATAATGTGCACACAGTGTCCTATAGGATCTGCTTCTCCACTGCCAGGGTTGACAGGAAGTGCCTGATTTACTGTACCGCCACAATAAAAGTCAATTAAAGAACGTTTTGTTTTGCTTTTGGGAAACTGGGATTGCTTTGGATAATAAACCATTCTGCTGCAGATGAGGAAACCCAGTGGAAATGACGCAGAGCAAGCGTGAGTAAAGAATTTATCAAAACATGTTTATTTCTTCTCAACAACAACAGTATGTCACAGAAAAATCACAGAGGGTCTTAAGACAGGTCCGGCTCGGGGTTGCTTTGTTTGCTGTTGTTTTTTTGTAGTTTTTATGCATTTCCTTTCAAAACAGTAGAAGTGCAAAATAAATAAAAACACTTGGAGAGGAGAACACGTCGTTCAAATAATCAACATGAGGACCAGACGCAGAACAAAACAGATAGATTGGTGTCTCATTGTTAGACCTTCGCAGAAGTGTTGAGAATTACAGCTATTGTTCAAGTTCATCATAAAACACAGGATGCCTCACCGTGACAACCATGACAAGAACCACAAAATAAAAGATTTTCAAAAGATCTGCAAGTAACCTCTTCGAGGCATCATAACCAGTACATAGACATCGTTCCGATAACGTTAACCAGTAGAACGTACCGGGGTACACACTTCTAAGCACCATTTCATCGGTTGAAGTGATTTTCATACAGAAATACGAGGTTTCACAAGGAATGTGGGGAAAGCGGGGGTCCACTACCCACAATTCATGACAGTTGTATTTTTTATTTTTTACCGTGTAGCCCCATATTCAATGAAGTACCATTGCAATAAATATATTTACGAAAAACAACCATATACAGTATAAATAAAGTCACAATCTACAATTCTTCCTTTCATTTTCTTTGTAGTCCGAAAAGATCGGATTGGGAACATAAAGAGGTATAAAATGGCGATTTTTTTTTTTAAATACGTTTGAAAGCAGAATGAGAAACGCTGCTGACTTAAGTTGTGTTACAGTGATGGTAGCACAAATTCTTCACACAGATCAAATATCTAACCATTTCTAAAGCAGATTTGGGATTAAAAACAAAACAAGAAAAGTCAACTAAACAGAAAAATATATACATTGATTGTTGGCAAAATTTTGAAAAATTGCTACTTTGATTATTTTCCAAAGAGATGTTTCCAAGCATCTTGGGAACATCTCTGAGAAGTCGCCAATGTTGAACTTCTCTGACAAAAAATTCTAGCAACATATTATTTGATCAATGTTTTAATCAACGAACCAACATGAAAAATAAAGTTCCAAAAACTCAACATGCAGGCATGTTGAAACGTCTGTTGCTATTGCCTTGTTTGGAAAACCATTGAAATTGAGCAAAACGTATTTAAATGAATTGTAATGTATTTCAATGTTTAAGGTTATTATTTGCGATTAAAAATAAAGAAATCGTAGAGGCGCATCAGGGAATGTAACATAGAGCAGCCACATCTGTCAATGGGCTTGTAAAAGTCTTCTACCAGGGCTAGCCCTTATCTGGGAGGGCTACGCTAGCTAAGTAGCAGTACTCTCTCTACAAAGCCCAAATACAACAGGACTGGTCTTCACTTGATTGTAGGTATTGCAGTCAGACTAATGATTTATGACCTCTCACTCTTGAAACTCTGCTTCAAATGATTGCGCGTCCCTTTGGCAATCTGAGAGTGTGTCAACCCCAGTCCAGATGATCCCCCGGCAAACCTCTACTCACCAACTATGTACAATATACAGTCACGATTTACAACGCTCCCGCTTCATCTACCGGGGAGGAAATAGAAACGAGAGGTAAAAACACAAACAAACTATGGGATGGCGTTCCCATTGAAAAAACTAAAAAACGTTGTATGGTCAGCACCACATCGTACACAACTGAGCAGGACTTGAATGGAAAACAAAGACATCTTAATTCACCACAAGTCGGGCTACGCCAGGTTTCCAACGAAGAACAAAACCATATTAGTCCTCTAGTAAACCCGTATTTCAGAGAAACGTTTTTTCTTTTCATAATCATTTTTTTTCTTTCATACTTACTACATAAAACACTAGATCTGTGTCGTATCGTCAAATTGTCTCCGTTTTTTTAAAATACAGTTCACAAGGCCAATGTGGTGCACCTCTAGGCTGGTGGAACGTTTTAAATACTTCAAAATCCTTATCAGAGTATACGAGATCGGAATAGCACCTCGGATTGTACACAGAACGAGGAAATACAAATGTCGGAGTTTTACCTGAATACCAAAAAACAGAAACCGATTGGTTCAATGCCAGTGTGAAAAAGATCTCCCCCTGCTGGTACCAGAGTGTCACAGCACATTCATGGACATATAGAATAACTAGATTGGTGTGTGTGTGTGTGTGTGTGTGTAAAAAAAATCTACAGGATTTGCATAAAAGTACCTGAATTAACATAGAAAATCGGCTACTTGACGCTTCTGTATCACAGCGGAGTCCGTTGAACATGTAAGACCTGATTCCCAGTGCTGGGGGGGGTGAGCCCGCCATTTTTATTGGTCTGCATTTGATATGCTTGAGTTTGAACCAGTCTAGTCATTCTATGTAAAAACACACGTCCAATCAACAGCTGGTATGGGGAAGACAGTGAGCTAAAGACGTTGATGGCTGGAAGCGTGTCCATACCTTGTTGTGTGATGTAAACAATATCGAGTAAACATGATTGGCTGTTTTGAAAAAAGAGTGTTTGTAGAAACAGGTTGCCTTGACGACGACGACGGCTTGTGCTGCGGCCCCTTTAAGAGTTTTGGTTATGGCTGATCGACGGCATGATGTACGCCCTTACTTGGAGAGGGGGGGCGGAGCCTAGAGAGAGAGTGAGAGGGAGAGAGAGGGGAGAGAGAGGGGTCAAGAGAGAGAAGGGGGAGACGTAGACAGGGAGAGAAGAGAGAGAGAATGAGAGAAGAGAGGGAGACAAATGACAATTCCAGTTTCCTGTTGGGTTCCAGGACACTTTAGCTTGTCGTCCCACCGGCTATGGTTTAGTTTATCAGTGCTGGCTGGGTTTGTGTGTGTGTACGTTTTTGACTGAGTTTTTTTGCTCCCTTCCAATCGCTGGTCAGCTTTATCACGTTTGCTGTGGTTCAGCCGGTCTGGTTGCTTCCAGTTTTGTCTAGACCCCGCCCCCAGGAACATGATTGGTTGACACTAATTTGAGGTGAAAGAAAGTTAAACGCCCCATTCACACAGATTTGAGCTTGTCTGTCACCAGACTTTAGATTAGATCACCTTTGAGGGTGAAAGATACTGATCAGAGCGCAGGTGACCCTTCGGGGGTGAGAGACACTGACCCGGGTGCAGGTGACCCTTCGGGGGTGAGAGACACTGACCCGGGTGCAGGTGACCCTTCGGGGGTGAGAGACGCTGACCCGGGTGCAGGTGACCCTTCGGGGGTGAGAGACGCTGACCCGGGTGCAGGTGACCCTTCGGGGGTGAGAGACGCTGACCCGGGTGCAGGTGACCCTTCGG
>PIJE02000880.1:25000-42500 GCA_002895965.2 Coryphaenoides rupestris
TTTATTGTTTTATTGTTATTTGTGCTGTTTTGCACAAACACAGCTGAAATGTCCCTATATCTAACTATAATGTAACTATTGTGCACTTCCATGAATTAAAATCAATAATGCATGAATAAAAGCGACTAAATCCTGTTTTGTAAATTAAATGAAATGTCATTTACTGTTGTAGCTACTCCAATTCTAACTGTATGTTTTCCTTCTAATTGTCCCGGGCCACTTTGTAAGTCTCTTTGGATGAGGGTGTCCGCTGAATGAATATGAATAAAGTTGTGTCTTGTTGTTACCGTTGAGCGGCCCCACGTTCCAGGCGATGTTGTTGCACCAGCCCACCGCCTGCACCCAGTGGACGGTGCCGGCGTTGATCCACACCAGGTCCCCGGGCCGCTGGATGAAGCGGTACACCGGGATGTTGGAGCTGTACAGATCCTCCAGCACCGGCCACCAGGACCCCGTCAGGTAGTCCACGCCGTGCCTGCGCACAACCACGCGCAAACAATAACGTGCGGACGGCGTCATTCCGCAACCCGATTAAATAATGTGTGAATTAATACCCTAGTTAACATGGACACCACTAGTAAATGATTACTAGATCATTTGTTAATGCTTAATACTGCATCAGCTAATGTTTATTAATGGTGAAAATAATCATTCCATTAGTTTTTTATAGCACAAATATCTTGGATCGAACCCAGAACCTTCCGTCTGGCAGTGGAACCCTGTGCCCCACTGTTGCTATGACTACTATAAGAATATTGTGTGTGTGTGTGTGTATTGTGAATTATGATGCGTGTGCATATATTGTGTATTGTTACATTGTGTGTGTATTGTGTATGGCGATGTCTTATGAGTGTGTGTGTCATACGAGTGTGTTATGACAGCGTGTGTGTGTGTGTGTGTGTGTATTGTGTATTATGACTACAGTGTGTGTACACTGTGTCATGTGTGTGTGTGTGTGTGTGTGTGTTGTGCAAGTGTATTATGTATTATGATGACACTGTGTCATAAGAGCATGAGTGTGTGTGTCGTGCAAGTGTATTATGACAGTGTGTGTGTGCATTATGATGACAATATGTGTATACTGTGTCATATGAGTATGTGTGTTGTGCGAGTGTATTATGACAGCGTGTGCGTGTGTGTATGTGTCTGTTGTGTGTGTGTGTATGTGTATATGTGTGTGTGTGTGTGTGTGTGTGTGTGTGTGTGTGTGTGTGTGTGTGTGTGTGTGTGTGCGTGTGTGTGTGCGTGTGTGTTGTCTCACTCACTTCTCACAGAAGCTGTTGATGGAATGCCAGTAGTTCTCGTGCACGGCGAACCACTCGCAGTCTCCCGGGCCGATGTTGATGTTGACCGAGCAGAAGTTGTTGTTCTCCTGGTGACCTGGTGACCCGCCACACGCCACACGGCGTTAACATCACGTTGCTTTGACATCCGTGCACTATTTACTCATTTAGCACAGACTCAAATTTCAGGAATTCAGATAAATGTTGCTGAAGGGGAACTTCTAACTTTTAAACAACAATTTCTTAGGGTCATTTCCACACCTACCGGGGCTTTTGGACAGTTTGTCGGTTGCCTTCTTCAATATTTGATCACCGTGCGAGCAGACCCCCCACATCCAATGGGAGCCCATTCAACATCCAGCTCCACGTTAAGACTCATTGTAAACTCACGTCCTTGTTTCTCTTGACTGATGCTGCGTCCCTAGTTTTGACTGCATGTGTTTTGCACTTGCAATGTAAAAAACACCCGATTTTAAAAGCGCTTTATAAATAAACTTTATAAATAAACTTGAACTTATAATTTGAGTGTAGTTTGTTAGAAATGACCTAGCCATCGGCCAGCTATATGTGAGTGAGTAAATGTGTTGTGAGAATATCTGTTTCTAGTTGACTGCCCCTGCCTCTGTATGGGCCCATTTAGTTTTTAGATCGCTACTGGGTCGTTTCTAACCAATCAGGGCATCGCTTCGCTGACTGGTTGGGATGATTCATATTGCCGGTCAGTCACGGGTGCGTGAATCGCAACGCTTCTCAATGGTGAGCAGACATAGGGAGGGAGGGAGGGAGCAGAGAAGGAGATGGGGTGAGGTCGGGGTGGTCAGGGTGTCAGGGTGTCAGGGGGGTCAGGGGGTCACCTGGCGTCCTGCTGCCCGGGACCTTCATGTAGAGCTGCACGGAGTTCATGCCCAGGATGGTCTGTCCCACGTAGCTCAGCATGTTGTTGCTGGACGCCACGCGCATGAAGGAGGGCAGCTTCATCAGCTCCTGCAGCTGCAGCTTCCACCTGCAGGGAAGCCGGCGCTTTACCATCCGTTCACTCACAGGGAACCCAGATACACCCAGTCACTCCATAGGACCATAGGGTAGCATAGCACAACACAGCCCACGTGGCTCATAAAGGGCTGGAGGGCGGCAACAATATTTCCACTGTTTCTGAGTTCAATTCAGTTCAGACAACTTTATTTATCCCTAGAAGTGCAATTAGTCGCTACAGAAAATATCAGCAATTCTATTTGCATTTTTGAAGCGCTGAGCAGCAAACATTGTGTGTTTTCAGTTGATACATGACCAAAACAATGAATCAATTATCATCAATTATCTTGATCAATTAATTGTTATATTCAATTAGCATAATTATTCTAATCAATTCATTAACATAATGTAATGTTATAAATGGTATTTAATGTATAACACAAATGTTTGGCTTCACAAAGAGCGCTATTGATGTGGACAAACACTGAATCCATGAGCTCACCTCTTGGGGTCCGACAGGTCAATGTTGGTCCCAAATTTAATGATCTTTCCAACCGGCTTCTGCTCTGGGCTGGGGGTGAGGGGGGGAAGGCATTAATAGA
Organism: Coryphaenoides rupestris; assembly: GCA_002895965.2. Lineage (NCBI taxonomy): Eukaryota > Metazoa > Chordata > Actinopteri > Gadiformes > Macrouridae > Coryphaenoides > Coryphaenoides rupestris. Next base: position 27,858 of record PIJE02000880.1, read on the forward strand.
ATAAATAATAGAATAAATCAAACCATAACCATTCCCATTTAGAACACCTAGTTTTTGACTACATACATACATACATACATACATACATACATACTTACATACATACATACATGAGATTCCTCTAATTCAAGTTAGATGATCCATTGCTATTCATGACGGGCCGTTTCAGAAGGTGTCTCCCCTACTGACCTTGGGGTGCTGGTGGTCGGAGCCGGTGGGCTGGTCTTGCTGGTGGGGGGAGCAGCACTCTTGGTGTTGGGGGGGGGGGTGGTGGTGGTGGTGGTGGTGGTGGTGGTGGGCGGGCTGCCTGCCGTCTCCTCTGACTCCACTATCTCTCCCTCCTCTTCGTTCTCACTATCCTTCTCCTCCTAGAGAATATATATACGTCTTCATGAGCTTAGCGTGGCAGCGTGGTTGTCTGGCAACTGCAAGGTTGCAGGTTCGATCTCCGGGCTCCGCCCCCGGGCTCCGCCTCCGCCTAGTGTCGAGGTGTCCCTGAGCAAGACACCCTAACCCCTCCTAACTGCTCCCACTGAGCTGGCTGTTGCCTTGCATGGTTCAGTGCATGAATGTGTGTATGAACGGGTGAATGTGAGGCAATATGTGCTTTGGATAAAAACGCTAAATAAATACAATCAACTTACCATTGACCATATGTATGTAAGTCAAGTTAATAACAAATATGTCTTTAGAATCCACCGTATTTCATGTTTTTATTCAAGTTAACATCTTCAAATGTATGTAATGTATTGTTAGTTTTGCGCTCACCAAAAAAGCAACCAATTGTGATTCAGTACATTGCAATACAAATCTAGAACAACATAAACATGAATATAAACACACATTTAAAACAAGGAACACGACAGCACAGTCCCTCGCAACATAAAAGAGGGCAGAACTGTCCACGGTCTCAAATGATAATTTTTTATCAGACAGGAATTACATAATGAAGCTTCCTGATGAAACCCCATTAAGCTGTTATCTCGCGGAGCTCTTGGCTTTCATCTTGCGGTGGCTAACATGGTGGCTAACGCCCAGGGTTTCCTCCATCCCACTGCGCACATTTCTCCACAGCTTACATAATTCTATATTATAGAGTTGCATAACCTAAACACTTCTTCGGGTAGCCACACTGTCCAAGGTGGTAGGTGTTTCTACGTATGTACTTATTGCTCTGCTATGTACTTATTTGCCTATTTGCTCTTATTATGTTGTGTAGCGTGCTTGTTTTATGCCATACTTGTATCTCATATGCATGTATGTATGTATGTATTTATCTTTCTATCCATCTATCTGAAGCAGGACTCAACTCAAGTCCTCATGGGACAGTAAATCTGAGCTAAAGTGCTAAATGCTATGTGCTACACACAGAGTCAGTGCTGCTGTATACTTCTGTGCTATTAGCTTCTGTTATCATCATCGGCCACAACACAAACAACGAGCAGCTTATCTATGTATGTATGTATGTATGTATGTATGTATGTATGTATGTATGTATGTAGTCAAAAACTAGGTGTTCTAAATGGGAATGGTTATGGTTTGATTTATTCTATTATTTAATCTATTAATGCCTTCCCCCCCTCACCCCCAGCCCAGAGCAGAAGCCGGTTGGAAAGATCATTAAATTTGGGACCAACATTGACCTGTCGGACCCCAAGAGGTGAGCTCATGGATTCAGTGTTTGTCCACATCAATAGCGCTCTTTGTGAAGCCAAACATTTGTGTTATACGTTAAATACCATTTATAACATTGCATTATGTTAATGAATTGATTAGAAGAATTATGATAATTTAATATAACAATTAATTGATCAAGATAATTGATGATAATTGATTCATTGTTTTGGTCATGTATCAACTGAAAACACACAATGTTTGCTGCTCAGCGCTTCAAAAACGCAAATAGAATTGCTGATATTTTCTGTAGCGACTAATTGCACTTCTAGGGACAAATAAAGTTGTCTGAACTGAATTGAACTCAGAAACAGTGGAAATATTGTTGCCGCCCTCCAGCCCTTTATGAGCCACGTGGGCTGTGTTGTGCTATGCTACCCTATGGTCCTATGGAGTGACTGGGTGTATCTGGGTTCCCTGTGAGTGAACGGATGGTAAAGCGCCGGCTTCCCTGCAGGTGGAAGCTGCAGCTGCAGGAGCTGATGAAGCTGCCCTCCTTCATGCGCGTGGCGTCCAGCAACAACATGCTGAGCTACGTGGGACAGACCATCCTGGGCATGAACTCCGTGCAGCTCTACATGAAGGTCCCGGGCAGCAGGACGCCAGGTGACCCCCTGACCCCCCTGACACCCTGACACCCTGACCCCCCGACCTCACCCCATCTGCCTGACCCACCACACCCACACATCTTGTTGAGCTCTGCGACAGGATTGTCTTTTGATATATTGCCGTAGACTCGATGCAAGATTTAATGGTGCTGGAGATACGATTCGAGCGTTTGGTAAAGAGAAAGAGAAGAGAAAAAGCTTGATTCTGAAACTAAACAACCCCAAAAAACTTTTTAATAAAATAAAATGCTCCTTCTCTGCTCCCTCCCTCCCTCCCTATGTCTGCTCACCATTGAGAAGCGTTGCGATTCACGCACCCGTGACTGACCGGCAATATGAATCATCCCAACCAATCAGCGAAGCGATGCCCTGATTGGTTAGAAACGACCCAGTAGCGATCTAAAAACTAAATGGGCTCATACAGAGGCAGGGGCAGTCAACTAGAAACAGATATTCTCACAACACATTTACTCACTCACATATACAGTCGCTGGCCGATGGCGAGGTCATTTCTAACAAACTACACTCAAATTATAAGTTCAAGTTTATTTCTAAAGTTTATTTATAAAGCGTGTTTTTTACATTGCAAGTGCAAAACACATGCAGTCAAAACTAGGGATACAGCATCAGTCAAGAGAAACAAGGACGTGAGTTTACAATGAGTCTTAACGTGGAGCTGGATGTTGAACGGGCTCCTATTGGATGTGGGGGGTCTGCTCGCACGGTTATCAAATATTGAAGAAGGCAACCGAAAAACTGTCTGGGTGCATCCAAAAGCCCCGGTAGGTGTGGAAATGACCCGAAGAAATTGTTGTTTAAAAGTTAGAAGTTCCCCTTCAGCAACATTTATCTGAATTCCTGAATTTGAGTCTGTGCTAAATGAGTGAACAGTGCATGGATGTCAAAGCAACGTGATGTTAACGCCGGGCGTGTGTCGGGTCAACACCAGGTCACCAGGAGAACAACAACTTCTGCTCGGTCAACATCAACATCGGCCCGGGAGACTGCGAGTGGTTCGCCGTGCACGAGAACTACTGGCACTCCATCAACAGCTTCTGTGAGAAGTGAGTGAGACAACACACACGCACACACACACACACACACACACACACACACACACACACACACACACACACACACACACACACACACACAGTGTCATAATACACAGTATATACACACAGTGTTGCCATGAGACACAATACACACACGCACACGCTGTCATAATACACTCGCACAACACACATACTCATATGACACAGTATACACATATTGTCATCATAATGCACACACACACTGTCATAATACACTTGCACGACACACACACTCATGCTCTTATGACACAGTGTCATCATAATACATAATACACTTGCACAACACACACACACACACACACACACATGACACAGTGTACACACACTGTAGTCATAATACACAATACACACACACACACACACACACGCTGTCATAACACACTCGTATGACACACACACTCATAAGACATCGCCATACACAATACACACACAATGTAACAATACACAATATATGCACACGCATCATAATTCACAATACACACACACACACACAATATTCTTATAGTAGTCATAGCAACAGTGGGGCACAGGGTTCCACTGCCAGACGGAAGGTTCTGGGTTCGATCCAAGATATTTGTGCTATAAAAAACTAATGGAATGATTATTTTACCATTAATAAACATTAGCTGATGCAGTATTAAGCATTAACAAATGATCTAGTAATCATTTACTAGTGGTGTCCATGTTAACTAGGGTATTAATTCACACATTATTTAATCGGGTTGCGGAATGACGCCGTCCGCACGTTATTGTTTGCGCGTGGTTGTGCGCAGGCACGGCGTCTGGTGGCCGGTGCTGGAGGATCTGTACAGCTCCAACATCCCGGTGTACCGCTTCATCCAGCGGCCCGGGGACCTGGTGTGGATCAACGCCGGCACCGTCCACTGGGTGCAGGCGGTGGGCTGGTGCAACAACATCGCCTGGAACGTGGGGCCGCTCAACGGTAACAACAAGACACAACTTTATTCATATTCATTCAGCGGACACCCTCATCCAAAGAGACTTACAAAGTGGCCCGGGACAATTAGAAGGAAAACATACAGTTAGAATTGGAGTAGCTACAACAGTAAATGACATTTCATTTAATTTACAAAACAGGATTTAGTCGCTTTTATTCATGCATTATTGATTTTAATTCATGGAAGTGCACAATAGTTACATTATAGTTAGATATAGGGACATTTCAGCTGTGTTTGTGCAAAACAGCACAAATAACAATAAAACAATAAATAATAAATGGGTCTAAAGGCCCAATCAACCAGAATGCCGGTATGTTTGAGAGAAAGTGACACATCATGTGATTAGTGAGAAAGCTAAACCCAAAGGTTTTAAGATGTCATTTAAAAGGCGTAGTGTGTGTGTGTGTGTGTGTGTGTGTGTGTGTGTGTGTGTGTGTGTGTGTGTGTAGCTTACCAGTACCAGCTGGCTCTGGAGCGCTTCGAGTGGAACGAGGTGAAGAAGGTCAAGTCCATCGTGCCCATGATCCACGTGTCCTGGAACGTGGCGCGCACCGTCAAGGTCTCCGACCCCGACACCTATAAGATGATCAAGTGAGTGTGTGTGTGTGTGTGTGTGTGTGGGTGTGTGTGTGTGTGTGTGTGTGTGGTTGTGTGTGTGTGTGTGTGTGTGTGTGTTGTGTGTGAGATATGCATGTCAGTCTTGTGTGTGTGTATGTATTTATGCGTGTGTGTGTGTGTCTCTGTCTGTGTGTTATGTGTGTGTTTATATGTGTGTGTGTGTGTGTGTGTGTGTGTGTGTGTCTCTGTCTGTGTGTGTGCGTGTGTGTGTGTGTACGCATCCATGTACACTCCCTAAGTGTCCTAACCGCGCCGTGCCCTCCCTCTCCAGACACTGCCTGCTGCAGTCCATGAAACACATCCAGGTCCTGAGAGACCAGTTGCTGGAGGCGGGCAAGAACATCTCCCACCAGGCGCGCGTCAAGGACGAGCCGGCCTACTACTGCAACGAGTGTGACGTACGTACCAGGAACCTGTCGGCGCGCTCTCGCCCCCTTTTTGCTCTCTCTCTCTCTCTCTCTCTCTCTCTCGTTGTTGTTCCCCATCTGCACCAACTCCAACTCTCTCCACACAAAGAGTTTGTGTGCCTTGCAGGTGGAGGTGTTTGACGGGGATGTGTTGCCTTGCAGGTGGAGCAGTTTGAAGGGATGTGTTGATTTCCAAGTGGATGTGTTTGAAGGGACGCGTGTTGCCTTGCAGGTGGAGGTGTTTGACCTGCTCCTGGTGACCAGTGAGAACAGCAGCAGGAAGAGCTATGTGGTTCACTGTGAGGACTGCGCTCGCGCCAAGAGCCCCTCGCTGGCCGGCGTGGTGGTGCTGGAGCAGTACCGCATGGAGGAGCTGATGAAGACCTATGACACCTTCACCCTGGTCAGTATCGCTCAGCCCCGAAGGGTCACCTGCACCCGGGTCAGTGTCTCTCACCCCCGAAGGGTCACCTGCACCCGGGTCAGCGTCTCTCACCCCCGAAGGGTCACCTGCACCCGGGTCAGCGTCTCTCACCCCCGAAGGGTCACCTGCACCCGGGTCAGTGTCTCTCACCCCCGAAGGGTCACCTGCACCCGGGTCAGCGTCTCTCACCCCCGAAGGGTCACCTGCACCCGGGTCAGCGTCTCTCACCCCCGAAGGGTCACCTGCACCCGGGTCAGCGTCTCTCACCCCCGAAGGGTCACCTGCACCCGGGTCAGCGTCTCTCACCCCCGAAGGGTCACCTGCACCCGGGTCAGCGTCTCTCACCCCCGAAGGGTCACCTGCACCCGGGTCAGCGTCTCTCACCCCCGAAGGGTCACCTGCACCCGGGTCAGCGTCTCTCACCCCCGAAGGGTCACCTGCACCCGGGTCAGCGTCTCTCACCCCCGAAGGGTCACCTGCACCCGGGTCAGCGTCTCTCACCCCCGAAGGGTCACCTGCACCCGGGTCAGCGTCTCTCACCCCCGAAGGGTCACCTGCACCCGGGTCAGCGTCTCTCACCCCCGAAGGGTCACCTGCACCCGGGTCAGCGTCTCTCACCCCCGAAGGGTCACCTGCACCCGGGTCAGCGTCTCTCACCCCCGAAGGGTCACCTGCACCCGGGTCAGCGTCTCTCACCCCCGAAGGGTCACCTGCACCCGGGTCAGCGTCTCTCACCCCCGAAGGGTCACCTGCACCCGGGTCAGCGTCTCTCACCCCCGAAGGGTCACCTGCACCCGGGTCAGCGTCTCTCACCCCCGAAGGGTCACCTGCACCCGGGTCAGCGTCTCTCACCCCCGAAGGGTCACCTGCACCCGGGTCAGCGTCTCTCACCCCCGAAGGGTCACCTGCACCCGGGTCAGCGTCTCTCACCCCCGAAGGGTCACCTGCACCCGGGTCAGCGTCTCTCACCCCCGAAGGGTCACCTGCACCCGGGTCAGCGTCTCTCACCCCCGAAGGGTCACCTGCACCCGGGTCAGCGTCTCTCACCCCCGAAGGGTCACCTGCACCCGGGTCAGCGTCTCTCACCCCCGAAGGGTCACCTGCACCCGGGTCAGCGTCTCTCACCCCCGAAGGGTCACCTGCACCCGGGTCAGCGTCTCTCACCCCCGAAGGGTCACCTGCACCCGGGTCAGCGTCTCTCACCCCCGAAGGGTCACCTGCGCTCTGATCAGTATCTTTCACCCTCAAAGGTGATCTAATCTAAAGTCTGGTGACAGACAAGCTAAAATCTGTGTGAATGGGGCGTTTAACTTTCTTTCACCTCAAATTAGTGTCAACCAATCATGTTCCTGGGGGCGGGGTCTAGACAAAAGTGGAAGCAACCAGACCGGCTGAACCAGAGCAAACGTGATAAAGCTGACCAGCGATTGGAAGGGAGCAAAAAAAACTCAGTCAAAAACGTACACACACACAAACCCAGCCAGCACTGATAAACTAAACCATAGCCGGTGGGACGACAAGCTAAAGTGTCCTGGAACCCAACAGGAAACTGGAATTGTCATTTGTCTCCCTCTCTTCTCTCATTCTCTCTCTCTTCTCTCCCTGTCTACGTCTCCCCCTTCTCTCTCTTGACCCCTCTCTCTCTCCCCTCTCTCTCCCTCTCACTCTCTCTCTCTCTCTAGGCTCCGCCCCCCCTCTCCAAGTAAGGGCGCGTACATCATGCCGTCGATCAGCCATAACCAAAACTCTTAAAGGGGCCGCAGCACAAGCCGTCGTCGTCGTCAAGGCAACCTGTTTCTACAAACACTCTTTTTTCAAAACAGCCAATCATGTTTACTCGATATTGTTTACATCACACAACAAGGTATGGACACGCTTCCAGCCATCAACGTCTTTAGCTCACTGTCTTCCCCATACCAGCTGTTGATTGGACGTGTGTTTTTACATAGAATGACTAGACTGGTTCAAACTCAAGCATATCAAATGCAGACCAATAAAAATGGCGGGCTCACCCCCCCCAGCACTGGGAATCAGGTCTTACATGTTCAACGGACTCCGCTGTGATACAGAAGCGTCAAGTAGCCGATTTTCTATGTTAATTCAGGTACTTTTTATGCAAATCCTGTAGATTTTTTTTACACACACCACACACACACACACCAATCTAGTTATTCTATATGTCCATGAATGTGCTGTGACACTCTGGTACCAGCAGGGGGAGATCTTTTTCACACTGGCATTTGAACCAATCGGTTTCTGTTTTTTGGTATTCAGGTAAAACTCCGACATTTGTATTTCCCTCGTTCTGTGTACAATCCGAGTGCTATTCCGATCTCGTATACTCTGTAAGGATTTTGAAGTATTTTAAAACGTTCCACCAGCCTAGAGGTGCACCACATTGGCCTTGTGAACTGTAATTTTAAAAAAACGGAGACAATTTGACGATACGACACAGATCTAGTGTTTTATGTAGTAAGTATGAAAGAAAAAAAATGATTATGAAAAGAAAAAACGTTTCTCTGAAATACGGGTTTACTAGAGGACTAATATGGTTTTGTTCTTCGTTGGAAACCTGGCGTAGCCCGACTTGTGGTGAATTAAGATGTCTTTGTTTTCCATTCAAGTCCTGCTCAGTTGTGTACGATGTGGTGCTGACCATACAACGTTCAACGTTTTTAGTTTTTTCAATGGGAACGCCATCCCATAGTTTGTTTGTGTTTTTACCTCTCGTTTCTATTTCCTCCCCGGTAGATGAAGCGGGAGCGTTGTAAATCGTGACTGTATATTGTACATAGTTGGTGAGTAGAGGTTTGCGGGGGATCATCTGGACTGGGGTTGACACACTCTCAGATTGCCAAAGGGACGCGCAATCATTTGAAGCAGAAGTTTCAAGAGTGAGAGGTCATAAATCATTAGTCTGACTGCAATACCTACAATCAAGTGAAGACCAGTCCTGTTGTATTTGGCTTTGTAGAGAGAGTACTGCTACTTAGCTAGCGTAGCCCTCCCAGATAAGGGCTAGCCCTGGTAGAAGACTTTTACAAGCCCATTGACAGATGTGGCTGCTCTATGTTACATTCCCTGATGCGCCTCTACGATTTCTTTATTTTTAATCGCAAATAATAACCTTAAACATTGAAATACATTACAATTCATTTAAATACGTTTTGCCTCAATTTCAATGGTTTTCCAAACAAGGCAATAGCAACAGACGTTTCAACAGGCCTGCATGTTGAGTTTTTGGAACTTTATTTTTTCATGTGGTTCGTTGATTAAAACATTGATCAAATAATATGTTGCTAGAATTTTTGTCAGAGAAGTTCAACATTGGCGACTTCTCAGCGATGTTCCCAAGATGCTTGGAAACATCTCTTTGGAAAAGAATCAAAGTAGGCAATTTTTCAAAATTTTGCCAACAATCAATGTATATATTTTTCTGTTTAGTTGACTTTTCTTGTTTTTGTTTTTAATCCCAAATCTGCTTTAGAGATGGTTAGATATTTGATCTGTGTGAAGAATTTGTGCTACCATCACTGTAACACAACTTAAGTCAGCAGCGTTTCTCATTCTGCTTTCAAACGTATTTAAAAAAAAAATCGCCATTTTATACCTCTTTATGTTCCCAATCCGATCTTTTCGGGACTACAAAGAAAATGAAAGGAAGAATTGTAGATTGTGACTTTATTTATACTGTATATGGTTGTTTTTCGTAAATATATTTATTGCAATGGTACTTCATTGAATATGGGGCTACACGGTAAAAAATAAAAAAATACAACTGTCATGAATTGTGGGTAGTGGACCCCGCTTTCCCCACATTCCTTGTGAAAACCTCGTATTTCTGTATGAAAATCACTTCAACCGATGAAATGGTGCTTAGAAGTGTATACCCCGGTACGTTCTACTGGTTAACGTTATCGGAACGATGTCTATGTTACTGGTTATGATGCCTCGAAGAGGTTACTTGCAGATCTTTTGAAAATCTTTATTTCGTGGTTCTTGTCATGGTTGTCACGGTGAGGCATCCTGTGTTTATGATGAACTTGAACAATAGCTGTAATTCTCAACACTTTCTGCGAAGGTCTAACAATGAGACACCAATCTATCTGTTTTGTTCTGCGTCTGGTCCTCATGTTGATTATTTGAACGACGTGTTCTCCTCTCCAAGTGTTTTTATTTATTTTGCACTTCTACTGTTTTGAAAGGAAATGCATAAAAACTACAAAAAAAACAACAGCAAACAAAGCAACCCCGAGCCGGACGCTGTCTTAAGACCCTCTGTGATTTTCTGTGGACATACTGTTGTTGTTGAGAAGAAATAAACATGTTTGATAAATTCTTTACTCACGCTTGCTCTGCGTCATTTTCCACTGGGTTTCCTCATCTGCAGCAGAATGGTTTATTATCCAAAAGCAATCCCAGTTTCCCAAAAGCAAAACAAAACGTTCTTTAATTGACTTTTATTGTGGCGGTACAGTAAATCAGGCACTTCCTGTCAACCCTGGCAGTGGAGAAGCAGATTCTATAGGACACTGTGTGCACATTATGCTTTCCAAATCAAGTGTTTGGTTTTCAAGGCTTTTGAGCAACGATCACGTACTGTAGGACCTCATGAAGGTTCAACATTCTTGAGATAAAACAAATTAGTCTCTGTCCCTCCTGCTCGTTTGTCTTGCTCTCTCTCTTTATTGACTCTCGTCTCCTCTCTCCTCTCTCTCTCTCCTCTCTTCTCTCTCTCTCTCTCTCTCTGGACGTATAACTGCTATTGTCTATAACTCCTAGCTAGCGTGTAGTAAACGCGTCGACCAGATGTTGGTCTAGAGATGATCTGAGACGTTCTCATGTCTGTTGCTGTCAGTCACTGTGAGGAAGTCTCTGTAACCCGGTGTGCTCACCATACACAAGCACCTCAAAGGTTCTAGAACACAAAGTTATTCAGAATAACCGACACTCATGTGATTTAGAAGCCGTTGCGTTCATCTTTCCTTGGGAAAAAAAGTAAAAAAAAATAAACAATTTGTAAAATTGACTTATGGACAGTTTTGGAACGTTATCAGGCACTTCCCTGTCGACTTGAAAACTGTCATAAATATTTCTTTCAGCTATTGCCCAGGATGAATCTCGTGCTGATAGATAGCTTGTTCAAAGGTAGCCTCTCCCCACGCAGTCACAAGGCACCATCGGTTCAACACTGATGGCAGATAACTAAACACAGCGTTTGTGTTTAAATGGGATTCACGTAGAACTTTCCAGAAGAACTTCCCGAACGGAGCATGAAGTCACCTGTGACTCACTGCTCACATGGTTGTAAAACAAAAACTATTTTTCACGTTGATTCTATTCTTGTCTTTTTTTTTTTCCCCGCTGGCGTGTTTCTAAAGGACACGAGAACATAAAAACAGTTGAGCCGGGTCGCCTCATCTGGGCCCAACAGGATGTCCTGTTTCCAAGGACAGGAAGAGGCTTCCTTCCTCCGCCAGCCGACAAAGTGACCGACAACACGCTGGCATGCCACTGGTCTGCTCTCTTATGAGTGCAATGTAATGTTTCTCTCTCCATTACTCCAATCAATACATGTAATCACTGACTGTAACCCATTTGATTTCAGAACATAAAACATCCCGGAGGTTAGCTCTTGTTAAACACTTACTTCCAAAGTGGACCTTGATGTTATAACAACCACATTAAGAGACATCATATAGCTCACCACATAGAGCCATGTTTGCACCAAAAACCAAAAACTTTTATTCCCAGGAACTACTTCTCAGGCGCATGTTGCTGTCTGCATTTCCACCTATGGATTGGGTTATAATTATTATATTTGTATTATATTTGGAAACTACATACCCCTGAACAGGGGGTAAAATAAGTCCCAGGAACTTACTTTAGACCCTGTTTCCTGCGGTGGAAATGCACTGAGTTCCTCCAAAGCTTCCTGGTTCCTGGGTAAAGTTCCTGCAGTGGCATTTGACATATGCGATCTATAAATATAATCCCTAAATGTAACCATGACTATAATGTAGAAAGCTGTATCCAAACCCTCTTCTACATGTTTGTCTAAATCTGGGTTTGTAGAGTTATGAAGAATAATAACAAAAACAGATGTTCTTCTGCCACATGCTTGTTTTATTTGAATTGTCACCCTGTGGTCTTTTTCATGAACCTGGACCCCGGGGACCCGTCCCGGGACTGTGGGCCCCCCTTCTTGGGACTGACGGTGGAGCTGTCCTGGGACCATTGTCATGGGAACTAAACCCTCAAACCAAAAATCTAACCCTCAAGTTTCACCTAATTAGGAAACCTAACCCTTAAACAAAAAAACTAACCCTAAGAGGAAACCCTAACCCTAAAACCCAACTCAAATAGCAAACCCTCAACCTAAAACCAAACCTTCAAACCTAAAGCCAAACCATAAAACCTCACCCAATCGGAGAACCTAACTCTTAAAGGTACTGTAAGAATCAGAAGTGCATTCTGAGCTCCATGTGTTGAGACAATAACAATCAGAAACTAATGTTTGTTCTAATCATAATTAAACCTTGTACACATTTAAAAAAGCTATAAAATCTATATTTTTGAATATCCAAATATAAGAGAATCATCCCAAAAGCTGTTCTACGCAACAGAGAGAGTCGGGGAAGCTCTCATGTTTTAACTTCAACCACAACCTACTAATTAACTGCCAATTTAAAGAGATTTGTGCTGTAAAATCCTGAACAGATTCATGATTCTTACATACAGCACCTTTAAACTAAAACCTAAAACTGCTGTAATGCCAATCTCACCTTGGGGATGAATAATAAAGTACCCATCTATCCAGCACATCTATCAAACCCTATCAAGTCAGTTCATTCCATCCACAATTTCAGGAATCAGTGACTGTAAAAAGTACATCTTATCTAGCATAAAAAATATAGGTTGTAAAATACTAAACAAACCTAGAAATGATTTGATGGACTAGTTATTGATGTGTTTGTCTCCAAAACCGTTCACACAGAAGTGTAAGACATCATCATTTATCGTACACTTTTCAATCTTGTCTTTCCCGCTCGATTGACTAGAAATCATTAACTTTCAAAGAAGTGTTCTTGGCCTGGTCCAGTAGAAAGACCCCCCACCTCCCCGCCTTCCCTCCTCTAGAGGATGCATAACTGGCCTGCGTTTAAACCTACACAAATAAACACTGACGTCCCGACGGGAATTGGTAGAAATGCGAGAACATTTCAAAATACTAATTTCCCTCTTTGAACTGCAGTCTTATCAGTCCTCCCGTAATGCCCTCTCCCTGTCTCTCTGTTCCTACGTTTCCTCAACACAGCGCTCTGCTTCTCCTCAAAAGTTCAAGGGTCAAAGCTCTGCCACTAACTCAACACACGTCTCAAGGCCCCCCTCGCTTCGCCCTCTCGCCGCCTCACCTCTCACCCCTCCACGGTGTGTCTCCGAGTGTCTCCCCCGCTCTGCCTCACCTCTCACCCCTCCACGGTGTGTCTCCGAGTGTCTCCCCCGCTCTGCCTCACCTCTCACCCCTCCACGGTGTGTCTCCGAGTGTCTCCCCGCTCTGCCTCACCTCTCACCCCCTCCACGGTGTGTCTCCGAGTGTCTCCCCGCTCTGCCTCACCTCTCACCCCCTCCACGGTGTGTCTCCGAGTGTCTCCCCCGCTCTGCCTCACCTCTCACCCCTCCACGGTGTGTCTCCGAGTGTCTCCCCGCTCTGCCTCACCTCTCACCCCTCCACGGTGTGTCTCCGAGTGTCTCCCCCGCTCTGCCTCACCTCTCACCCCCTCCACGGTGTCTCCCCGCTCTGCCTCACCTCTCACCCCTCCGCGGTGTGTCTCCGAGTGTCTCCCCCGCTCTGCCTCACCTCTCACCCCTCCACGGTGTGTCTCCGAGTGTCTCCCCCGCTCTGCCTCACCTCTCACCCCCTCCACGGTGTGTCTCCGAGTGTCTCCCCCGCTCTGCCTCACCTCTCACCCCCTCCACGGTGTGTCTCCGAGTGTCTCCCCCGCTCTGCCTCACCTCTCACCCCTCCACGGTGTGTCTCCGAGTGTCTCCCCGCTCTGCCTCACCTCTCACCCCTCCACGGTGTGTCTCCGAGTGTCTCCCCCGCTCTGCCTCACCTCTCACCCCCTCCACGGTGTGTCTCCGAGTGTCTCCCCGCTCTGCCTCACCTCTCACCCCTCCACGGTGTGTCTCCGAGTGTCTCCCCCGCTCTGCCTCACCTCTCACCCCCTCCACGGTGTGTCTCCGAGTGTCTCCCCCGCTCTGCCTCACCTCTCACCCCCTCCACGGTGTCTCCCCGCTCTGCCTCACCTCTCACCCCTCCACGGTGTGTCTCCGAGTGTCTCCCCCGCTCTGCCTCACCTCTCACCCCTCCACGGTGTGTCTCCGAGTGTCTCCCCCGCTCTGCCTCACCTTCACCCCCCTCCACGGGTGTGGTCTCCGAGTGTCTCCCCGCTCTGCCTCACCTCTCACCCCTCCACGGTGTGTCTCCGAGTGTCTCCCCCGCTCTGCCTTACGTCTCCTCCGGAGCAGGCGGGGGGGGGGAGCGCTAGGGAATACCTTATCAGTCTACTAGCACTCACGCTCACGCTCACGCTCCGATGTTTCACTTTAATTAATTTTCCCCCCGAGAAAAACAACGTTACATTCGCCGCCATTTCAGATCCGAGGCAGCCTATCGTGGCAGTTGTAAATGAGTGTGTGTGTGTGTGTGTGTGTGTGTGTGTGCAGACGGGGGGAACTGCTGACTGGTGGTTCTCTACCAATCTATCCAAATAAACACAACTCCCTCTCTCTCCCCCAGCCTTACTCCCTCGCTCTGCCCCCACACCCCCCCCCCGAGCCAAGCCATGAAGCTTC
>PIJE02000880.1:45000-110000 GCA_002895965.2 Coryphaenoides rupestris
GGACCCGGCCCGCTCCGACCCGGGCTCGCCCACCAACACCCTGCCGGGCTCAGGGGTGGTGGTGCCCCCTCCCTACTCCCTGGGGGGGAGGAGGAGTGAGGAGGGGAGGAGGGAGAGGAGGAGGAGGGAGGGGGAGGAGGGAGGCGAGGGAGGACCGGAGGACCTGGAGCTGCGGAGCTCCCTGGACTGCTGGGCCGTGCTCGGTCCTGGTCACCGTCCCCAGAACCTGCTGGTGGCGCTGGTTGAACGGGGGCCCTGGCCGTCGCTGGTGTTCGGCACCAGTCCTCACGCCCTCGCTTGGGTCATGGTGGTGTTCGGGTTCCTCTGCCACTCCACCGTGAGTCATGCATGTGCACACACACACACACACACACACACAGGAATAGAGAGAGGGGAGAGAGGGAGAAGAGAGGGAGAGGAGAGAGAGAGAGAGAGAGGAGAGAGAGAGAGAGAGAGAGAGAGAGAGAAGAGGAGGGGGAAAGGGAAGGTGGAGGGTTAAGAGAATGGGGCCGGAAGAGTCCTGGCTAATCAGGTATTTTTCCATGTTACAAGGATGTGACACATGTGTACGAGTGTTGTGTGTGAATATACAACTTGCGTGTGTGTGTGTGTAATTGTGTGCGTACAACGTGTTTGTGTCGTGTGTGTCCGTGTGCGTGGTGTGTGTGTGTGTGTGTGTGTGTGTGTGTGTGGTGTGTCTCTTTTAAAAACACATTAATTTTATATGAGCGTTCCACACATCCTCATGCTTCTCTGTACCTAGTAGCCTCTAAATTTCATCGCTGCGATTTTGCTATTTATTGAGCCAATATCAATATATATGATATTAGATATGATGTTAGACTAGTCTTACTTAAGCCTCCTGCCATTACACTCCAAAATAAAAATAAATTTCAATTATATCACCTAGAAGTGTCTACGCTCCATAGCATAATTATTATATATTAGCATATTATTCTAATGTGTTAATCTCCCCCTGATTAAGCACATTAATTCTCATACCCACATTCAACTCGCCTACTATAAGATGATAATTCATCTAACCATGTTTAAACATCAAACGATTATCGGAATACTGAAATCTTTTAGGGGACTTCCTAATTTAACCACCCAGGTATGAGTGTGATAGCCATCCACCCCTATTCCCCTAACCCTAACTCTTACCCTAACCCTAGCCCATAACCCTAACCCTAACTCTTACCCTAACTCCTAGCCCATAACCCCTAACCCTAACTCTTACCCTAACCCCTAACCCATAACCCCTAACCCTAACACCTAACCCCTAACCCTAACTCTTACCCTAGCCCATAACCCCTAACCCTAACTCTTACCCTAACCCCTAACCCTTAACCCCTAACCCTAACTCTTACCCTAACCCCTAACCCATAACCCCTAACCCTAACCCATAACCCCTAAAACCTAACCCATAACCCCTAACACCTAACCGTAACCCTAATCCGACCAGTTGCTACATTGCACTGGGTAGTGGATTGCACTTATAGGTAGGCTGGTAGGCTGATCCATCCAGCATACATCTGGGTGGACACTCCCACTTGTGATGTCACGAGGGGAGATTCTGAAATGCGCTTGGAATGGCTAAATCACACTAGTCACACCTGGATGCTTGAAACCGGGGCCCTTTCAGACTTCTGGTCTAACCTCCATGTGTGTGTGCCCCCCCCACCCCCCGGCCTGGCCCCCTGCAGGTGCAGCCCCACGGCACCTCGCTGTACTGCTCCGACCTGCTGGACGACGGGGGCTGCGTGGCTCTGCTGGTGGTGGGCTTCATCCTCCTCACGCCCCTGCTGGTGCTGGCCCTGGCCGCCTACTGCCGCCTGGCGCGTCACCTCCAGCTGGGCCTCTGCTTCATCCCCTACAGCCGCGCCGTCTACAAGAACCTGCCCGCCTCGCGACACCGCGGCCTGGCCTCCCGCGGCTGCTGCGGCGGCGGCGGCGGCGGCGGTGGCGGCGGTGGCGGCGGCGGCGGGGCGGGGGGCCTGGGGGAGAGGGAGGGGAAGGGCAGCGTCTGGGTGTGAGGGAGGGAGGGGGAGGGGGGGGGGGGGATAGGGGAGGGGGGGATAGGGAGGGGGGGGGATAGGGAGGGAGGAGGGAGGGAGGGAGGTAAGGGGAGGAGAGGAGGGGTAGGGGGAGGAGGAGGCTGGAGTAGGAAAGGAGGGGTGGATTGGGGGGAGCAGGAGAGGAGAGGAGAGGATAGAGGATAGGATAGAGGAGAGGAGAGGAGAGGAGAGGATAGAGGAGAGGAGATGAGAGGATAGAGGAGAGGATAGAGGAGAGGAGAGGAGAGGAGAATAAGTGGAGTGTAGAGGAGAGGAGGAGAGGAGAGGATAGAGGAGAGGCAAAAGGCTGAAAGATGTTCAAATGTAGATAGTTGGACCTCGGTTTGGACGACGTATAACCGAACCGAGGGACGTCCTTCAGAAAGGGAAACCTTGAAATGATTACGCTGCATTAAGACCAAACAGCCATTGTAAAGTCCATTGTAATTAATCATTTGACGATGATCGTCGAGGCGTATTAAATGTCTAAAATGTTAAATGTTTACTCTAGCCAGATGTGTTTTTACAAACGTTTTTAATAAAACTCCTGCATGTATTCACAGCTGTGTGTCGTGTTTGGACTGAAAATAAAGTCTTCCATATGACCACGATGTGAGACTATTGGATTACATAGAGGCAGGGGTGAGAGTTAGAGAGGGAGGGACGGAGAGAGGGAAGGACGGAGAGAGGGAGGGAGGGAGAGGGAGGGGAGGGAGGGAGGGGGGGGGGTGGGGGCGGAGCAGTGTATAACAAGGGTCTGTTTTCTATATTTCAGCATTTATTTTTCTTAAACCCATATACTGGTTATGAGGCCGTGGACGTGAATGCTGAAGTAACATGTAAGCGACGCAGAATTTACCAGGGACAAATTAATCTGTGAAAGTCCCATTCACAGAGCACTGGAGTGCACTTTGCTGAATGCAAAAAATAGCAACAAAACATTTTGAACCATGGTTTCAATAAGCTATGTATGGTCTCCTGGGACTGGAAATAGTATCTTTGGGTGTATTCCCATTCTATCCACTAGAGGGAGACAGAGGTCGCTCCTGAGCAGCGAGTCTGAGCACAGCAACACATTGTTTCAACGGCCAATATAACCAACGACTTAGAAATCCTTTATTTATACATAAATTACAATTTAAAGTCAAGAATGTGCTCTTACAAAGCAACGTGTTATATTCCACCACGGTGGATGGGGGGGAAAACAGCAGGGTTTTCCGAGAACACATCTTATTTCTGCAATGACATTTCCGCTTTGTTTTGTACGACTCCGGACTTCGTTATTTTGAAACGAGCTGGTGATGTGGTTTGGCTTCCAGTCCTGACGGGCGGCTTGTTGTGGTGGTGGTGGTGGTGGTGTTTGTTTGTGGGGGGTTAACTGGGCCACATGTGGTGTCGACCTAGTGGGGGGTTAACAGGGCTGCTTGGCGATGTTCAGCAGTAGTTTGTGATGGGGGGGTTTGTAGAGAGCGGTGAACGCGCCGTGGCTCAGCGTGCCGCGGCCGTCTTGGTCCACGCCGCCCATGACGATGTAGTTGGTTCCTGGCGTGGGGAAGGTATTCACACGTCAGACCGGGGTGGTGTTCTTCCAGGAAAGCAGGTAATGAAAAGCCTACTTGATTTTCCAAAATGGCGCGGATCGGCTATGTTATGCATGTAGCGTATTAGGTTTTCCCGACTAAACCGGCGGCGTGTTAGCATGCCCTTGGTGAGTTAGCATGCCCTTGGTGAGTTAGCATGCCCCTTGTGCTCTCTTGAAATGGATCAGATGGAAATCAAACAGCGAATATGTACATTTTTCCATATTTTTTTCTAAACTTCACTTCAGCAACATGTGATGCATGATAGCATGTCCCTAGCATGTTAGAAGAGCCTCCTATTGTGTTAGCATAACCCGCTACCGTGCCAACATAGATTCCCGGCATGTTAGCATGCCCCTCACCCATTAGCATAGCCCCCTGGGTTGTGTTAGCATATCCTCCTGGTGTGTTAGCATAGCCTCCTGCTATGTTAGCATATCCTCCCGGTGTGTTAGCATAGCCTTCCGGCCTGTTATAGCACGCAGCTAACCGGTTAGCCTTACCTCGCCGCAGCAGTGGGCACTTCTTGCACTGCGACACCAGCTTGATGGTCTGGGCCTCGCCCTCGGTGACGGACAGACCGCCCTCCTTGTAGGTCTTGATGAGGGTCATGCTGACGTGCATGGTCCCGCGGGGCCCCGGGGTCAGAGCTGTCACCTTCCCCGTCAACACTGAGAGCGGCGGGGGAAAGGAGAAGAGAGTTGTGTTAGCATTTTGTGATCTAGCCTTCATTTAAAGCAACGTACAAGTGAGGCTTGAGCATGTGATCAACATCGGGAGTAGCAAGTATCTGAAAAGTAATTGGATGAATAGTGCGACACAAGCAAGTTACAAAAAAATATCTGCTGTTAGCATTTACTGCGCCAAAGTTACTCAGACGAGTGACGTCGCTGCATTTGGATAAGTTGATTGGCTGGCATAAGATTGGTGGGAATTGGATTGGTTATGCCGCTCATCTGCGGTTGGCCGCGGATGATCTCACCGAATTCACTGGCGCAGTAGCTGGTCTTGATGGTTCCTTCTCTCTTACAGGCCTTGGCACACAGAGGGTTTCCCACCACTAGACACGGGGGAAAAAAAAGAGAATACACATACTTCCTATGGTGGATGTGAAATTCTGCATTCACAAACTCTGATACTCTTTTCTCAATAATTCAACGATATTAAAAATATACTTTCCAAGCTCTTGGGAAGAAGATATATAATGTAGATTCTCCTAAACAGGTGGCCATGTAAGTACTGCATTTTACGACTGGGATCTAATAAAGAGTCAGTAAAAGCTTCAGCTACCTGGTCTCTTTCTGCTCCCATTGGTTCCCGGTATGACCCGGACTCTGGTTCTGGTTGGCTTCTGGATTTTGGGTTTCTGTGTGGTGGTGGGGGGGGTGGTGGTGGTGGTGGTGGCGGCGGTGGTGGTGGTGGTGGTAGTGGGCGAGCGGGTGGTGGTGGTGCGGGCGACGGTGATAACAGGTCTCGTCAGTCTGGGCGCGGTGTCGATGGCGGTACCCTGGGGCACGGCGGTGTAGCTGGCCATGAACCCGTCAGAGGTCACGCTGAGGTCAGACACAAACTGCACCAGCAGTACGTTGCCGTTGGACACCACTGGTCTGTGGGGAGGAGAGGAGAGGAGAAGGAGGAGAGGAGAGGAGAGGAGAGGAGAGGAGAGGAGAGGAGGAGAGGAGAGGAGAGGAGAGGAGAGGAGAGGAGAAGAGAAGACGAAGAGAAGAGAAGAGAAGAGAAGGAGAAGAAGAGAGGAGAGGAAGAGGAGAGGAGAAGGGGAGGGGAGGGAGGGAGGGAGGGGGAGGAGAGGGAGGATAGGAGAGGAGAGGAGAGGAGGAGAGGAGAGGAGAGGAGGAGAGGAGAGAGAGGAGGGAGTGAGAGGAGAGGGGAGGGAGGGGAGGAGAGGAGAGGAGAGAGAGGAGAGGAGAGAGAGGAGAGGAAGAGGAGAGAAGAGAAGAGAAGAGAAGAAGGAGAGGAGAGGGGAGGGAGGGGAGGGGAGGGGAGGAGAGGAAGAGGAGAGGAGAGGAGAGGAGAAGGGGAGGGGAGGGAGGGAGAGAGGAGGAGAGGAGAGGAGAGGAGAGGAGAGGAGAGGAGGGGAGAGGAGAAAAGAGAGAGGGTGGAAGGAAATTTGGAGAGGAGAGGAGGAGGGGGAAAGGGATAAGGCGAGAAGAGGAGAGGGGAGGGGAGGTGTCGAGGAAAATGGGAGATGAGGGGAAATGGCAGGAGTGAAGCGGTGTGTGTTAACAAGGTGGAATGACACACAGATTGAAATTGGCTTGAAAAGAATCAGTGGAAATTAGAGAATGTGTCCAACAAATCACACTCAATAAGACCAAACAGATAACAGCAGCAAGTCAGCTGAATGAGACGTGTGACTGGCGGCGGCGGCGGCAGTACTGACTCAGGGCCCCGGTCGGCCGGCAGAACTTCCCGATCAGCCGGGAGTCGTCTTTCTGTCCGCCGTTGAAAAAGGCCACGTAGTCGAAGCGGCAGTAGGGGTCAGCCTCCAGCAGGAACTTGTCAAACCTCACGACGATGACCTTGACAGACAACAACACACGCGAGACCTCTTCAAAAATTGGATTCAGCGCCGGGTATTTTCCAACAACTTAATATTAACTTCACCTTGGTTTCTGCTACTGTTAGACGTCTGCCATTAAACTCTAGTTTTTTTTACTTTAGTTTTTCCCTTGAGTGCCTTAGAGCAGTGGTTCTCAAACCATTTGTACTAATGTATCCCCTCCAAGTTATTTTTAAAGGTTCCCCTTTAAACTAAAAGTGCTATGCTGTTGTTGGAAAGATTTACAAAACTTCTAACTAAAGTTCTAACTACTATGTTACTACTACCGTATGTTACATAGGTGGATTTTTTTTTTTACAATTGTTCAAAACCAATATATAAACTGTCAAATGTTCTAGGTTCAATCTAACTGTGATTAACCGCTATGCAACTCAAACTGACTCGACTCGGATATGTTAACGACACTAAAACGGTGGAGATGTGCTGTGCCAGTCACCATGCCGGGGTCGACGGTGATCAGCCATGAGCAGGTGGTCCCAGGCGGGTACTTGTTCTCCGGCCAGTTGGGTGTGGTGATCTCGCCCTGGGATTTGGTTATTTTCCCACCACAAAACTGTTGCTCTGGAACAAGTGACAACAGTAACAACCGGCAACGCTCTTCATGTTAGGATCGGTCAACGTAAAAAAAGGCCGTAAATCAGCCTCCCAGTTATTGAACCCGTCGCTGCAAAGTTGAATATTTGCTCGCATGTTATCCATGTTGAAACAACGCCTCATTATTATCTCTTTATTGTCATTGTAACGACATATTTTCTCACTATAACTACATATTATAACTACACCTATGCCTCCAATATACATTTTTCTTTTATTTAATTAAAAATGTCATTTTTTTTTTTACCATTTTCGTCCGACGCGACTCCGCTGAAGTAGGCGACGAACCCTCTGCCCTGCGTCCCGTCGTCGGTCACCATGTCCAGCATCATCGTGTTGCCGGTGGAGATCACAGCGCCGGGGCCGGAACGTTCCGCAAAACCGACCCAGTTTCTGCAGCATTTTGGAGTGTCCGTTGTACGCGTCCAGGTAGTCGTACCGACAGAGGGCGTCCGCTTCGAGATCCATGACGCGGAACGTCAGCATGACCACGTTGCCAACGGGGACCTGATATTTGCGAGGGAGAAAAAAAACGATCTCGTAAACACATCGAGAAGACGTATCATGGAGACGGGGAGACATCGGGGAGAAGGACTCACGGTAATGCGCCACGTGCATTTGCTGTTGGGTTTGTAGGAGCTCGGGAAATCCTCGCTGCCGACGAAGCCCGAGTCGGCCACTAAGTCCCCTCCGCAGAGGAAGACAGGCCTGGAAACAGGAGTTTAAAATGGTTGGTTACAGATGTGGTCAACATCAGGCCGGGAGCCTTCATCATCCTCGGCAGAGCATCCTCGCGTATCGTTAGCCTGTGTTTGGGGTTTTGTTTGTGAGTGTTTTTGTGCATCTTGCTTGTGGGAACAGTTTGAAAAACCAAACAGCAATAGCTAAGCGATAGCAAAAGGTTTCATTTCCAGACCCCTTTGTACAATTATTTTACTCTAAAACTGCATAAAGTGCGGCCAGAAACCCTGAGAAGGACCATAAAGGAGGGATTTTTGCAATCCGTAAATGTAATCTATTACTTTAATATGAAAATCGTATCTATTACTTTAATCTGTAAATGTGACGGTTAGGTTATATTATGATATGTTATTAACACTCATAATGGCCACGGTTAGGATATAGTTGATGCGATAATGTGTTATAACTAATATCAGTTATCTAATATGTGTTATAACTAATATCAGTTTAGCAATATTACCAGCCTCTGCTCCTCTGAGCGTTGGCAAAATTCACGACAGACCTTTGCGTCCTAACAATGTCACCAATAAAATCACTCGAGTCGACTTGAATCGAAGAATACAAAGAATACTACAATAATAAGCAGACAACCTCCTGGAATCTACTGTATTTCACAATAACAAATTCTGGGCACGAGCTGGGGACGAATGCCTGGAATTCACTGGAACTTTCCAGAACTCCTAAGCTGCAATTCTGCAAATATGACCTCATAGTATTCACGGCATTTTATACGATAATGAGACAACTAAACGGTGAGTGTGGTTTACACTGGCTGGGTCTCAAATTGCCCACGATGGACAGGAAATAGGTCAGAGATCACTCGCCAAAAACATTACCGATCTGTCCCATCCTTCCATCTAAGATCCACTGAAAGCTAAACAGGGCTAGGATTCATGGAGTTTCTATTATCTCAACGATGTGTTGCAATACAATTGTGTTGGAATTCATAGCAATGGTTTTTTTTCTGTTTCTTATCTCTGCATTTCCACATGGTTCATATATCTATGGTGTTTGTGTGCAAGGGGATTATAACACAACGTCTAGAGTCACGGTCTGCTTGTGCAGGACAGAGAAAGAAGGAAAACAGTCAATCAGAGGTTGTGGTTCAGGCGACTGAACCGTTCCAGCGTCGGTCCGGGCCGCTTCCCTCTTGCAGGATCACTAAATGAAGTAACAGAGAGGGAAAAAATGCACTCGGTCTGATCGGTTTTCAGAAAGGTAGTTCATGAAGCACTAGGAATAGTTGAAACTCCTCCAATTGGGATTGTATCTTTCATTGTTGGTTCCTCGGCCTCGCGTCTGCTAAATGTGAATGTAAAAATATTGGGATGACATTCTGAAAGATCTGGAAGAAATCATTCCTGTGTGCTTGCCATATACTTTGAGCACAACAAACATAAGCAAAGTTTTTTTCTGCAGAAAAAACCTTACTCTTAGTCTTTAACCAGACTAAAGAGGAAGAAAAACATATAATCTTCCCCCGACAACCATATCCCAGACGGGGTCTAGCCGTGTGGGACGTCTGGGTCCGGTCCCAGCCAAGATGTCCGGAGCTGTGCGGACGCGGAGAAACCGAACGGACCCCACAGGCAGAACTAACATCTGGAGACATCTGGGACAACTCAGAGGCCAGAGTCTGACTCACTTAGTGACTCCAAGAACAACAGCAGCAGCGGGGACTCGGTCCGTGACTGCTGCGCCACTGAACAGGAGTGAAGCATACATTTACGTGGAATGTAAACTGCGAGAGGACATGTGTGTGGGTGTGTGTGTGTGTGTGTGTGTGTGTGTGTGTGTGTAGTTGTGTATGCGTGTTGGGGGGCGGAGAAGTTCGGTATCCCCTTAGCATACCATGACTGTGTTTATTTACTCTTACGTCATTTAGCAGACAAAAGTTATAAGCGACTTTTAGGGTTTTTTAAATAGATGTCATTATGGAGCAGGTTAGGGTTTGGGGGGCATCTTGCTCAGGGATGACTACAGCTTAGGCTTTCGAAAACCTAAAACCTTTCGAACCGCCGCTCTAATCCTCCCATCCTCACCTCAGCCATTACAGCTACTACAGCACACAGTACAAATTCAACCGAATGATTGGACTCATTATTGGCACGAGCAAGCGGAGGTTCTGACCTGGTGTAGTTGGTCTGCTGGGCCTGGGTCTGGGTCGGGAGCCACCCGGCGCCGAGGTACAGGAGGACGGAGGACAGGAGCCAAACACAGCCGGGGCGATCCATGATGCAGCGTCCACACTAAGCTACCGCACACTGCAGAGGAGAGGAAGAAGCAGGGAGCAGGAGGGGGAGATCGAGAGGAAGAGGAGAGGAACCAGGGAGGAGAGGAGGGTTTTTTTTTTGGAGGGGGGCGGGGAGAGAGAGAGAGAGAGAGAGAGAGAGAGAGAGAGAGAGGGCTGCGGTGGAGTTGGTGGAAGTTGGAGATAGGGAGAAAGGTTGCTGGAAGAGAGGGCCTGAGGGAGAGAGAGAGAGAGAGCTGGAAAAGTTCGAGAAAGTTGTAGATAGGAAGAGACAGAAACAGACTGAGAGGGGGGAGGTGGGCGGGAATTTTGCTCCAGAATTTTGTAGAAGTTTGAGCAAACGGTCTTGGAAAAGTTGATGGATGAGAGTGAGGAAGAGAGGGACCCGAGGAAACCTTCTACAGAGACAGTGGTGGTGAGGTGGTGGTTGTCATGGTGTTGCTGGGCGGTGACGCAGGCGAGGAGGGGGGTTCAGAGAAGAAACCTGTAATTACAGCCAGATGGGTTCCATCCCCCATAGTATCTCTGGATATCCAGGGCCAAGAACAGAGGGGGCATCCTCAGAGAGAGGGGGTCTGAGAAGACGTGTTTATCTCGGCCAGAATGATCTGCTTTCCTCTTTCGTTCGGCGCCATTTGTCCACCACGAGGACATTTCACAGTGGGACCAGATTATTGCCGGAACTTGTGTGTGTGTGTGTGTGTGTGTGGGGGGGGGGGTAATTTGGAAGCTTCCGGAGCTGTTATATTAATGAAATTATACAGCAGTTTGTCTGTGGTAGTGCTCGGGGGGTCAGGGGCTGATGGGTTTACGGCGTGTACAGGTAGACAGAGACAGAGACAGCGTCCGGAGGCCTTAAGGCTGTGAGGCTCAACAAGTTAAGACCGCGTCTCGCCCGCATTCCTCCACAAACCCCTCATAAAGTAACAACAGTAAGTACTTGTTTTCAAATGTAATCCGAAGCACCGCTGAACATGAAGGAACCCACAGAAAGCCCAGGAGATACACACTGTATGAACTAGATGGACCCACTCTCCCGCCAAGTATAACTTCACACGACTGAATGTAAAAAAAACTTGTTTCGTCTGAATGCTTCGATGAGCTCTCAGTCTCACTTCTAAATGTAAATCATGTAATCCGGTGAGTTTATCCGTTTTTCTCCTCGGGGGTCTACACTCTAACGCCGCTGGCTGCCCTCCCACAATGCACCGGGGGCAGGAATAACAGATAAAGCGAAGTAAGAGTTTCCTCTCACTGTGGTTTGACTCTATGCTGATGATACGCCTCTTGACCTGCACAGCTGGGGACCTCCACAAGGATGGATACCAGCTGACGATGTGCTGTTTGAATCACAGACGAGTCATCAGAGATGTGGACACTCGGAACATATGAGTCTCCAGACTACACATCGCTGATGAACGTTGTTTAAGACACAAGAGCTGTTCTGGAGGCAGCATAATGCTTGTTAATAATTGAAAAATAAAGTATTATTGTTTTCAACTTTTGAGAGTGGAAGTAAAAGAGCAATTTAAGTTTTGAAGAGTTGAATACACTGCTTGTTATTTAAGTTATTTAAGTCTAGATCTAGTCTAGAGAGTCTACAATCCAACAGAGTATTAGAAGTATTAGAAGTATTAGACGCGCTTGTATGTTTCGTATGTTTGTATAAGATTATTAATCCCAGATGGGAAATGTTTGGTGCCAAACAGATTGTATCTGAACGCCGGGTCTGATAAGAGGTCGAGGAGGAATGCGGTGAAGTGCACGGCTCTGCTGGGGGGTCCTTGGGCCTCTCGGTGCGTGTCACCAACGTGCACGCTGGCTTCCTGTCTGAATGACCTTTACCCCGACGGGGAACCAGAGAACGATGGGGCCCTGCGTTTTACCGCCCAAAACTCTTTGAAGCGATGGAGTCATGCCATTTCCTCTGCAACAGGTTCGATCGGGACAAACAATTGGCCGTGTGTGTGTGTTGTGGTGTGTGTGTGTGTGGTGTGGCGTGCGTGCGTGGTTGTGGGGGGGGACTGATGGTGCTGTTGTGTGTGTGTGTGTGTGTGTGTAGTGGGCGGGGTGGTGCAGGGGTTTTGTCGTGAATGTAGTGAGGTTTGGTGAGTTTGGATTCCGGGGTTTGAAATGTGTTTCTGTGCATGTGTGTGTATTTGTTTGTAGTGTGTTGTGTGTGTGTGTTGTGTGTGTTGGTGGATGCGTGCGTGCATGAGAGCTGCATGAGAGCGAGAGAGAGAGAGAGAGAGAGAGAGTGAAAGCGAAGAGGAAAATAGTTTAAGAGGCCATAAACGACAAATGACAGGAGGACCATGTAAATGGATAGATGTTGACGTGCGGTTGCAGCATCATGTCTGCTGTTCTAACCTCCCCGGGATGCTCTTGGAGTGTGTTGTCTCAGTGTGTTGTCTCAGTGTGTTGTCTCAGTGTGTTGCCTCAGTGTGTTGCCTCAGTGTGTTGCCTCGGTGTGTTGTTGGTGTTTCGTAACTCCAGGCCTCGACAGGGAGACCGCAAATATAAAAGCTATTCTAATGCTAGCTGTGGTGTTGAGTTGCTTGAGTTGAATGCGTGTTCCAAAAGGTTGACAAGTGTTGATCTCTCCTGACACACGGCCCTCCATTGTCTCAGTCTGACGTTGTGGCAACAAACACTTCTATCCACACTTCACTAAAATACAAATAAAAGGACATTCAGAGAGCGTTCTAGAATGTCTAGAATGTTGTTGATAACAGGTTTTGAGAGCATAGCCAGAACATATAAAGATCCTGTAACCTTTTATAGAGAACACTCGCATTCACGTTCAGATTCTCGAGCGTTCTTGATTCTAGTATCTTCTAGAATGTGGGTTTGCCGAAATTTCCCTACTTCCGAGGACAAGCAGGCAGGCTATAGCAAGCAGCCGTCGAGTCTTCAGACAAGAGGAGACCCATTTATTCCAAACGATAGCCTAAGCACATATTTTTATAGTCCTTTCTTTTCCCACATTCTTTGCGGCAACAGTTGCTAAAAATATCACACGTGTCAACAGTGACATCTGGAAAGCCGCAGCGGATTGAATGCTTTCTCACCCTCACAACAAGTGACAATTAAACAACATGAAATATATTCTGAATTTCTGACAGCTGAAATTCCTATGCCCGTGTCTAATATATATAATCAGGCTCATGGCCCCCAACCAGGACGGGAATAAGCTCTTGTTTAAAGTAAGCCGAGATACGGTTTGTAGAAAAAGGTGCCTTAAGGGCTTTAGTTGTGAAGAGAGGAAATTCCTTGCTTTCCGGGTCAAGGATGAATGATAAGCTGTGGTAGTCCTAACAGTTCTCCTTTAGAGAGGACACACACACACACACACACACACACAAAAACACACACACAGAACCACACACACACCCACACACACAGAACCACACACACACACACACACACACAGAACCACACACACACACACACACACACACACACACACCAACCCATCTACACACACACACCCACACACACAGAACCACACACACACACACCACCCATCTACACACACACCTGACACACACCACACACACACACAGAACCACACACACACCTACACACACACACACACAGACACAGACACACACACCTGACACACACACACACACCTGACACACACACACACACACACACACAGAACCACGCACACACCAACCCATCGACACGCACACCTGACACACACACACCTACACACACAGAACCACACACACACACACACACAGAACCACGCACATACCTACAAACACACACACACAGACACACACACCTGACACACACACACACACACAGATCCACACACACACACCCACACACACAGAACCACGCACACACACACACACACAGAACCAGCACCATACCTACACACACACACACACAGACACACACACCTGACACACACACACAGAACCACGCACATACCTACACACACACACACACAGACACACACACCTGACACACACACACACACACAGAACCACACACACACACCCACACACACAGAACCACGCACACACTTACACACCACACACACACACACACACACACACACACACACACACACACACACAAAGCACATTTATTGGTTTTTATTTCAGGCCAGTAACTGTAGTCTGTGGTGGAATTGTATTTAAATAGCAAGATGAAAATATTCAATTAAAAAGCAGCAGCGATGGAGCCCCCTGGCGGTGGAGCCTCGTCGGTAGGATGAGTCATCCTGTGGGGGCGGGACGACCTGACCTGCAGTTCATGGGCTTCACCAGCAGGTGGCAGTGTAGAGACAGCTAGACGTGACGTCATGTCGCCCACATGTCGTGACAACGTGTACAGGTGACCTATTGACCTACAACAGTCTCCCATTCAGCATATGTATTGAAATCGCTCAAAATGGGGCCGATAAATAAGAGAAATATGGAGAAATATACACTTGATGTCTTGAACAATGTTCATCGTGGTGTTGCATACTCACCTTGCAGCGTACCTGTGTGTGTGTGTGTGTGTGTGTGTGTGTGTGTGTGTGTGTGTGTGTGTGTGTGTGTGTGTGTGTGTGTGTGTGTGTGTGTGTGTGTGAACCTACACTCTAAACCTACACCCTAATATGAAGCCTAAAGATTAACCCTAAAAACAAACCCTAATATGAAACCATAAATCCAAACCCGAACATGAAACCCGAATTCCATGAGTGGAATAAATAAAAATGAATGAATGAATGAATGAATGAATTTCAAACCCAAACCCAAATATGAAACCTTAACCCTAAAACCAAACCCTGATATGAAACCCTAACCCCTAAAACCAAACCCAAATACACATCAAAGAATCACACATCAAGTTTTTTTTCCAATATACATATATTTCATGATGTTCATCAATATAATAACACATTGATAGATTTACACTACAGTTATTTTTATGTACTTCTGTTTTTCAATTAAATTTCCACTCATTTACACTCAAACTCCTTGACTTTCTAATCCCATACCCAATGACAGCACAATAAATCTATCAATAAAAAAAAATTAACAAAAAAGAAAAGTAAAGTAAAGTTTTGGACTGAACACATTGTCCGTGGCCCTTGGGTCTGTCCCTCCTGATAGGCCCGGGTACCAGGGCCAATGCGGGCCCCTAACCCTCCAGTCCCAAAGAAAAATATAACAGCCGCTCCACAGGGAAAAAGAGAAAAAAAACACACAAAAAAAATATTTGTTATATTTGTATACATATTGGAAATCGAAGCGGCCATCGGACACAAACCATAGAATAATTCTAAGCATTCTGGATATTTGAAGGTAAAAATACTATTTTTTCTTCATTGTCTTCTTCCAATAACTAACTCATTTTCTTGGCGTTTCACCCATCAGTGCTTTAACACAAAGCAAACAGATTATGGAACGTGGAGCAAAGAAAAGTCATATGTGTGGGTTTGTTTTTGAATTTTTTTCTTTAAATAAAAGTGGTTGATTTCTAGTCGAGTACAACATTGTATCTTAAATGGCGACCCTCTCCAAAACAACCAGAGACTCAAAAGGGTCCCTCCTTACGACTGCATCTCCGCCATGAAGGGGTCAAAGGTTATCGTTATGCATAATTTACCCCCAGCAACTGTTTGTTCAAACTCTTCCCCGCCCCCCCCACCTCTGTGCTTTCAAACCAGCGCTTCGCTCAAAGTTCCCGATGTGAATCTTATCGCCGGAACTAATATGGCCATCGAACGTTAACCCCCACATGATTTAAACGCAGCCGTTATCGAGATCTCTGGTTCATTTGGGGGGGGGGTTCCGGAGAAGACGACCACAACGAGAGTACAATATTGTGTTTTTCCCGTCCCACCAAAGAAAACAAACAAAAACAAAAACAAAAACCAAAACCAAAACCAAACAAAGTACCAACAAGTGCTGTGGTGTTTGACTTTATACGCACACTTCTCATCTTACGGACAAAATAACGTGACAACAAAAAAATAAAATGGACGGCAAAGAGGAGAAGGATTTCCACCGGATGTCTCGTGGGACACACAGACGTATGGGGAATGCACAGCAGTCCTACCCCAATCCTGAGTGAGCTGATGTCCTTTTTGATTCCACTGTGATGTTCGCTCCTGTGGGGACTGGTTTACACAACCGTATCTGAAACTGTAACACGTTACATATTTATATATATATATTTATATATATATATTTATACCAGCAAAATCCAATTTGACATTTTTGCCTTTGTTTGAGTTTAATCTTTTTGTTAACTTGGTAATAACCTGAGGAGTAAGTATTCCCCTGCAACCCCACTACACCCCAGAGTACAACACCGTACGATACAAGATGTTTTGCAGCAGTTCTTTTTTTGAATTTTTTTTTTTTCTTTCTCATTTTTAATCTAACATCTAGAGTTAAAAGTTACACACGTCTTTTTGATTTTTAAAACACTCGCGAGCACGATGGAGACACAGGAAAAAAGAACAAGCGTTGTGCTATTATTAGTTAGAGGACCTCGCGCCCCAAGGACTTTTTTACTTCTCCCGTCGGACCGAACGAATGCAGACTCTTCAGACGCTGACGCTCACGTCCTTGTTCACCGGGACTATTTTATAATGTCGGTTTTACCTTGCATATGTCAAAAGGGCACATTGAGTTACCGTTACTGAGCCTGTGTGACATGTTGTGCGGCCTGTAAGGGTTAGAAGGGCTCGTCGACCTTTTCTTCTAAGTTATGCTTTCTCTATGTGAAGGGGAATGTTCAAAAGTATTGTTTTTTTTCTTGTCATTGTTTCCCTTTGACTTGTTTTTGATGGCAAATGGCAGCATAAGCATAAAAAAATCTGGTCTTTGGTTAAAAATAGCGAGAACATGCCTTGCCTAGAGAGCGGCAGAATGCTGGTCTGTCCGGCAGCGCTCTAAGCCCCGCCCCGCCCCGCCCCGCCCCGCCCCGCCCCGGCTACTTAGGTTGCCATGGAAACAAACGTGCCCTTAGATTTAAGCAGCCTAATCTGTCGGGATAAACCAGGGATATTCCCAAAGGCAGGTGGAGCTACAACTACTAAATACACGCGCGCACACACACACACACACAAACACACACACACACACACACAAACACACACACACACACCAAACGCAAGTACATGTTCACACACACACACCAAACGCAAGTACATGTTCACACACACACACACACACACACACCAAACGCAAGTACATGTTCACACACACACACACACACACACACACACACACACACACACACACACACACACACACCACTGAGGGGTGTGCACATTTTACAGCCCATAGACGGAAGGAGTTGTGGATAGAGGAAGTGTTGACACTGGCAGTAACGCACGGTTGTCTCTGTGTTAAGGTTACGGATGTGTTCCTCAACGTAGTTAATTTAACAGGAGATGTCGCTTGCGGAAGTTGCAGGGAACTCAATCATATCGAATGTTGTTCGTGATTCGCGAGTGTGTGTGTGAGGTCTTAAGAAACGTTTTTTTGAAAATCGAACGAATGAAAAGTGTCCCCTTATTGTCGTCCCGAAGGCCCATAAAGAGGGGCTGGATCTTAACCTTGAAGTCGTCGAAGGTACGTCGGAGTTTGTCGTGAGTGAACCGGTTCAGGGAATCCAACCAACGGTAATGAAGTGCAAATGAAACGATAAGAGTCTCTCTCCCCAGATACTTGGCAGTGAATAACGCGCGGAGCTCAGTTACAAAAAACACACGAGACGCGGCCACAGAGGAGCTGCTACTGACAAACATCGTCCCTCTGTAGCCGAGTCTGTTTCACATAAAAATATACTATTATATAAATATAATCTATCGTACATAAAAAAGAAAAGAAAAAAGAAAGGCCTTGACTATTGGGAGTAAAACTGAGAGAGAGACGCACCCACGAAAGCTAAAAGAAATAAGAAATAAACGAAAAATAAACAAAAACGCTCTTAAAAGCTGGTTAAGTTGGTTAGAACGCTACTCGTCTTACGCTCACACACAAGTTCACTCAAAACTGCTCTCTGGATCCAATACGTCAAGTCAGGGTTCTGCTTCTTCCGGTAAGTCTGTCCAAACGTTGAACCAATTAGCCTATGTTCCGTTGCCTTGATTTGCAAATCAGGCTTAATTGTGTGTGTGTGGGTTTTTGTTTTTTTTAAATGTGCCACCTCGGCCACACAAGGGTCTCTTCAGACGGGGGCCATTGAGGAGACGGAAAGCGCCATCAAAAACAAGCTTTGTCTTGTGCATTTGAAACAAACCCCCATTTGTCCTGCTACTCCCTCAGATTATATTGTGTTTATAGGAACGGTGACGTAAGAACCCACCTCTGATATAATAGCTTCAAGTGTTTTTAAACTGAGGCTTCTACTATTGAGACCTAACCCCGACTATACAGATTTCTGATCTACATTTAAACTCCTTATTGTAAGTTTTGTTGTTTTTAGTTTTTTTTTATATCTTATTTGCGACATCATAGTATACGGGTAATGTTTATGGTAACATATCATATATATTACAAAAAGAAAGTATCGTAGATATGTTCAAATTAAAACCCAATTTAAATACCAAAAGTCTAACCCTTACAGCTAAAAGAATAATTGTATTTTATGTGTCTATTAGGACGGATAATGGTGACACAGGTACTGTATCGGCAACAGTATTTCTTTTAAAGATACTTACATGTGCTACATTAAGAGCATTTGCACTAGACTGCAATGAAGGAATGTTTTCGAAATAAGACACTAAGAAAAAACATTACAAAATAAACATCTACAGACATTGGTCCAAGAGTACTATGGCAGTTTCTTAAATCATCAAGAGAGAGAAAAATGCATGCAGACCAGGTGTGGGTTCATACAAAAATAAAAAATGAAAACGAATAGAAATATTGATCACAGACTATCGATACCGATTAGTGCTAATGGTTAGTATGTCGTTGGTATGGTCTAGGACAGTGACACCACTGAACATGTTACATCTCATTGGTCCAGATTGGGAAATCCACAAGTTTTCTAACTGCTTTTTTTTTTTTTGTACATATAGCATGAAAGGTTTTTTCTCTAACACAACGTTGACGCGGGGGAATGTCATTACGTTTACTTTCCTAGACCATGATGATGGGAAGGAAACGTACAAGAAATGCTTAGAACCGGCTCGGGGCTGGCTTGTAACACGGTAAGCTTGCGACCGTATATATAAGCTGGCGGCGGACCCCGTTTCGAGGACGAACCCGGGGGGGGGGGGGCGGGGGACACACTGACAGTGGTAACATGCAACACACCCTTTGTTAGATAGGCAGTAGTTTACACCGAAGCATACAGAAAAATGAATACAAATAATTAAAAAGTACAAAAAAGCACTCGCACGCACACACACCTACAAAAAACAGTATATATATATATATATATATATGTATATATCAGAATAAAACTCTACAAAGAACAATATATTTCATATCAGTTATGTCACAAATAATCGCCAGTCGTCGTTTTTTCCTTTTTCTAGTGTTGCGTCGCCACAAGTGTTTGGTTCGCAGTACGGCAGAATAGAAAAGCCACGTGTGCCTAGAAAGGAGACAGGGGCCACAGACTCACAGGACAAATACCGACAGGGGTCCAGAGGCGAGGTGGTGGGGGGGGCCACGAGGGGGGGGGCCCCAGCAGGGGGTTCGGGGGGGGGGGTGGTGGGGGGTGGTGTCATGTCAAGACCAATTGGTTAGGGGCAGAGGTGGGGGAGGGGGGAGAAATAGAAACTAAACTCATCACCAGTGGTTAATTTGGTCGTCAATTTGAGGACGTTTGCTGTTTGCGAGGACGTGGGGTTGAGACTGGGGTAGGAACAACTCTTCTTAGGTGCTGAAGTACACTGTAGGACGCACATAGGGGACGCACAAACAGGAGACAGAAAGGGGGAAGAGAGGAAGCGATGAGGTGGTCAGAAATTGTCCGATTTCACATTATCCGATTTTACAAATCATTATCATTATGTCTGATTGTTGTTGAAACTTGATATTCACGTTCATTTCATGCTTTTGTAATTGATAAGAAACTGTTACTGATATGAATAGAGGCAGTTCCACGGTTGATAACTGATATGATGATCAGCTGTATTGGTGATTGATCCTTACCAATAATGACGATGAGGACGATCAGGCATATCACACCCAGAATAATCATCATCTAAAAAGAGATCAAAATAAAACTTTATGAAAAACACATTCATTCATTCATCAGAGCACCTCAAACTCAGCTGTGCACACATCATGACAAAACACAAACATGTCAATAGCAAATCAATAGCTAAAACTCATCTCACTCTACAGGCTGTTAACATATTCAAGCCATACCAGGCCAGAAACAAAACATGTTATATATATTCTATATGTTTATGTGTATTATCTAGTGGGGTGGCTACTTTTGATCATATTTACTGTATTGTGCCAAGTCTATATTAGAATTTCCTCTTCCGTGATCTAATGTGTAAGCATCCTTCGACCTACTATATTGACTACCTATTGATTATTATATTTCATGTCTGTTTACATTTGTACATATTGTACAAATACATTGTCAGTATTGCTGCTCTTGTGTGTTATATGTTATTTATTTATTATATATTTCTTTTGTAATGAATGCGTGTTGTTGACATGAGCTTTGTCTCCAGAAGGTCATTGGTCAGGGTGACCTTGGTGCTGTACCTACTGCGCGCGAGAGAGAGAGAGAGAGCGAGAGAGAGAGAGAGAGAGAGAAAGAGGGAGAGAGAGAGAGAGAGAGCGAGAACAAGAGAGAGAGAGAGTGAGGGAGAGAGAGAGAGAGAGAGAGAGAGAGAGAGAGAGAGCGTGAGAGAGAGAGAGAGGGAGAGAGAGAGAGAGAGAGAGAGAGAGAGAGAGAGAGAGTGAGGGAGAGAGAGAGCACGTGCAAGAGCGCGAGCAAGAGCAAGAGAGAGAGGGAGTGAAAGAGAGAGAGTGAGGGAGAGACAGAGAGAGAGAGAGAGAGTGAAAGAGAGAGAGAGTGAGGGAGAGACAGAGAGAGAGAGAGAGAGAGAGAGAGAGAGAGAGAGAGAGAGAGAGAGAGAGAGAGAGAGAGAGAGAGAGAGAGACTACCCCACGGATGTATTACAGGAACTGAAAACAGGCCTACAACAGCTACTGTATCCCTATCGACAAGGTTATCCATGTTTGGAGTTGTTGTGACTTCCCAACACACGAGAGTTAAATCAGTTAAACGTTTCCCGCTCTCTGACTACAAACGAACACAGCGTTGGGCACATTTGCGTCAAACTTCAAAACCCCCCCACGAGCTTGACAAGTCAACCTAGTCACCTTGGCGTTCTTCCACCAGTACTTGTTCTTGAGCTTGGCGGCGCTGGTCTCAAACTGGGAGGCTCCGGCCTGCAGCGCGTCGGCCCGGTCGTCCAGCTCGGACAGCTTCTGGTCACGCTCCAGCACTTTGTCCACGTTCACACGCATGATGTCCACCACCTAGCACGTCGTTGCCACGGAGACAAGGAGGAGGAGGAGGAGGAGGAGGAGGAGGAGGAGGAGGAGGAGGAGGGCCGTGAGGTTGGGACCAGGGTGGAGCCAAACCGAACGAGATAAGATTTGGGTTGCTAGTCCAGATGGTAATGGAGGGAAAATGTCCTCAGAGCCAACTGGACATATTGATGTAAGAAGATGAAATACTCAAATATGTACACAAAAAATGTGTTAGTTATGTGTGTTTTATGTTATATGTGTTCACATTGATTTTAGTCTTACACAAGCTTTTACCACTATGGAATCGCATAAGATAGCTTTTTACGTAGAAGGGACACAACAATGTGACATAGGTACGGGTATAAAATATTAGACATAATTATTTCATAATTCTGTCTGTGTCTATGATAACTGGGCCTGTGACTAAATAAAAATAATGAAAAAAAATATTTATATCTTAAGATAAAAGATGATTTGGGTACCAAACTCGTCCACCTGGACCTGTGTCTATGATAACATATGACAAAATAATAATATTCTTATGATAATATAGGAGATGATCTGGGTACCGACCTCGTCCACCTGGGCCTGTGTCTGCTGCAGGCGGCGGTTGCTGGTGAGGTTAGGGGGCTGATTCCCTCCCTCTGGTGCGGGGGCTCCGGCTGGGGCAGACCTGCCGGCGGGAACGCACACACACACATAGCCAGTTAGCGGTTAGCACGAGCATCAGCATTAGCATTAGCGCTGGAGCTCGGACAAAAACAGGACGGCCAAGAAAGTGATAAAAATAGCCCCGGACAGCGGCGCACAATGGGGCCTGGTGTGACGGAGCCCTGGGTGATATGAGAGGCGCGCGGCGTCGGTGGGAGGCCTATGTATTCAGCTGCTGCCTCCACACAAAGGAGAGAGAGAGAGAGAGATTCACAGCCTGTCTCTCTCTCTCGCTCTCTCTCTTTTGTACAAGATGTACAACCAAATCAAATATCATATCAAAGAAATAGAATCAAAACAGTGTGCTTTTTAAGGTCTTTGTTCGCTCAATGAAATGTGTCCTAAATGTAATAAGAATTGATGATATGAATGACAGAAGTGCCTTTATCGTAGTATTACAGTAGTATTACAATGCACATCCAACAGCCCCCATACTGAAACCTAGCCTACACTATAAACTGGCACACCTTATTAAATATGAGACGATACGATGACCAATACATGAACAGATCAGACCATGTAACTATGTTTAGAACAATAACCAACACGTGAAATTTGACAATCCCAAAGGCGGGCATGCGTTATTTTTAGCCCCGTGTTGCATTGGGTAGAACGCCGCAGAGAAAACACCTCAGCAGTATTCACGACGACCCAGTATACGTTACAGAGGAGGTCAGGTAAGGTGTCTATTCTAGAAGGGGCCTCGCGTTGTTGGGTGCATGGCGCTCGTGTCCTGGTCCAGAGAGCAGAGAACAGACCAGAGAGGCAGAATGCTGTATAAAGGTCACCCCACTCACTCTTAATCTTTCAAGTCACGTCACAAGCTAGCCAGGAAGTCCCTCCAATATTTCTGGTTACTGTTTTATCTTTGCTAGATTTTTGGGTCATTTAGAACATGCTTATTTAAAGAGAGAGAGAGATATGTATAGGGCATTAAAGGACAACTTGGCCGAGTCTCAACCTTATCTCTATCTATCTGCATGAGGGATATTGGGTGGAAAACGCCTGCACTTGTTGCAGACGCTCTCTGTGTCTCCGGGGCACAGCTCAGCTCAGCGCAGATGCAAAAATCGTACCACGACTCTGTGATTTGACAGACTTAATGACAGAGTTGGGGTAAAATGGCGGACGCAGAGATCTGGCCGCCGGGAGCGACGTGAACAGGTAACCACGGTTCATTTGCCTGTACCGCCGTCACGTCGACGTCGGGTTTGCCAGAAAAATTGCCAAACGTTCCCCCTTCGCTCTCTCGGACGCCTGCGGGTAGACTGAGGAGCTGACTCCGGGGGGATGGAACCCAGAACCCAGAACCCAGAACCCAGAGCCCGCTCGGCTGGGGGTGGACACATGAAGAAGGGAAGACAGTCAGGTGACATTATGGCTGTGAGTCATATGGCGTCCGTCAGAAAGACTCCAGGGCTATTATAGATATGTCCATTTTGCTTTGTTATACCTCCAAAACAAAAAGCCATACAATGTGAACAGGTCTCGGTGTTGAATTTGTTCAATAAAATAATAAAATGCTGTCGCTGATCCATGAAAGGCATAGCAGTAGGCCTGCTATGCCTCAGTGAATCCCCCCCCCCCCCCCCCCTCCTCCCCTTTAGGCGCCTCAGTGGACCACGAGAACGTGAACGACGATGCTAAATGCTAACGTAGCCTATGCTAATCCTAATGAATATTAGCCGAGGGATGCTAACGGGCTAGCCGACGTGTAGCCGTGTAGGCCCCCGTGCTAGTAGCCCACACGACGGCCGTATTAAAATAACCTTCTTGTAACATTGACAGCGGGTGACGTGTACTGCATACTGTACACCGGAGACACGTACAGCCTCCAGATCACTGAGTTTGTGTTATTTAGCAATGAGGGGAAAAAAAATGTGTGTTCGTGTTATTGGTCGGGCTGGCGGGCCGGCCGGGGGGCCGCGGACGGTGGCCGTGTTTCAGGCGTTCAGCACCGGACAGCGGCGGGGCGTTCAGCACCGGACAGCGGCGGCGGCGGCGGCGGCGTAGGCTGGCCAACATGAGGACCGTAGTCGGTGATTTCTTTTCTTATTATCGTTGTTATTATTATTATGATTATTGCTGCTGCTTATTGTTTCGTTACAAACAAACAAACAAAAATAATCATTATAAAAAGGCTCTTGAGTGTCTTGACGACTCGACCGCGGGAAGGGAGAACGTCGTGAGCGCTGGCCGACGTCGAGCCGCGTCGAGGGCGTTGCTTTTTTTGTGTGTGTGTGTGTGAAACGCACACACACACACACACACGCACGCACACACACGCAAGCACACACGCACCCATCGTCAAAGTTTAGGACTCAAATTATGATTTTCCGTTTGTTTTATTCCCATGAAGGCCTGGGCTGAGGTGGTTTTGGTTTTGGTTTTGTTTTTCCATTATTTCTATTATAATAAGACCATTAACACGCTGTGATTGGTGAGAAAAAATACACATGCACGTATGAATTAAACCGATAAAAACCTGAAAAACACGAAACAATAATTCATTGTGTTGCCCAGTTCACTGTCCGCCCTCTCTCCCCCACATTCGACGACATAGTAGGCTATAGGCTATCCCCACCCCCCACCCCCGTCTCTCTCTCTCTCTCTCTCTCTCTCACACACACACACACACACACACACACACACAGTCGGTGACAAATATCACGAGGCCAACGAGGCCTGCCTGTCTATAAAGATGTGTCGTGAGTCGTGTGGTTCGTCCTATGTATATTATACATAGTATTTTTTTTTTATCAGTCAGGGTCAGGCAGGATTGTTGTAGGCCATGTAGGCTTACGTGAAGTGGATCCAAAATGATCAACAGGCTTTGTTTGTAAAAAAATATCTTTCCCCTCTCAAGCGTTTATATGAAGCGACCTGTAAGGCCTGGTGTGTCCTTGCTGCCTCCACAATTAGCCTCCTATAATCCTCACTATGTTGTGGAGCTACACCATAGGGCCTATGTAGGCTAACCAGCCTCCATTTAAAACGTATACATATATCGGTTATTATCTGTAGTCAAACGCATCCAATCGACCGCCCCCCCCCCCTCCTTTTCTTTTCTTTCTTTTTTTAAACCAAACCAGTCCAGGCTGGAAATATATTATGCGTGCATGTCACTGAAAACTACATCACCAGATACAGACAGAGAGAGTGACAGAGAAAGATATCGAAATGACATCGCGTTGAGTCGACGCTGCGTCCAAACGCGCACATACAGTATCTCGTATTTGCCTTTAGAATAAAACCTTAGAATAAAATGGCGACGCTGTTATTGGTGGAGCGACAGTGTTTCAAAGTGTGGCCACGATCCTGGAAAGAAACATAGGAAACTGATGATGATGATGATGATGATGATGATGATGATCTGCCTCAATAACCTCCACACACAAACACACACACACACACACACACACACACCATGGGGTTGAGGATTTAGACGACAACGACAACGACAACGACAACGAAATGTGTGCTGTCACATCATCACCAATTCACAACCAACCATCCACCGAAACCGATACAACCAAGATAGGCTACTAACGTGGAAATATATAATAATTGAAGAAATCATTGAGGAAAACGACGAGAAACACGGGAGACAGATGGATCGCCACTTACATGACTCTCTGGTGGTGTTGACGCTGGACAGTTGTGGTGCTGAAATCCGCGGAGTGGTTCCCTGGTTATATATAGTGAGGAAGGAGCTGGCTGCTGCTGCTGCTGCTGCTGCTGCTGCTGCTGCTGCTGGTTAAAGGAGATCGCCTTGTGCGCCTTCTGTGCAGCCCTCAGTCAGCCTCTGGTAGTCTGGTAGGCTGGCGGTAGGTTATATGTACAGTATGTGTTATATATTCTGGAGCTGGATTGCTATAATCTACTATACTCGGATGTAGGATCCCCTGTCTGTCTGTCTGCCTGTCTGCCTGTCTGTCTCTGTCTGTGAGCGGCCGTATAGTATAGTGTAGTGTAGTGTAGTATAGCAGCGGGTGTCACCACAGTAATGAACGCGTTATAAACAAGCGCCTGGATTAGGATTGGGGGGGAGGGGGGGGAGGAGGTGCTGGAGGTGGTGAGGGGGCCCCTGACGTCATGGCATGAGTCGGATGTTGAAATGGTCGACCACAGACATCAGAGCCTTTTTTTTCTTTTTTTTTTAATTGTTTTATTTATTTTTATTCATTTATTTTAGCTTGTGTGCCTGTGTGTGTGTGTGTGTGTGTGTCCAGCAAGGTTATTATTGCTATTATTATAATAAATATAATTATTATTATTATTATTGTGGTAGACCATCATTGTGTTTGTGTCTTTAGTTTAGAAAGCAGCGTTACCCAAGGTTGTCACTGTGCAGCGCTCAGCTCAGAGTGCATCATGGAGCCTCTCTGTGTTTGGACGCCGAGGTGCGTGTCAACAAAATGGCGTGCGGGCGGGCGAGAGGGGGCGTGGCCTCCTCAAATCCCCATTATTTCATATAAATGCCCGGATGTCAGCAATACGTGCGTGAATAACGGGAGGCCACGACGCACATGTTGACACACACACATGTTGACACGCATGTTGACACAGGCCTGTGTGTTTGACTGCAATACGACGATTATTTGGTTATTATCATGTTGCAAAAGATTTACTGGAAAAATGGAGGATGTCGTTTTAAATGTAGGAGCCGACTGTAGAGCCTGTTTTTACTTCTCCAAATATTGTCATGGATTTTCGATGACAATCTCACAGGATCATGAATAAAACATGAATGGGTGTTGTTGTTGTTATTGTTTATTTAAACGTATGTTTTATCATTCATTATTCACCAACAGGCCGACATTAG
Organism: Coryphaenoides rupestris; assembly: GCA_002895965.2. Taxonomy (NCBI): domain Eukaryota; kingdom Metazoa; phylum Chordata; class Actinopteri; order Gadiformes; family Macrouridae; genus Coryphaenoides; species Coryphaenoides rupestris. The sequence goes on from PIJE02000880.1 coordinate 71,821, forward strand.
CAGGCCTGTTGCAACTCCATGCTTTCTTTGAGTTCACTTGTGTGTATATACTCACACAGTATATATATTATATATATATATATAGGCCTGTACACACATACACACGATTTTAATTGAAGACGAATTTAATGAGTAGATAATTAATTCAAAGAGTGATGCAATATTAAAATGCAACTTTGATCCGAGATGTACATTTACATGATCAGATATCATTTGTGCTCTTAGAATATCTAGGTAAGCCATTTGTTGAAAAATAATGACACAGAAAAATAACGACACCGAAAATTAAAGAAGCCAAAAAAAAAAGATTTATTTTTTTCAACTTAAAAATATTCAGTCTTAAAGATTCATATTTAACTGGGCCAAGACTACTGAGAATATATATTACGTATAGATATATATATTTATATGTCAAGCCACAAAGGAAGGTATTTTCGTTTGTTTCATGCAATGCGAACCAGCAGTAGCAGACAATCTGCATCGCTTGCATGCACCCTGCTAACACTGGTTGAGGACAGGGCTCCAGGACCACTTCAGGTGGCTACACAGAGGAGGTACGAGGCATCGAGGCACCATTAGTTTCGGCTAATTACACTTTGTGTCCACTGTATTGCTGGGTTTTAATTCATCACGTGGAAATTTGCAAAATCATTGGTATTAAGAAATATCTCTCCTTGTTTGTTGTTCTGTATCCATATACGGTATATATATTATAGACAGATAAGTTATCAACACATGATTTGGGTTTGATTGGTGTTAAAGGTCCCCTGTTTTACCACCTGGTGTGAGATTGATTAGTCGTCATACAAGCCATTTCAAAATCAATGTCGATACATTCGGAAGTGGCTTGTGACGAATTCACGTTTCACCCAGTGGTAAAGTACGGGTCCTTTCACGGGGGCATTCATAGGCTTTCCAGGACAGACGACACAGAACACACATCATGACTCGACGTTGACATCAACACGTTGGATGCTGAACTTCACGCGACGCAGCGTTACGGCGAGTGGTGGGGGGGGGAAAGGAAAATGCACAGGAAAAGTGACAAAAGTGAAAATTACATTTGATAAAATCCTGCTCGGGGATTCCATTCACAGTTGTGGTCATATTTTACACTCCCCCCCCCCCCACGTCCCTCGGCCCGGCAAACACCCACACAACTCAGGAAAGCCAAACACAAAACATTCTCTTGGTGAGGCTTCTTTTGTTTAGAATTTCTTTTCATTTTCTTTCTTTTTTTTAAATTTCTTTTTTCAAAATATATCTACCACTATTTAACTATTGCTATTTTTGGGATGCATTTGCGGAACAAAAATAAAGATACAATCTCAGTGACAACGACAATACCCCAAAAGTATATTATCCACACACCATACACCACACCCTGCGCACACACGTAATCCCTTGCAAACATCATTGACTCCGAGGTCTCCTCCCAACGGTCTGATATTGCACTGCTGTTCTATCCAAGCGTAACCCCCCCCCCACCCCCTCGCTCCACCTCCCAGAGAGAGACATCAGTACACCCAGGACACAGGCACCCACTGTGGGGTGGAGGTGGCGCGCTCGATGGCTTCCTCCACCCCCTTCACGCTCTCGTCCACATCGTTGTTGACGAGGATCTCGTCGAAGAAGTGTCCGTAGGTGGCCAAGATGGCTTCCGACTCCTTCTGGATGAGCTGCAGGGACTCCGTCTGGAGGGGGCAGGGAAAACGTTGCCTGAGTTAGCACTGCTGTTATCGAGCTAGCTCGCTACTTTGCAGTCTGTCCAATTGGTGCAACACCATACAAATTTGTACAGAATTTTCTCTGCCTCACTTGGATAAAAGTGTCATCTGCTAAATGACAGAATGCAGTTAGCATTGGAATTTGCGTTGGAGTCAAGTCAATTTATTTATTAAGTGCTGTACAGCTTACAGCTCAAGTATGAAGGCAGATGATAAACAGAGAACAGAGGACAAAAGATGTGATATGCAGAATTTGATATTCAATTTGATTTAAAAATGGCAGGGAGAAATAGTAAGTCTTCAGGCGGGATTTTCAAAGTGTCCTTGGAGTTAGTGTGATGGTAGAGTTATGAAGTTATGAAGCCATTAGAGCCTGGGTTGTATTTAAAGGGTCGGGTGGTGTAGTGGCTTGTGTGTGTGACTCCCAGACCCCTACCTGCTCCTTAATGACATCTGAATCATATGTATTTGCGACTAGTAAATAATTAACTAGTAAATAACAGTAATAAGTATAATCTCAAACATGGGGATTATCACCTGTGTAGCCGTGGTGGTGGGGGCGATGAAAATCACTAGAGGGGCATACTCTGCTGTCCTGAGCAGCTTCAGTGTCTGTTAAGAGAGAGAGAAAAAACTCAAAACATGGAAACATGGATGTCACAAATGATTTGAGTAACGGCGTGTTCACACCATCCTCCCCTTTTAAAAATAAAAACCCACCGCCTTTTACCATTAAAACCTATGGGAAATGACCAAAGGGTGGGTGCATAGCACAAAAGGTGGCCGCTTTTAAAAAACAGTCAGTGTGTTTTTTCAAACTTTTGAGTAATGCGAATGTGATGAATTAATCAGCTGACCTATCAGGACGATTCCCACACACAGTTTTACTCATGAAGATAGCAGGAACTATGACATGTCTAGTAAAAAACCCACAAAGCAATCATATGGAACTGAAACATTTTACAAAAACGAAATGTGCGTAGCAGGATACTTTTTCTTCCTCGTTCTTCCTCATTTTCAGCCCAAAATGCGCTCTAGGCCGCACTGTTTCCCCAGACAGTGTGAACACACCCTAAGGATGTCAACTTCTGTTTTAATGTGACATTTCACTGATATTTGATTGTTGTTTGTTGATTACTTATCAACTTTTACATATTGATTGTTTAGTTTTTTATTGCCATTCTAAAGTGTCGAGAAATACTATTTACTACAAAAAAAATACTATATAAATACATGCTGTTATTATTAATATTATTTCTTATTATTAGCATTATTATTAGCATTGTAGCTGCATTAACCTGGGGTTCTATGTCCAGCAGGGCGATGATGCCTTGCTCGTGGATCTTCTGGATGGTCTCGATCTTGGTGCCAAACATGAAGCCCTGGAAGCTGCCGTACTCCAGCAGGTGATTGGAGGAGATGCTCTTGGTCATGACCTCGTTGGAGATGAAGTGGTACTCATCCCCGCTCGCCTCGTCCTTACGCTGGGGTCTGGTGGTGTCTGGGGGGCCGGGGGGGGGGGGGGGGGGGTAAGAGAGGTTAAGCACCGCCACTGGAACTAGTCCTGATAAAAAAAAAAAAACCCAATCTAACAGTGATAATAATAATGCGGTGTAAGGGACATACGTGGCGCCGGGTAGGCAAACCTCTCCGGGTATTTGCTCAGCAGTGCGTTTTTGATATGGCTCCTTCCTACACCCGGTGCTCCTGAACATGGGAGCATGGAAAGGACAACATGTACTACAGATCTTCAGGAGAACATTCCAAATAAATATAATACATTGAACATTGATTGGTTTCCCTACTCTTCGTTCCCCTACCAAATTGATAATATGAACGCTTTACAAGAGACTTAAAGGGTAACTTTGGGATTTTTCAACCTGGACCCCATTTCCCCATCATTTAGGGGCTATGTGGCTAATGCTGACAGCACAGTTTTTAAATTGGTCCGGTATCGAGCGAGAGCGCTTCAGCTGTCAGCCGAGTAACTCTCTGTAATATAACCCTTTGGTGCGATAATGTACGTCAATATATGTCCTCTGAAAGTGCCTTGTGCTTTGTGTTATCTAAAAGTCTGCTTTGACTTTTAGATAACACAAAGCTACTCTTTCTGTCTCACGTTTCCACTGTTCTCTTCCTGCATCTACTCAACTCTCGCGGAGAGTCACAGCGGGATGCAGCAAAGGAGTGCAGGGAGGGAGGGAACTTAAAGTGTCTGGAAGCGTTACGATTGGCTAATGGTCAAGGTCACCGCTCACCAATGAGAACCAAGGTTTTCCTTTTGAACGCCGGCAGCCGGACGACCTCCTCGTAGGAGATCACGTCCAGCTGGTCGAAAACTGGACGGGACACAAAGCGTTGAAGGTGTTAAAAGAAACCAGAGGGGAAGGAAGACGGGGTTACGGGAACACTGTTTATTCCGTGAGGCGTCGGGGGACTCACTGGAGCTGTGCTTGGCCAGGTACTTGTCTTTGCACTTCTTCTTCTTGCCAAAGGGGCTGCAGGACGGGCTGCCCTGCGTGGCCTTGCTCTTACTAGCCGACCGCCTGGGAACACAAACACAAACACGAGCCAAAGTGTTTGATTTATCCAACGCACGGGATATCAACACCAAAAATAGAACAAGCAAAGTGTGTGATCGAGTGGATATACACCACAGGGAATCAATATGTCTTCCAGTACGCCTCATAAATCTTCATTCTTTGCCAAAGGCCTATTAATGATGATTCATTTTTTTATGTATCACTTTGTTAGTTATGTATTCTTTCTTATACATACTGTGTGCTTGTCAGAATACGTGAATTGATACTAGGTTTTAAGTTCATGCATTTAATTTGTATTATTAGCATATTAGTGTATTTTTATACACTGGCAGAGTAAGCAAATTGCTATGGTACAAGGTCTTTTAATATATCAAGTAAAGTTCAAAATGTCAAAAATGTGCTCTCTTAGGTCCAATTTGGGTTACATATCGTTCACTTTCTTCAATACCACAATACAGACCAAACAAATAATACAATTACTTAATGTACTTTACTTTAATTGTAATATATTTGTGCCCAACAACGTATTTGTGCATTTGTACTTCTCTAATATGGCTGTATTACAGAGTTATGACACATGCCTGCATTGCCGTTAAACTAACAAGAATCTTGTCCAATTACTCTATTGTCAAGGATGCTAAGGATGATAACACTCCGTACCATTCCTGGAGCTCCGGGGAGGGGATGAGTCCGGCGAAGTGGGCGGAGCAGCTATCCACGCGGCCCTGCCACCAGTTGGGGTCCTGCTTGTTGATGATCTGGATGATGTTGCCTGTCTTGAACTTCAGCCCCGCCTCCTTGCACGGGATGAGGTCATCCTTGGCGGGGTCGTAGTTGAACTGCGCCCGCATGTACATCTGAACAGCCCCACCCGACAGACAGACAGACGAACGAACAGACAGACAGACAGACAGACAGACAGAGAGATAATTAGTCACGAGATCCCCTCAGCCCACCCACTGGCAGGACAGGGCTGGAGTTAGTTTGGGAACTCTGGGATGTTACAGTTATGGCTACTCATTAGTTTACATGTATTAGTGGTAGAGAAAGTATTGTAATAAAACCCATTGATTATGTTATTCAGGTAGAAATGAAAGAAATAAAGAATGAAGAAATTAAGAAACTAAGAAACTACCATCTACTTCTAAAAACTACAGTTGTTGAATTAGCCTACCATAACTGGCCACACAGAGGTTACTGTAAATACTAAGTGCAAAGTAGATTGAAAATACCCAATAAATCAAGAAATAGATAGATTTATTTTCTCTCTCTCTCACACACACACACACACACACACACGCACACACTTGTTGATAATTTAAAATGTCCACCCAAGTAAGAGTGTAGTGCCACTGTGTGACCAGGAGATGGCAGTATGACTCACTCTACTCTTGTGTTTCAAGTCAAAGAACATCATTTGACTTTGAAACCTAGATGTCTATAGTCACCTGTGTCTCTCAATGACTTACAGACGATTCATCTGTCGAAGAACAAACTATTTAACAGGAGAGACCAAAACAAAAAATAAGATTTGAGATTCGGCACAGTGGCGCCAACCAAGGAATCAACCATTACTGCAGTACAAGTGCCGCAGTGTCTCAGATTCTCATGCAAATAAAGAAAATCAAACAAAATCAAACAAAATGGAAAATAACCTCGAGCAACCAACCAATGAGATGAGCGTGAAGGTCTTACCTCACAAACCCGCGAGCGACCATGCAGGTTGGGGATGACTTTCATAGTGACCACCCCGTGGGTTTCTTTCTGCAACGTGGAGTGTTCAACAAACAAGTTACACATTAATATATTGTATTTAGTTCGTAACCAAACTAAAGCGTGAATATAGCGTGATATAGGTCGTTCAGGAGCAGGTAGGGGGGGAGGTCTACTTTCTCAAGGACGTCTATGGGTAGCCGGAGAGCTTTGGGAATCGTACCTTTCGACCGGGTGTCATACGCTCCCTATATTTACACTACATCAACTTGCCCCTGTCATTTGATGTAACACTGCATGATATTCATCAGTCAAATTACAAATCACGATAAATGTATGTGAACCCTGAACAAAGGAATATGGAACATACCAAGATCTTCTGCAGCTGGTCCACAGACTGGCTGCCCACACTTTTCCCGTTGATCTCTGTGATTTCATCGCCTTCGTGTAGAGATCCTGGAGAGAATTAAAGACCCATTCACAACCCATTGTGAAGGGGTAGCTGACACAGCAGAGGCTATTGCTTCGAATCCAGGGAAATCAATGATATGCTTGGAGTTTAATTGTTTTCACATTGACTTTCCGCGTCTTCTTTAGACTGCACTTTTATCACAGGATGGTAAATGATGGACATTCCAAAAGGACAAAGGCCGACTTTGGACGACAACATCCATCATGCACAGGCTCGGAGGAGACGCACGATGTGGTGGCCTGACATCCGACAGAATGGTTCCACGCGTTACCCTCCGTTTCCCTCTTCAGTCTGACGCTGCCTCCGCTCCGTGGTGGAGGGGGGATAACTAATGACTAGAGACCAACGACGCATAGCCGCGCCAACACACTGTTCTTTCAGGTTTCAAGAGTGGAGCACAGTAAAAACAAACTATGATGACGGGCGATATTGAGAAGACATGCCCTCTATGAAAAATAAATGTGTTAATCAAGTGGTTCCATGTCAGATACAAGATTATTATTCGGCGGCCCAAATGTGAAAGAGAGCCCATTAAGTGAAAGTTTCCGAGATGTCAGAAGCGTTGGATTATTGATTTTTCAACCGAGAGAAATCACCAGTCAACTCGGTGAAGTGGGCGGATTCAAAAGGTCCATAGTCCATATACATCTATTTATTGTCTTTGGACCACAACTTGTATCAGAGATGATGCACAATATAAGTTGTCGGCCCAATAGGCTTTTATAATATTTAAACTACAGCTTTTATTATGGTCAAATACATTATAGTATATGTAGTCCAAACAGGCTTTGACCATCTTTGGACCACAACTTCCAGCGTGCGTCACGTCAAATTTAAAAAGCTTATGATTTTACAAACTGGACTATGTATGTCACCTCCCAATAGATCGCTAGATGAATAATCAATCAATGATCAATGGCTCCAGTACCTTGCCTGTGGATCATGCCTCCATGGAGGATCCTGGCCACAGTACACTTCTGTTTGTCATTCAGCTTCAGGGTCACCCCCTAAATGGACAAAAAAAACAACCCAGAGAAATCTCAATCAGAACCACATTGACTGGCTAGGCATGGTTTACACACGCAAGCAGTTTGACTCCAGTCAGCACTCTCCAGTGTACTATTATTATCATTAGTTATTATTAGTATTACTATAGTATCATGTAGAATGGCTTCATGGGATGTTTTGGAGGCTCGGTTACCATTGGCTCCGACGGGCTTTTTTCAAACACCACCTCTTTCATCCTGCTGAGCTCTGAGCCGTTGACGTGGGCGGGGCTTCCGTTGGTGTACACTGCTGCGCCCTGGCTGTCAGACGTCTGCATAGCAGCCTGCGGAAGGAACCAACAAAACACATTTAAAATGGTAAATAACAAGTAAACAAGCAAAATAAGATGAGATGTACTTTATTAATCCCAGGCGGGACAAATGTTAGATTGTACATGATTACAACACATTTGGTCATCTAGAAGACGCTTTTATCCAAAGCATCTTACAGGTGAGGGGCGGGTTATACGAGGGTACAAAGTACAAAAACTACTACAGTAACACATTGAAAAGACATTGTAATGCACAACTCATTAAAGAGGTCAAAGGTGGCTTCTATCAGAATGCCTCCTCATGGCGAAACTGCTGTGTGTGCAGACCTGAGATGATAACACTCAAACCTAACCCACAGCATTACAGGGTTGCCAGAGTTCACAGGGAAAACCAGCTACACCAGCATACTAAATATACTCTTTAAACTATAATAGGCCTCGATGGGGTACAACGCTTGTATAAAGGTGGTGAGTCTTTAACAGTCTCTGTTGCTAGGTTACTGGGACCTTACCCAGTTTATTGATCAGATGTTATGTAAATGGTAAATGGATTGCATTTATATAGCGCTTTACAGTTGCCTCACATTCACCCATTCATACACGACGGCGGTGCCAACCATGCAAGGTAACAACCAACACGTCAGGAGCAGTTAGGGTTAGTTGTCTTGCTCAGGGACACCTCGACACTTAGCTAGGTGGAGCCCGGGGATCGAACCAGCAACCTTCCAGTTGGCAGACAACCACTCTACCGCCTGAGTTACTGCCGCAATGTAAACAGCTACCACAAAGAGCCTTTCAAAGTTACAGTGGTTCGACTTACAATGGATTCAGATACTGTACATGTCATTAAGGAGCGGTTTGGGGGCATCTTGCTCTCGGATGCCTACAGGCAGACTGCTGACATTGGGGTTTGAACCTAGAACCTTTCAGCTGCAACACCTTAACCACTAACTACACAGAAATACAGTGTAGCATCAGGGATGCAGGAACCAGATTGGATGCAAACTGTGATGTAAACTCAAGTAGGGCTACTGCAACTATTTTCACAGTTGTATCTACGGTATTCAATTTGATTAAGCATTTCGCCTGTAAAATGTCTTAAATAATGCATTTACATTTAGGGGAATAACTAAATAAATAAATAAATAATAACAAATGTCATCACAAGTTACCATACCCCAAAGTGATGTCTTAAATGTGCTTGCTTTATCTTAATCTTTAATTGCACTAAAACTAAAACTAAAATATTCCTTTACAATGATCCATGAACCAAATTACGTATTAGGCCTAAGCCATTTAAACATGAATTAGGCTAACATAGAAACATTAGTTCATGTATGGGCTTCTTTCTAAAGATGAAGGTTTGGCATATGCTCGGCCACCCACACAAAAGGCCCACTTATGGGTCATGACCCACCAGTTTGAGAAGCACTGCTCTAAAGGATGAGGGGAGAAACACCCCAAAACCCAGAGGGAGGGAAGGAACCTTGAGAAGGAATCACGAGGAGGAATGCCTCCTTCAGGGGAGTAGTGTCAGAGCCGTAGCTAGCAGTGTGCACAGGGCATTTACCTTCCCACCCCGCACTAAATCAGAATCCTCAACATATGTCCAGGGTTGAAAATTAACCGAACTGCTGTGTCACGCCTCATTAAGCAGCGAGACGGGTCAGCTGGTCAGCCTGCCCGCTGTCGCTGTGGTTACCGGCCAGCGGTAATATCCGACCAATCATAATAAAAACTGAGGAATTAATGTGCTGTGAGAAATCCTCTTAGCGGATTTAAAAGCGATGTGAAAGAATTCAGACGTCTATTGCACCGACGAGTTTGACGACACAAACGGTGTGACGTCTATTGCAGTGGCTTTCAAACTGTTGGGCAAGTGGATTGTGGGATGGATTTTGGTCAGAAATATATACTGTAGGCCTATGAATACATGCCCCGTCTGTGTATTTGGAATACAATCCCCATTTGTAATCACACGGTACATATACAGTATATTGTATGTACAATAATCAATAATAATAATAATAATAATAATAATAATAAATATTGGGTAGGTCCCGGACAAAAAATACATCCTATACAGTTACCCATACAGTTTGGGATTTTAATGACTTAATTATCAAATTCATGAAGTTCGGAAGTTATATTATGGATACAGCTGGGTATGGATACGTGGAAACTGGAAACCTTCAGGCAAAACAGTGGCTTTTTAGAGAGCTGTTAAAGCTGGTAAAGATAAGACTTCACAGGCAAAACCTGCTTTCAGAGGAGCTTGCCAAGAACAACTTCAGAAAAAAACTGAGATAGAGAGAGATTGGGAGATAGAGAGAGAGCGAGACATAGAGAGAGAGAGACATAGAGAGAGAGAGACATATAGCCTGTGCCTGGTACACCCGACTGTTCTTTACAGTACAGAAGACATTATGGGGTCAACAAGTGTGTTGCCTGGAAACAGGGTGGCTGTTTACTGGATAATATGGTTTGAGAACACACAGCCAAGTCACATGACAGCTAGCACCCCTAGTGGTGGAGGTATGTCGCACCCCTAGTGGTGGAGGTACAGTATGTATTGTTCCTTTAGCAGAGAGGACAGAATCCCCACACCATGTCGACAGTTCAGAGAGCGGTGATGTTCAGATTTTTTATTGGACTATATAACATTAAATGATCAATTGTGACATCACATGTGGGGGTGTCTACTCAGATGGACAGACCCATACCAAAGGTTTATTGATCGGATGTTATGCAACTAAAACAGGAGACACTCCCTCATTGTGATGTCACAAAGGGATACATTTTGAATGGGCTCGGAGGGGCTCATCAACAGGTCTCGTGGTTGTGTAATAGAGTTGTATGTTTAGGTTAAGTGTTAAGAATCTGTGTCTTTACCTAAAAGCAATACAGCCTTTGCTTTGCTGTGCTTAAGGATGAGGGTTAGGGATGTGTTTAGGCGTGTGTCCGTAAAGGCGGATTCTAGGGTTGCGTCTTTAAGGTGAAGGGTTAGGATTAGGGATGCGTTTTCAGCTACAGGGTTAGGCGTGTGTCCGTCAAGGCGGATTAATCTACACACAGAGTCCCTCCCAGGACTGAGTAGGAAGTTCGGCAGCTGAACAAAACTGGCAAAATCACATCAACATCAAACAGGATATTATTTTTCCCCCCGTGCCAAAAGGGCTTTCAAGTTTTCCGCAATTTGGCCCCCAATTCCATTTGGGCTCGGAGCTCAACAACCCAAACAACAAATCACATTGATCAGACAGCTGGCGTGTTATCCTGCCTTCATAAATTGAATCGTGACAGATCAATAAATGTCCCTCTCTGATCCCTCATCTCTCATCCCTGCCATGTTTAGTTCCACCCTAATTAATCCAAGTTGATGATGACAATGAGGGAAATGAAGGGGATAAATTGTTTAGAATCCATCTCATCGCCCCATATCGTATTTCCTGAACAAATTGTTATCGACATACACTAAGCCCATATGTACTAGGCTACAAGCTATTAAAGCTGTAACAGAAATGGAACAGATTCTATTAAAATCCCTTGTGTGCGAGGAATGAACTCTGAAAACATTACTATTTGAAAATCAGGAAAAGTGTCAAAAGATAAACAAACAAACAAATAAACTACAAATATTTGGTTGCTGTATATGAAGGTCATTTTTGTCACGGGCGGATTTCCTGGTTGTCATAAACGCTGACTAATGCTCAGCTCCCACCTCCCCCAGTATCTGTCGCTGCCGACGTTTTGAAGAAAACAAACCCATGGAAACGCCGTATGGAACTTGGTGAGAGCAAACATGAACCGGAGTTCTTGGAACAAAAAGATGACCTTCCTCATTTAGAAGATAAATTAATCAGTCGTCACTTGGTAGCATTTCACTTTGGATAAGACTATTGATTAACTACACTGTGCGAGGACACAAAGGTTAACATCTATTGGTGAACTAACACAATACTACATAATAAAAACAAATCATATTGTTATTATTACTATTATTATTATGTAATAGCTGAATCAAATCAAGTCAATCTTTACATGAACAGATGTTTGATCAAATCACAATCAGGGCCTATTGTTACAACTTGTCTTTCTAATGATCACAGAGGCCTAGATATGTTAATCTTGCTTGCATAAAACAAAAGTGAAAATGACTGCTTGTTCTTTCCATGAGTGGATTCAATCATCCAAACAGACACACCTTGTTGTGTTTCAATTAGATTAACTTTATGTAAGAAGTTTGGTTGCCACTCATTAGCCACCACCCATAGAAACCATTGTTGCAGTGCTTCTAATGGAATATCCAGGCTCTGTCTATTTTCAGGTAATCCAACAATACACGATTGATTGATTGATTGATTGATGAATTAATATTCAATGTGCTAACTTCGTCTGCCATAAACTTAATGCAATCCCTATCTTAATCACTCTCTGGAAGGAGGGTCTGTCCTCTGTGTTCCTTGTCAAGGTTTCTTCCATCCGAGTTTGGGTTTTAGAGTTTTTCCTTCAAGTACTTCAGAGGGCTGAGGGTTAAGTGTGTCGTATAATGTGGGCCTGTGAAGCCCTTGGACACTTGGGGGATTCATAAAATAAATTGACCAAACTACTTTAGGGAGGGTCTGCAAAAGAGAGCAACAACACAAGTAGCCTCCATAAAGTACATAGCCTGCTTAAAAGTACAGTATATACAGTATATATTGCTATTATATATACATATTCTATACATATTCCATAAGTCTAATCTTCATGCCATAGCCAGAGGTTTGCAATAATGAATCAAAAACTTACACACACACACACACCTCATCTCAGTCAGATCATTGCGACATGCTGACCCCCACATAAAAAAACGCTGATTTTTATAAATCCTGTCTGAGGAACTGTGTGTGTGTGTGTGTGACATCTTGTGAGGAAGTCACTCAACTGAGGTGGACACTAAACGGAGGGGTGGTTCGCTGATGGCAGCAGGCAAGTTTCCTCCATGCTGACTTGTCACATCTGAGTGTGTGTGTGTGTGTGTGTATGTGTGTGTGACACAAAAAAAACCGACTGACTCCAAATCTACAATAGGACTTCAAAAAGACATTGACCTCTAGATTGGCCAAAGAATGTTTATGGCTGACATAACATCACATTTTCTGAAGATCAACTGAAACCGTTGTTCCCTTGATATTGATATATCAAGGGGACATGTTATTGAACAATAACAGGCCGATCACAAGCTTTCACACACAACAAAACGTGATGTTTGATGTTGATTGAGGAGACATTGATGAGGATTAAACCTATTTCACTGATTATTATTATTATTAGTATTATTATTGACTGCAGTAATCCTAAAATGTTCACAAACAAATGAAGGTGAAACAAAGGAACTTTCAACACAGACCCAATACATATATACAGTATATCTTTGCATGGGTGCTCATGAGGATGTTTACCAGGACAAAGTAAAGTGTGACCACAAACATATGACAAACAAAAAACAAAAAACTAAAACATACATCAATAATAACAATAATAATAATAATAATAATAATAATAATAATAATGACATAACCGTTTCCCAATGGTGAGATACGAGGAGGACCCTTATTGCGCAACAACACTCACTAGAAATGCGTTGTGCTTGTCAACATTTGCACCACCGACAGTTGACAATAATAACATCAACAACAACAACAACAACAACAACAACAGAGAGAAGAGAAGAGAAGAGGAGGGGGGGATCCGTACCTTGTCAGCCTTGGGTCTGTTCTGCAGGAGCTGCTCCAGGTACAGGTCGGACAGCGCGGTGCGGACGCCGGGGACGCCGGGCTCCAGAGTCACGGCGGCTTCAGTTTTATTGGAGTTTAACGTCATCTTCAGTGCACCGTACAATGAACCTTGATTTACCCCCACCACCACCACCACCACCCACCAAGCACCACCAACAACACCACCAACACCACCACCACCCTCCCTGCTGCTGTGCTGCTGTGCTGCTCCAAGGTCCACGGGAACCGATAGCGACCCGCTGATCTGATCTGATCTGATAAGAAGACGCGCGTCTCCGGGTTGAAGTCCAAGGAGGAGGTGGCGGTGATGGCAGGAGAGAGGGGTTAGGGCTACACTTATGAAACAAGGGCTGACAAAGCAAGTCAACACCGATGATGATGATGACGATGACGACGATTGACGATGATGATGATGACGGTTGCAGGGAGGAGGAGGAGGAGGGGGGAACCTCACTGCAGATTTCGCAGCAGCGGCAGCAGCAGCAGGAGGAGGCGGGACTGTGGTGAAGCGGATGTTGTTGATCTGTTCATGTTAATCATATTATATTAAAATGATGGAAAATGCAGATTAAAGTGGATTACAATACGATCGCAAGCTATTTCTCAGCTCGTATGCCTCTTGCACGTGTGAGCTGGCTGGTACCTTCATATTTATATGTACCATGTTTACTTACTGTACATTTGTAAATCTGTTATTTATTTTTTATTATTCTACTGTTTGTTTTATTGTATTGCTATGCAACCTGCCACAAGAATGTCCTTTAAGGCGATTAATAAAGTTCTATTTTATCTTATCTTATCTCTTATCTCTTGAGGCCTACGTATTTATGGCTGTTATGGAATAAAAAAATAAGATTTTTAATCTTTATAAGATTTTTATCTGGAATGTAATTTGGCCACTGTGGACGTGTTTTTAATGTTTAATGTAGTTTAGGATTCTGTCGAAAGTGCGACTTGGGAACCAATGATTGCGTTGGCGTTCGAGTTGTTTTTTTCTACCAACATAACTTTATTGACAACTTAAGACGAACAATACATACAAGGACAAGACATAAAAAATATATATAAACAACACCGAGGAAGTTAAACATACACAAAAAAAATCGAACATAAAGCAAACGCTTTTTGTACACCGCTAATCTATATATTTTCAAATATATTTACTTTTTGGCAAATAACACACGTCATCCTCGATGTACATCCTCTCTAACCAGCAAGCCGTGTCATTGGCTGCTTCAAATGTAAATAAGTGAGACGAGCTATAAATAGATAAGTGCCATGAACTGCCCTTCTAACCTCCCTCCATGGGCCAAATAGATCCACAGACGATGCTGTCTCCCAAATAAAACACAGGGGCTATGTGAGAATGTTGTTTATTGACTTTAGCTCTGCTTTCAACACCATAGTTCCCAGCAGACTGGCTGGCGAGCTGGGTGCGCCCGGATCCTGGACTTCCTGTCTGACTGCCAAGCCCCAGGTCGTCAGGGTGGGCAAACACACCTCCAGACCCCTCACCCTGAACACAGGAACCTCCCAGGGTTGTGTTCTCAGCCCCCTACTGTACTCCCTGTACACACATGACTGCGTGGCCGGGTTCAGCTCCAACACAACACAACATCGTTAGCGGATGACACAGTGGTGGTGGGCCTACCTAGAGGAAATCGCTAACCTGTCACTTTGGTGCCAGGACAACAGCCTCATGCTGAATGTCTCCAAAACTAAGGAGCTTCAGGTACCTGGGAGTCCACATCGCAGAGGATCTGACTTGGACTACACACATTGACACTCTGGTGAGGAAGGCGAAGCAGCGCCTCTACCACCTCAGGCAGCTGAGGAAGTTCCGAGTCTCCCGGAGGATCCTTCAGACCTTCTACGCTGGTGCGGCGGAGAGCATCCTGACAGGGAGCATCACTGCCTGGTTCAGCAACAGCTCCTCTCAGGACAGGAGGGCTCTGCATAGGGTAGCGCATTTGGCTGAACGCACTATTGTCACTACACTCCTCACCCTGCAGGAGGTGTCGAACCAGAGCCTGATGAAGGATCCTCACCACCCCAACAACAAACTGTTCCAACTGCTGTGGTCAGGCAAGCGCCTCCACAGTCACGCTGCTAGAACAGAGAGACTAAAACAGGCCATCAGGACTGTGAACTCGGACCTCACTAGGTCACACATGCTTATGACATATGACACATGCTTCTGACTTCTGACATATATACATGCAGACATCCATGGTCTGCACTCACGTTATACTTTTTTACATTTGTTATACTGCCTTTGATATATATTTTTTTATATTTCTCTTTCCTGCTGTTTTTTTTTACAGTAAATATTGTAAATATTCTGATTCTGACCATCTCGAGTATTCTTTTGCACATTCCGCTGAGCATCGGCCACTTTTCATTCCACTGCATATCCTGTATGTGACAAATAAAGGTCTGGAATCTTGAACCTTGATCGGGTGCACAGCCTGCCATCAATGCCATCATGCCATTATTTCAGATCAGATTTCGTATTTTAACACGTGGCCTGGCTCTCAAGGGTCGTGGTCAACGGTGAAGCATGCCCCCCCCCCCCCCCCCCCCCCAAAAAAAAAATGTTTCAAGCAGGCAGTGAGTTTTGAAGGTCTGAAATAAAGCCAAAGTTCGATCGCATAGAATAGAATAGAATAGAACTTTATTAATCCCGAAGGAAATTCTTGTGCCAGTTTGCATAGCGATACAGTACAAAAACCACAGAAGCATGCCGTTTACCGTAGTGACGCGGCTAAACGCGCACGGAGAAAACTGAAAGACACCCCGCGAGCAAGCTGGCCATGTGGTTGGTGTTCGAACCCGACCGCCCCCCACCCCCCTCACGTACCGTTAGTCAGTCAGTCTGGTAATTACCGCGGTAACGACGCACCTGCTTTTTGACGCGCGAACCTTCCGTGGACTATGGCCGGAGTGATGCTGCGCTCGGTCGGACTTTTGCGTCATAATATCGGACGCAAAACGGCAACAAAAAGCGGAAACTTTCAGAAAAGGCGTCTGACCTCCGCGCCGTCAACGCCGTGCAAGTGGCGCGCTGGGGAGGAGTATTTAGGTAACATTATGTTGTGTTACGACGTTGTGTTATAGCCTCGCCCGTGTTCATGCTCACACAGTATGTCCACGTTTTGTATTATTATTATTATTATTATATTATATTGTATTATATTTGCACGTTTTCCCAGAGATCAGCGATGGAGGAGGCGGGACGATGCTGTTCGACTACGTGTGGCTGCGGGACAGCTGCCGCTCCGCCGTGTGCTACAGCGCCAAGACGAGCCAGAGACTCATCGACACCGCGAGTATCGACCTGGACATCCGTCCCGCTGACACCAAGGTCACGGACGGGCATCTCCTCCTCACATGTAAGTCACTTCCATGTGCGCCGTCCCCAGACTGGGCATGTTGTTGTTGTTGTCGTTGTTGTTGTTGTTGTTGTTGTTGACCTCTCCACTCAAACCATTTGTCTAACAGTAGTTATTACTTATTACGTAATATTTCACACAAACACAGGTGATGGGTTTTAAACTAACAGCCTAGTATTTAGTAAAGATGCAATTATACTGGAGCGTAATTATTGCTATACTACAGTAGCCTATTTATTGCAACCATTTCCTAACACAAAAGCATTCTAGATATTGTGATCGTTACTTCTTTTCTTATCTTTCAGAGAAAGAAACATCACAAATTCTTCCGTGCTTCCTGACTGAAAACAAATAAAAAGATCCTCAAACAAGTCCTAAAATAAATACAATGATGATTTCCTCAGCACACTGAGGGGTTTTTTTAGATATTTTCAAACAAGCCAAATAAAATTAGCAAATGTTTTGCCGGTGGCTGAACACAGTGGCTGCCACACCTTTTATGCAATGTTAATTGTATTATGTTCTAAAATAGTATATAATATTAATGATATTGCACTTTTTTTTTAACAAAAGGCAAGAGAACATCAATAAAATAACAATGAATAAAGTGTTAAAACAATGCACTGAATGAGAAGATGTAGAATGTACATCAAGATCTATTTAATGGGTGTAATAAATGTGTTTCTGTACAAGTTTTACGACTTGTACAGAGACCTGTTAACACACGGCACCCTTTCCTCCGTCACGTCTACACACCGCAGGGCCAGACGGTCACGTGTCCTCGTACAGTCTGAGCTGGTTAGCCAACAACGGCCATGACTCCAGGAGCCGGGCGGTCGTGCAGCCGCGCGTGCTGTGGAACTCCGACGTCTACAACGCCGCCGGAGTGCGGTCGGCCGACTGGGAGCAGTTCATGAGCGGCGAGGACGAGCTCAGGAGATTCGTGCACGACTTTCTTCTCTACGGGATCGCCTTTGTGGACGGCGTGCCGGCCACCGTGGAGGCCACACAGGCTCTGGCCGAAAGAGTCAGTATCATTAGGTATAACCACGCAGCTACTTCCCTTTGCACTGGAAAGGGGTTTAGGGTTGTCACCCTGCTGCCCTCAATGCACGCCAGTGTCGGGCCAGTGTGCCGTATACCTGGCCGGTGGTTGTTGCTCAGGAGGTAAGAGCGGTTGTCTGGCAACAGGAAGGTTGCTGGTTCGATCCCCGGGCTCCGCCGAGCTAAGTGTCGAGGTGTCCCTGAGCAAGACACCACCTAACCCTAACTGCTCCTGACGTGTTGGTTGTTACCTCGCATGGTTGACACCGCCGTCGGTGTATGAATGGGTGAATGTGAAGGTAATACTGTAAAGCGCTTTGGATAAAATCGCTATCTAAATGCAATCCATTCACCATTTTGGTTGCGAGCGCATTGAACCGGCACCGGTCGCAGTTATATTATCGAAAGCACAATATGGCCAATAAGTGCAATATTTAAATCGCAGGAGCTGCAATTTTTTGATAAGGGATAAGGGTAAAGACTACAGCACACCATTATAAATGATGTGCTGTAGTGCTGCAGAGATGGCCATGTTCTCCAGATGTAAGAAAACCTGTGTGTGTGTGTGTGTGTCTGTGTGGTGCAGACCCCAACAAATGTCCCGTCATGATTTTTATAGTTTTTTTCAGTGAAAAGAAAATGTGTCATGCCGAAATGACAGCCGAAATGTCAGCTTCCACCCTACACCTACCCTACGTTCTTTCTAGAAAGTTTGAACTTTGCATTTCCAATGTCCAATGTCCCAGTAACTCATTGTAGAAAGTGCAAGACCAAAGTCTGTCTGCTGAGAACTGGTGTGTGTGTGTGTGTGTGTGTGTGTGTGTGTGTGTGTGTGTGTGTGTGTGTGTCTGTGTCTGTGTGTGTGTGTGTGTGTGTGTGTGTGTGTGTGTCTGTGCATCAGAGAGACCCTGTATGGGAGGATGTGGAGCTTCACCTCGGATCTGTCCCGAGGAGACACCGCCTACACCACCATGGCGCTGGACAGACACACAGACACCGCCTACTTCCACGAGCCCTGCGGGTGTGTGCTTCAGCTTTGGTCATTATTTACACGACACTCGTGAAAACCAGGCCCACCCTTTCTGTCTCGAGGTTACGAATTTTCCGACTTCTGTTGTCATAGCAGCAGGTGCAGCAGCAGATCCTGAACTCTCATGATTCTAGAATTCTTGGAACTTTGTTCTGGAACACAGAAAGAGAAGTTTCAGAATGGGTCTTATGGATTCTGAGGAGGTTACTGCCTCAAGGTTACCGCCTCAAAACAAAGTGTTTGATTTAATGGCACATAACCACGGGGAGACGCACAAGCAGCATTTCCCAAGCATCTTCAGAGAGACAATGGGTGTACATGGTTCTTATGGGGGACACTTTCACCTGATAAATGTTTCCATGACAGTGAGCCATCTTCATATACAGCCCTATATCGTATGATATGTTACTGTGCCGTCAGCGATATGCAGTATATATTGTACTCACTCTCTTTTTAGACAAATGTACTTATGTACTTATGTACTTCTGTACGAAGTCAGTTTAGACTAGGAATAGAGCAGGTTTCAAGCATTCACATTTGCAAGGCTAATTATGAGATTCATAATTTCTAGGTTGCCTGCATAATCGCGGGGATAAGAGCAGACGTGCCATTCTGAACATCTCAGAACATACAATATAGTAAACAATGTACTATTGTACGTACTATTAATAATGGCATATGACATATTAACATGCGATGTGATGGCCTGTGAAACGCAGGGTGCAGGTGTTCCACTGCCTGAAGCACGAGGGGACCGGCGGACGGACGCTGCTGGTGGACGGATTCCATTCGGCCGCGGAGGTCCTGAAGAAGTCCTCGGAGAGCTTTGAGCTGCTCTCCCGCGTGCCCATACAGCACGAGAACATCGAGGACGTCGGCACACACAGGAACCACATGGTCGGCGTCGGGCCGGTGCTCAGCACGCATCCTTGGAACAACGAACTATACATGATCAGGTAACACTTTACATTTCTATGTGGATTATTGTTATGATTGTCATTCAAATGTTGTGTCCCTGAGCAAGACGCCACCTAACCCTACCTGCTCCTGACGTGTTGGTTGTTACCTTGCATGGTTGACACCGCCGTCGGTGTATGAATGGGTGAATGTGAGGCAATACTGTAAAGCGCTTTGGACAAATGCATCCATTTTGAGTTGGAATGAAACCCACGACGGACGAATTTTTTTACAGTGTATGCCCGGCTTTAGTCATACAACCAGAAAACCCCAATACACACAACTGAATTCTCAAAGAGCTTCTCAAAGAGCCATAGTCACGACTTCTCCTGTTAACTTCTTCCCCTTCGCAGGTACAACAACTACGACCGCTCGCCTATTGTCACAGCGCCTCACGACGTCATCAAGCGGTGGTACGAAGCGCATCGCCAGCTCACTGCCGAGCTACGGAAACCAGAGAACGAGCTCTGGGTCAAACTGACGCCTGGGAAGGTAAGGAAACTAGCACTTCGATATATAACGGTCGTTTGTGACATTGCATTTGCTTGTGAGGAACAAAAATCCCAAGTGGGCGTGTCCATTCAGATGTATTTTTCCACCATAATAGCAATTGTTTGTTTGAATTTTTGCTCGAAAATTCCGAGACGATATTGCGACTTCTCGATGTTTTCCCTGAAGGTGGTGTTCATCGACAACTGGCGCGTCATGCACGGCCGGGACTCGTTCACGGGCCTGAGGCAGGTGTGCGGCTGCTACCTGCCTCGCGACGACGTTCTCAGCACCGCCCGCACCCTGGGCCTGCTGGCCTAACGGAGGGGCCGGGGGGGGCCGGGGAGGAGCCCACACCAAAGCTTTCAATCATACTTGAGAAGAGAGGACTCTTTTTAATGCAAGAGAGAGAATCTCAAGTCCCAGACCAAGGACTTTAAATAGCCCTAATAAACATTGATGTTGCGGGCCGGGATGTAGCGCTGCTCTCTTATATTCGTCTTTTTTTCCCGGTTCTGGGTCTGTGATTCTGACCATAATCTGCCATAATGTCGCCAAAAGTCACTTATTCAGTCACATCTGGTGATCTTTTATAATATGAAGACCTATATGCCAACCGCCTCAACTTGGATGAACCAGACAATGTCGAAGGAAAGAAAACCGTGGAGCTTGGAGAGATTTATTTACATGATTTTATCTCAGAAGGATCTATTTTTCTGTAAAAATGCATTTGGAGTTGCAATATTTCTACCAAAAACATGGTTTACATAAGTTGTATAAGCTTTGATAAACTCCTGCAATAACATGCATTGCACCTCACCTTTTATAAATGTGAGCTTTTAAAAATGATTGGTGTTGATCATTGATGAATTACAGATAATTTTGTATCATATTTTATATCCTGAGAAAGCTGTCGGCATGAATCAATCATAATCACAATTTTTGTATGAGACTGAAAAGTACAAATAAAAAAGCTGGTGCAGTAAACTTGATCGTAGAGGAATGTATTATAAAAAAAAAAAAACTCATATAAGCTGTGCATTTACAACATATATATATTATAAAAAAAATGTTATGAAGCTGCTTGAAGAAAAGTCCCCCTAATCACTCCAACATAAAGCCCTTCTTTACATTTCTCCACGTCGCACCTTCTAGAAGAAAGCTGAGATTTCTTCACACACGTCATGTGACCTGCATGGTGCCCGGTTGAGAGCCGTTCTCGAAGCAGTGTGGCGACGCGAAGCCAGCCAAAAGATAAGGCAGCTCTGTGAATGCACCTCGTCTCAGAACTGCTGTCGAATGCTAGAGCAACTACAGAAAGAACAAACTGTCTTTGACTGGTAGTTTACTACGGCGACAAAGGTTCTGGTCTTATGGTTCTGACTTACTAAACAGTCCGACTAAATCTGTGAAACTGGTTTTACAGCTGAAACAGGTTGTACAGCTGAAGTGCGTGGTCATGGGAAATCTTATCTTATCTTATCTTGTGGTTATCAGTTATAAAAACACATGGTCATCAAATTAGCAAACAAAGTCATACCAATTCATAGCAGACTGCAAGGTAGCAAATGTAGAAATGAACTGTAAGATAGTTTTACAGATTGTCATGCAATATTCTGGCCTACTCAGAATGTACAGATTCTATATTTGAAAATATAAATGAGGGCCAAATCAAGTGTGGGTTTTTGTTATGTTATTTTGGATACAGAATAACAAAAGTAAATATCTTAATTGTGAACTGTCTGGGTGACCTTATCAGACCTACTATTACAAAAAAAAAAAACCCTAAAACTAAAACAGGTACAAAAAAACCAGAACAAAAACAATGCATTATTAGTGGCTATAAAGTAACACGCTGTCACGTGGACGGGGCGGCGAGGACGCCCTTCAAGCCCGCACCTCGTCATCGTCACCGTGACCCGCGTGCCTGGGAGACGACATCTCCATGGAAACGTCTGACGTCGCAGGAGGCGGCCGACTGGTCCCCCTGGTGGAACGCAAAACATGAATTCGCTTGAGTTGACTTGAATGGCTTTTTTCATTATTATTATAATGTGTGCAAATATGTAGATATTCTCACTTGGTCTCGCTGGCTGCCGGTGCCTTGACAACAGCGTAGCGGTGCTTCTTGACGGTATGGGCGATGAACCACACGACCAGGCCGATCAGGAGGCAGCCCAGCAGCGCGCCGATGACCGCGCCCGCGATCACGCCGTCCTCCGCTTCTGTGGAACCATCGTGGTCAACGGAGAAGCATGAGGGCCTTCACCCCCTCATTCATACAGACAGAAACATGTGCATACCGTACATACATACATACATACATACATACATACATACATACATACACATACAGTACATACTAAACCTGCTGTGAGGACATCAAAGAAGTGGACCAGTGAAGCTGTGGACAATCTTAAGGCGTGTTTGGACTGCACTGACTGGGATGTTTTCAGGACTGCTGGGCACAATCTGGACGAGTACACGGAGGCTGTGACTGACCGCCTACATCAGCTTCTGTGAGGATAGCTGTGTACCATCATGCACCAGGGTGAGTTATAACAAGGACAAACGCTGGTTCACAGCCAAACTCAAGACAGTCAAGGGGCAGAGAAGGAAGATGCGTTTAGGAGTGGGGACAGAGCTTTGTTTAAAGGGTCAAAGTTCAGGTGTAGCAAGGAGGTGCGAGTAGCTAAACGACTCTCTGTTCTCTGTATTCGGAGAAACCTCAAAACCAGTTCTCAGCCAATGACTCTGACTTCTGTCTGGAGGGGGTTCAGACAGATCACAAACTACAAAGCAAAACCCCCCCCACTCCATGACTAACTCACGCCTGGCCAACGACCTGAATGAGTTCTACTGTCGCTTGGAACACCATCGACCACCCAGTCCACCAGCCCCACCTCCCCCAGCACAGCAGGAGCCTGGGCCTCCCCACAGCTGCCCATCTCAGAGCCCCCCCCCCCCCCCCCCCCACCTCAGCGACACCTCTGTCCTTACTGGAAAGAGATGGAAACAGGATCTTCAAGAGGCAGAATCCCCGCAAAGCAGCCGGGCCAGACTCTGTCTCTCCATCCACCCTGAAGCACTGTGCCGATCAGCTGTCCCCGGTGTTCACAGACATTTTTGAACATTTCTCTGGAGACTTGCCATGTACCCGATTGCGTCAAGTCCTCCACCGTCATCACCCTCACCATCACCATCACTCGCCCCCATCACCCCGAGAGACTCTCCAGTCGATATTGTGGAGTCCTGCCGCTTCCTGGGAACCATCATCTCCCAGGACCTCAAGTGGGAGCTGAACATCAGCACCATCACAAAAAAAAAGCCCAGCGGAGGATGTTCTTCCTGCGGCAGTTGAAGAAGTTCAACCTGCCGATGGAAGACGATGATGGTGCACTTCTACACTCCCATCATCGAGTCCATCCTCACCTCCTCCATCACCATCTGGTACGCTGCTGCCACCGCCAGGGACAAGGGCAGACTGCAGCGTATCATCCGCTCCGCAGAGAGGGTGATCGGCTGCAATCTGCCATCTCTCCAGGACCTGTATGCCTCCAGGACCCGGAGGCGTGCGGGAAAGATTGTGGCCGACCCCTCTCACCCCGGACACAAACTGTTTGAAACACTTCCCTCTGGCAGGAGGCTGCGGTCCATCAGGACCAAAACCTCTCGCCACAAAAACAGTTTCTTCCCATCTGCAGTTAGCCTCACTAACAAGGCCCGGGATCCCCACTGACACAGACTCTTATCCCGCCTCCATAGACAGTACACATGACATTAACGCACAACCCACACCT
Organism: Coryphaenoides rupestris; assembly: GCA_002895965.2. Classification (NCBI taxonomy): domain Eukaryota; kingdom Metazoa; phylum Chordata; class Actinopteri; order Gadiformes; family Macrouridae; genus Coryphaenoides; species Coryphaenoides rupestris. Next base: position 96,086 of record PIJE02000880.1, read on the forward strand.
GTTCCATATTCTGAAAAATTATTTTGTATTGTAAATATCTCATCATTTTGTATTGTAAATATCTCATCATTCAGAAATCATTCTGTATTGTATATATCCATTCATACTATATTCTACTTTATTTTATATTTATGCTTCTTGTCGTTTTTGCACTACTTGCTTTTTAATGCTTTTTAATTCTTATTATTATTATTCTTATGTTGTCTGTATGCACCAACAACCACAGCAAATTCCTCGTATGTGAAAACTACTTGACGAATAAAGCAATTCTGATTCTGATTCTGATTACATACATACATACATACATACATACTTACATACATACATACATACATACATACATACATACATACATACATATATACATAGAAATGCATACACACACTCATGCTTTCATTTGTTTGTTTTGTGTCCAGCCTATTATTTGTGTCGTCCAACAACAACAACAACAACAACAACAACAACAACAACAACAACAACAACAACAACAACAGGACCCCACCAGCGCTCAGCTCCACGGTGCAGGTGGAGTATCCCACCCAGTTGGAGGAGTTACACTGGTACTCTCCGAACATGAACTCCGATATGTTTCGGATCTGCAGGATTCCGGTCGGAGTCACTGAGGAAACAGAGATGGAGAAACAACCAACACAGAGGTCGTGCAGAGGTCACACATGAAGCGTTTACAAAGTGCTCCGATTTTATTAGTAGCACTGTACTGCGTTTTTACTGCAGCGTTAACACACTTTGCACATAAGATAAAAGTTATCATAAAATCATAAAAGTCAGAGGTAAGCCATAAAATGCAATTGCGATACGACTCCCATACACACCAGGGCTCACCCCCCTCCCCACACACATGCACACATAGTACACTGTATGTACATTTAGTACATAGTACATGCGCTCACATAGTTTCACTACATAACTTATTATATAATTATACTGTATCTAATTTTGTTCATATTTATTACATTGTTATACTGCCTTTTATATTTTTTTGATTTCTCATTCCTGCTGGTCTTTTTTACTCTAAACTTTGTAAATATTCTGATTCTGATCCCTCCAATTCCTTATTATTCGTATTATTATTATTTTGCACATTACACATCCTGTGTGTGTATGTGACAAATAAAGTTGAATCTTGAATCCTGACTGATTAAAACAAAGAAAAATTTAAATAAATAGCTTTTTGAGTGATACTAGTAAATGGGGGTGGGTTGGGCGAGGGTGTCATTCAATAATCCCGCCAGGCCAGGTTTGATGTCATGGTTCAGGTTATGGGAGAGGGAGGCTGGGTGGTGGTGGTGGTGGTGGTGGTGATGGTGGGGGGTGGTGGGTGGGGGGCGTGTGGGTGGAGCAGATTGGTAGAAGAGGGAGGAGGGAGCGCACATATTTGTAGGCCGTGCGGCGTACTTTGAAGCATCTCTTTGACTGATGGGGGAAGCCAGCGGCGGCGGTGTGGGGCAGTGAAGCAGACGAAAGGTTCCGGGGTTCAAACGCAGACGTCCACACTAGTCTACCTGTAGGCATCCTAGAGCATCCTAGACGCCGCCCTAACGCCCCCTACCTGTTCATCCATGACATTGTATCTTCACACAATGACTAAATATACTGTATAAAGCAACATACACATACATTTACATACAACATACAACAACACTTCCTCTCACCTCGTCCTTTCACGACCTGCCGGGCCTTGGCCTGGTCCAGCCTGATCCAGGAGTAGCTGGGCGTCGGGCTCCCTTTCTCGCTGTGGCAGGTCAGGGTCACCAGGTGGCCGGCCGATATGTCCCCGTGCACCGCGCAGAACGGCATCGAGGGGGGCTCTGGCGGGGCCGCAGGGGGGGAGACAAGACGCTCGTCACTTGTTCACGTCTTGTCATAAAGATGGGAACGTTCCTGTGGGAGTGTGTGTGTGTGTGTTTGGTTGGCTGACTGGATTCATTGGCCTCACCTGGCCCAGTTGGAGTCTGGGCTGAGGGGGTGGTTTGGCTGCGAGCCTGCGGTGCACCGATTAGCCAATTGTTGGCCGACTGTCTGTCTGTTGTGTCTACATGTCGGACCGTCGTATCCCTGCTTCCTAGGCTAACTTGTTGTGTAACTACATGTGAATGCTCCTAACTTTTCTCCCATAGAGGCGTGGCGAGCACGTACCAAACCTGTACATATGCGCTCTTTGTATCTTTGTGTCCACATTGATTCTCGAGCTCGCCGCTTCGCTTACAGACAATCCAGAACCTGCTACCTGAACCTGAACTTCAGCCACAGTCGATGACGAAACTCGAAACTGCGCATAACACCAGTGCACCACAGGCGTGCAGCCCCACCCACCACAGACTCTAACTGGGCCAGGCGCCAAACACACACACTCCCACAGTTCCCAAAGAGTGAAATCAAGGTGGGCCTACAAGTGTGTTTTAAACTTGTAGGCCTACAAGTTTTTAAATAAATGTGCATTTGAGTACAGATCTACTATGACTAAAATCTGTGTTGTCTAATTGTGTTTCCCTTGCTATGGCTTGGACAGGTCAGCTAGTGTTCCTGTGTATTGGTTATATTTTAGTAAAAAGCAAAAAACTGTGTATTAGGTTGTAGTGTTTTAGAGATATGGTTGTGCTTAGCATTAGAGATGTTATACGGATATGTGATGGGGTTTGGTTTAATGGGCTCGGTAATAGACCTGTTCTCTATCGGTTAGAGTTAATGTTATGGTCAGTCAATTGTACAACAGTTTATTCCGGTCATGCCGCCTGCTTGTCCAAGGCTGTTTGCTCACTGCTGTACACACTTGTCTTCCATATATTTGAGGTATAGCACAGATTTAGCAATGTCTCCTAATTGCTATATCCTGCAGAAGCAAAAAAAAAACTACCCCTGTGTTCTATTGTTAATATTGGCTGAGCGCAGTGGGCCTCATGTAATACACCGTGTTGTGGATCCGGTCACAATCCCATCCTAATTTCAAACGCTGGCAATGACGAGACTGCTGCAGTTACCATGGAAACTACCGTGTTGGATACTGAGGCCCGCGACGTTGTCGTGGAAACATTGAATGAGTTTATTCAGACAGAATGTAATTCTCTAATCTAAGAACTCTCGGTCATTATTTCAATGTATTTGTTTATGTTTCCCCCGCGGTATCTAATATAATAATAGAATGTTCCAGAAGATCACATTGTATTGTGTGCAGGACAAGTCAATTCATTTCCTAAGATAGCTATTAATGAACTATTCACCGTGACCAGCGTACGTTAAGCGAACAGCATGAATACTCCCATCTCCCGATTAATTCTCAACACCAAAGACACCAAAACAACAAACCGTGATGCTTGAACGGAATGCGTGACGATTCATTGGACAGTTGGAAAAAAAACCGATCTGAAACTAAGCTAAAAAGGGGGGTAGGGGGGGGGGGGGCGGGAAAAACTAACCGAGCACTTGCACCATAATGTTGACCTCGGATGTGCCGCTGACGTCCGGGAAGTTGTGGACCTCGCAGGAGTAGATGCCGGAGTCCGACGGCTGCATGTCCCTGATGCTGATGGAGGCGTTCTTGGACTTGCCCGGGGAGACGGGCACCTGGACGCGGCTCTGGTAGGGCTTCGTCACCACGTCTTCCCCGGCCTGGTAGTAATAGATCTGGAAGGAGACGGGCCGCAGTGGTACTTTATATATCGATTATTTTCAATATTTTCTGTATGTTTTTGTCTCTTTTGTTCCACTACTGTCCTGTACTTATAGCTGTGGGTGCAATGCTATTAAATATAATAAGCTATTTGGCGTGTGTTTTGTTCAGAGTTTCTCACCGTCCATTAGGTGAAGGCCTCTGAGCAGCTTACTGAACATCTCACACACACACACACACACACACACACACCTGTAATGTGTCAATGCTTGACTTCATTTAAGTAGAGTTCATGTGGTCGATGTTTCATTGCCTTGCTGTGAACGCCATAGTTTTGCACTTTTCTGGCCGCGCTAACAAAACCCAGATTGCTAACATTTCTATTCACACATGTATGTCCTCCGTCCAGGTAAAGTAGAAGTAGCTGTGTTATCGTATTTGTCCAGCGTTGACTCACTGCGGTGTTGACTGAAGCGCAGCCTTTTTTTTGTGTGACTAGGGTGTGTCCCCAATGTCGACTCAACTCCGCTGATTCCAACTCCTACCCCACACCAGGCCTGTACAATGGTTTTTGATTTAATTATATCCCCGCGTATTCTCGCACACACCCCAAAATGGTGCCAGTAAAAATCTATTTTGATCCAAATATAATCCTGTTAAAACCCAATGCGTCACTCACACAGCAGTACAGTATTTTAGCGATGTAGACGGTGCGGTGAGGCGTTTATCCAAAGAAAAAGCCTCCAAAATGGCGCCCACGCACTGACCCTTTGACAATGTCATCCGAGGCACTGCAACCACATGGGAAGGGCTAAGGGCTTATTTAACATTACTATCATTTAGAATGAGGCCATTTTTGGAGCAGCTCCGTACCGGTTGGCTGCAAATGTTTTCCATTGCGACTTGAAGACCCTGACTCTTATCCTTATTATTATTAGTAGTAGTAGTAGTAGTAGTAGTAGTAGTCGTAATAGTAGTAGTAGTAGTACATGATAGTGTCGTTTGCATAGGGCAGCAGTAGTATCATACACTATAATATCATCTGCATAGAGCAGTACCACAGACGGGATGTACACTATTCTCAGTATTATTATTCTTGGTATCATAAATTACACTATAATGTCAGACGGGAGTTACACTTTTCTCACTATTATTATTATCGTTGGTATCGTGCATTAAAGTGTCGTCCGCGTCGAGCGACACCGCAGTCGTCTACCTGCTTCGGATTGGGAGACGAGGTCTGCACGAAGTTCCACTGGATGGTGAGGCTGCTGGTGTCGTCGGGGGTGACGAAGGAACACTGCAGGTGGACGGTCGCGCCCATCGTCACGTTCACGTACTTCTGGGCAGAGCTGACCGATATCAGCTCAACACATCCTGTCCAAACATCAACGGTGTCCATGTCAGTCAGTTACTCGCATTCAATTTAGACTCAATGTGACGCCATTGTTTGTTTTTCTTTACATCATCTTGTAATTGTACGTCGATTTTTACATTGATTTACCCCTTTTCGTTGGTTAACCATAATTCTATAATAATTAATAAAAAAAACTAGATGTACCTGTAATACTTATCAGCACCACAAAGGTTAACGCGAAGGCCATGTTTCAGTAACCGGAAAACAACACAATAAAAAAATGAACAATCCTGAGATGTTGCGCGCTCCACCTCCACCTCCGTCACGTTGAGAAGCTCCGGGTCGTGTGAGTCTGGGCGGAGGAGAAAAAATGGAGAGAACCGGTGGGCTATATGGAAACACTGAGCATTTTGATAACACACTGTTTGCATATCTGAGTTTGTCAGACTGGGCGTGTGTGTTGTGTTTCCTAGCCGTTGATTGGACAGTTAAGAAAAAAATGTTGTCGGTTGAGAAATTTGAATTTTAAATTTGAAACAAAACAACAACAAAAAAGTAACAATTCTTGCAAAAAATAAATAAAAGCCACCTTGGACACACATTGTACATATATTTTATATCTATATATATATATATATATATATATATTCACATAAGAAAGTGTTGTGTAAATGAACAATTGTACATTACTATATTTGCTGTGATATTTTGACAAAATTATAGATTGGAGTATTATTTGCACATGACAGTTGTCTTGGGGGGAGAGTGGTGTGTGTGTGTGTGTGTGTGTGTGGTGCCGGGGGGGCTTTTACTTTGGAAGCGGCTCTTCCTCTCTCTTCTGGGTTAAGGCTCTAATGCTAAAGGAATGAGAGTCGTTTAATCTCCACCACCTGGTCTTTATCACCGCCCTCCAGGAAGTGTGTGCCAGAACACACTAATACCGGGCTTATCTGGGACTGGGAGAGAAGTCCACTCCCCGATACGACTACTTTCTCATTACAGCCGGTTTCACCTCCCGTCCCCCGCCAGGGTGGGGGAGGGACGGGGGGGGGGGGGGGGGGGGGGGGGGGGGGGAGAGACACAATGGCGGCGATACAGTGGAACTCGCATGATTAATCATCCATAATTACAGAAGGATGACACGTGTAATTAACAGTGTGGTAATTTGTGATCAGCGCTGGCGCTTGGGGAGGATTAATGTGGAGTGTCTCGGGGTGGTGTGTGTGTGTGTGTGCATGTGTGTGTGTGTGCGTGTGTGCGTGTGTGTGCGTGTGTGTGTGTGTGGCGGTGGGGGTGGGTCGTGGGTTGGCGGAAGGCTGCATGTACGCCTAGTCCGTCATTACAGGCCTGGATGAACACTTTTCCTTGCTTTGTCGTACTCGTTATGGAACAACCAATGGGACCGCTGCTTCGAATGCCGGAGCGTTTTTATTCCGCGAGCAAACAACGCCGATGTGTCACCGCGTCTATTGTTTGAAAGACAGGAAGTGAATGTTGAGCACTCCACACAGTAGACTACTGCTGATGTGAATGGATATATACACACTCACCGGCCACTTTATTAGGTACACCTGTTCGACTGCTCATTAACGCACATATCTAATCAGCCAATCACACGGCAGCAACTCAATGCAATGTAGACATGTAGACACGGTCAAGACGATCTGCTGAGGTTCAAACCGAGCATCAGAATGGGGAAGAAAGGTGATTTAAGTGACTTTGAACGTGGCGTGGTTGTTGTTGCCATACTCATGGTTGAGTATTTCAGCAACTGCTGATCTACTGGGATTTTCACGCACAACCATCTCTCGGGTTTACAGAGAAAAAGAGAAAATATCCAGTGAGCGGCAGTTGTCTGGGGCGAAAATGCCTTGTTGTTGATGCCAGAGGTCAGAGGAGAATGGCCAGACTGGTTGGAGCTGATAGAAAGGCGACAGTAACTCAAATAACCACTCGTTACAACCGAGGTACGCAGAAGAGCATTTCTGAACACACGACGCGTGGAACCTTGAAGCAGACGGGCTGCAGCAGCAGAAGACCACACCGGGTGCCACTCCTGTCAGCTAAGAACAGGAAACTGAGGCTACAATTTGCACAGGCTCACCAAAATTGGACAATAGAAGATTGGAAAAACGTTGCCTGGTCTGATGAGTCTCGATTTCTGCTGCGACATGCAGATGGTTTGGTCACAATTTGGCGTAAACAACATGAAAGCATGGATCCATCCTGCCTCGTATCAACGGTTCAGGCTGCTGGTGGTGGTGGTGTAATGGTGGTGGTGGTGGTGGTGGTGTAATGGTGTGGGGGATATTTTCTTGGCACACTTTGGGCCCCTTAGTACCAATTGAGCATCGTTTAAACGCCACAGCCTACCTGAGTATTGTTGCTGACCATGTCCATCCCTTTATGACCACAGTGTACCCATCTTCTGATGGTTACTTTCAGCAGGATAACGCGTCGTGTCACAAAGCTCAAATCATCTCAAACTGGTTTCTTGAACATGACAATGAGTTACATAATAATGACATGCGTCCGTACACTTGTACACTTTCTGTACACTTTCAAAACGATTGCAGCGATTCTCAAATAAAAGCGAGAGTCGGAAACGAGAGAGAAAGAGAGAGAGCAAGAGAGGTAGAGAGAGAGAGATGGAGAGGTAGAGAGAGGTAGGGAGAGAGAGATGGAGAGGTAGAGAGAGGTAGGGAGAGAGAGGTAGAGAGAGAGAGATGGAGAGGTAGACAGAGAGAGATGGAGAGGTAGAGAGAGGTAGAGAGAGAGAGATGGAGAGGTAGAGAGAGAGAGAGAGAGAGAGAGAGGTAGAGAGAGGTAGAGAGAGAGAGGTAGAGAGAGAGAGAGAGAGAGAGGGGAGAGAGAGAGAGAGAGGTAGAGAGAGAGAGAGAGAGAGAGAGAGAGATAGAGAGGTAGAGAGAGGTAGAGAGAGAAAGGGGTAGAGAGAGAGAGAGAGAGAGAGAGAGAGAGAGAGAGAGAGAGAGAGGTAGAGAGAGAGAGGAGAGAGAGGTAGAGAGAGAAGAGGAGAGAGGGAGAGAGAGAGAGGTAGAGAGAGAGGAGAGGAGAGGTAGAGAGAGAGAAAGAGGAGAGGTAGAGAGAGGTAGAGAGAGAGAGGTGGAGAGGTAGAGAGAGAGAGAGAGAGAGAGATGGAGAGGTAGAGAGAGGTAGAGAGAGAGAGATGGGGAGGTAGAGAGAGAGAGATGGAGAGGTAGAGAGAGGTAGGGAGAAAGGTCGAGATAGAGGTAGAGACACACACACACACACACACACACACACAGTAGATTCCGATGAGATATTTGCAATAATTCAAGGTCTGTATGGAACAAGAATCCCATAAATGTCAACATAACAGGGGATGTGTCCAAGTCCAATTTCCTACACTTCATTTTGTTTTATTTTGTACCTTTCGGTGACCCAATGATTCAGGACACCATGAGCAGGTGTAGAATGGGTTATAGTGAAATACTTCATAAAGTGTAACTCAATGTTGCGATGTTTGAGGTTGAAATATACACCACGCCCAGATTTACCAGCTCCTGCAGGCGATCACAAGGCAATGAGTTGCCTGAAATGTTAGAGAATTCCTCCATTCTCAAGTCACACATTTCACCTTCATGAATCCAAAAAGTTTCATACGATGAGTGCGTGAGGTGGACATTAGTGTCGAATGAATTGTCTTGTGCACAGTTTGTGCTACATTTGGTTGTAGATGATGACTTATCGGGGACATAGCCTACATTTCACATGTAAATATAATACTTTTTTTTTATTAATGAAAGCTATTGTGATTGCACTCCATGGAGGGATGTCGCAGAGTGGATGGCAGGTTGGTGTATATATACACACACATATACAACGGCCACTTTATTGGGTACACCTTGCTAGTTCCCGGGTTGGACCCCCTTTGCCCTTCAGAGCTGCCTTAATTCTTCGTGGCATAGATTCAACAAGGTGCTGGAAACATTCCTCTGAGAACTCATTGTCATGTTCAAGAAACCAGTTTGAGATGATTTGAGCTTTGTGACACGACGCGTTATCCTGCTGAAGTAAGCCATCAGAAGATGGGTATACTGGTCATAAAGGGATGGACACGGTCAGCAACAATACTCAGGTCGGCTGTGGCATTTAAACGATGCTCAATTGGTACTAAGGGGCCCAAAGTGTGCCAAGAAAATATCCCCCACATCATTACACCACCACCACCACCACCACCATTACACCACCACCAGCAGCAGCCTGAGCCGTTGATACGAGGCAGGATGGATCCATGCTTTCATGTTGTTTGCGCCAAATTCTGACCCTACCATCTGCATGTCGCAGCAGAAATGGAGACTCATCAGACCAGGCAACGTTTTTTCCAATCTTCTATTGTTCAATTTTGGTGAGCCGTGTGAATTGTAGCCTCAGTTTCGTGTTCTTAGCTGACAGGAGGGGCGCCCGGTGTGGTCTTCTGCTGCTGTAGCCCGTCTGCTTCAAGGTTCCACGCGTCGTGCGTTCAGAAATGCTCTTCTACATACCTCGGTTGTAACCAGTGGTTATTTGAGTTACTGTCGCCTTTCTATCAGCTCCAACCAGTCTGGCCATTCTCCTCTGACCTCTGGCATCAACAACAAGGCATTTTCGCCCCAGACAACTGCCGCTCACTGGATATTTTCTCTTTTTCTCTGTAAACCCGAGAGATGGTTGTGCGTGAAAATCCCAGTAGATCAGCAGTTGCTGAAATACTCAGACCAGCCCGTCTGGCACCAACAACCATGCCACGTTCAAAGTCACTTAAATCACCTTTCTTCCCCATTCTGATGCTCGGTTTGAACCTCAGCAGATCGTCTTGACCATGTCTACATGCCTAAATGCATTGAGTTGCTGCCATGTGATTGGCTGATTAGATATTTGCGTTAATGAGCAGTTGAACAGGTGTACCTAATAAAGTGGCCGGTGAGTGTATATTGCATGCAGATTGCGATTGACACTGTACTACATGAAATGCCATTGAGTTGCTGCCATGTGATTGGCTGATTAGATATTTGCGTTAATGAGCAGTTGAACAGGTGTACCTAATAAAGTGGCCGGTGAGTGGCTGATTAGATATGTGCGTTAATGAGCAGTGTATATATCCATTCACATCAGCAGTAGTCTATTGTGTGGAGTGCTCAACATTCACTTCCTGTCTTTCAAACAATAGACGCGGTGACACATCGGCGTTGTTTGCTCTCGGAATAAAAAACGCTCGGGCATTCAAAGCAGCGGTCCCATTGGTTGTTCCATAACGAGTACGACAAAGCAAGGAAAAGTGTTCATCCAGGCCTGTAATGACGGACTAGGCGTACATGCAGCCTTCACACCAACCCACGACCCACCCCCACCGCCATACACACACACACACGCACACACACACACACACACACACACACACACACGCACACACACACCACCCCCGAGACACTCCACATTAAGCCTCCCCAAGCGCCAGCGCTGATCACAAATTACCACACTGTTAATTACACGTGTCATCCTTCTGTAATTATGGATGATTAATCATGCGAGTTCCACTGTATCGCCGCCATTGTGTCTCTCCCCCCCCCCGTCCCCCACCCGTCCCCCTCCCTCCCCCACCCTGGCGGGGGACGGGAGGTGAAAACCGGCTGTAATGAGAAAGTAGTCGTATCGGGGAGTGGACTTCTCTCTCCCAGTCCCAGATAAGCCCGGTATTAGTGTGTTCTGGCACACACTTCCTGGAGGGCGGTGATAAAGACCAGGTGGTGGAGATTAAACGACTCTCATTCCTTTAGCATTAGAGCCTTAACCCAGAAGAGAGAGGAAGAGCCGCTTCCAAAGTAAAAGCCCCCCCGGCACCACACACACACACACACACACACACCACTCTCCCCCCAAGACAACTGTCATGTGCAAATAATACTCCAATCTATAATTTTGTCAAAATATCATAGCAAATATAGTAATGTACAATTGTTCATTTACACAACACTTTCTTATGTGATATATATATATATATAGATATAAAAGATATGTACAATGTGTGTCCTAGGTGGCTTTTATTTTTTTTTTGCAAGAATTGTTACTTTTTTGTTGTTGTTTTGTTTCAAATTTCAAATTCAAATTTCTCAACCGACAATATATATTTTCTTAACTGTCCAATCAACGGCTAGGAAACACAACACACACGCCCAGTCTGACAAACTCAGATATGCAAACAGTGTGTTATCAAAATGCTCAGTGTTTCCATATAAGCCCACCGGTTCTCTCTATTTTCTCTCCTCCGCCCCAGACTCACACGACCCGGAGCTTCTCAACGTGACGGAGGTGGAGGTGGAGCGCGCAACATCTCAGGATTGTTCATTTTTGTTATTGTGTTGTTTTCCGGTTACTGAAACATGGCCTTCGCGTAACCTTTTGTGGTGCTGATAAGTATTACAGGTACATCTAGTTTTTTTTATTAATTATTATATAATTTATGGTTAACCAACGAAAAGGGGTAAATCAATGTAAAAATCGACGTACAATTACAAGACGATGTAAAGAAAAAGGGGAAAACAAACAATGGGGTCACATTGAGTCTAAATTGAATGCGAGTAACTGACTGACATGGACACCGTTGACCGTTTGGACAGGATGTGTTGAGCTGATATCGGTCAGCTCTGCCCAGAAGTACGTGAACGTGACGATGGGCGCGACCGTCCACCTGCAGTGTTCCTTCGTCACCCCCGACGACACCAGCAGCCTCACCATCCAGTGGAACTTCGTGCAGACCTCGTCTCCCAATCCAAAGCGGTAGACGACTGCGGTGTCGCTACTACTACTACTACTACTACTACTACTAATAATAATAATAATAATAAGGATAGGAGTCAGGGTCTTCAAGTCGCAATGGAAAACATTTCGCTTCTGCATTTGATCCCCAATTGTCTGCAGCCAACCGGTAAGGAGCTGCTCCAAAAATGGCCTCATTCTAAATGATAGTAATGTTAAATAAGCCCTTAGCCCTTCCCATGTGGTTGCAGTGCCTCGGATGACATTGTCAAAGGGTCAGTGCGTGGGCGCCATTTTGGAGGCTTTTTCTTTGGATAAACGCCTCACCGCACCGTCTACATCACTAAAATACTGTACTGCTGTGTGAGTGACGCATTGGGTTTTAACAGGATTATATTTGGATCAAAATAGATTTTTACTGGCACCATTTTGGGGTGTGTGCGAGAATACGCGGGGATATAATTAAATCAAAAACCATTGTACAGGCCTGGTGTGGGGTAGGAGTTGGAATCAGCGGAGTTGAGTCGACATTGGGGACACACCCTAGTCACACAAAAAAAAGGCTGCGCTTCAGTCAACACCGCAGTGAGTCAACGCTGGACAAATACGATAACACAGCTACTTCTACTTTACCTGGACGGAGGACATACATGTGTGAATAGAAATGTTAGCAATCTGGGTTTTGTTAGCGCGGCCGGAAAAGTGCAAAACTACGGCGTTCACAGCAAGGCAATGAAACATCGACCACATGAACTCTACTTAAATGAAGTCAAGCATTGACACATTACAGGTGTGTGTGTGTGTGTGTGTGTGTGAGGATGTTCAGTAAGCTGCTCAGAGGCCTTCACCTAGTGGACGGTGAGAAACTCTGAACAAAACACACGCCAAATAGCTTATTATATTTAATAGCATTGCACCCACAGCTATAAGTACAGGACAGTAGTGGAACAAAAGAGACAAAAACATACAGAAATAATCGATATAAAAGTACCACTGCGGCCCGTCTGCTTCCAGATCTATTACTACCAGGCCGGGGAAGACGTGGTGACGAAGCCCACCAGAGCCGCGTCCAGGTGCCCGTCTCCCCGGGCAAGTTCCAAGAACGCCTCCATCAGCATCAGGGACATTGCAGCCGTCGGACTCCGGCATTCTACTCCTGCGAGGTCACAACTTCCACCGGACGTCAGCCGTGCACATCTGAGGTCAACATTATGGTGCAAGTGCATCGGTTAGTTTTTCCCGCCCCCCCCCCCCCCCCCCCCCTGTTTGTTGCTTAGTTTCAGATCGATTTTTTTTCCAACTGTCCGATGAATCGTCACGCATCCGTTCAAGCATCACGGTTTGTTGTTTTGGTGTCTTTGGTGTTGAGAATTAATTGGGAGATGGGAGTATTCATGCTGTTCGTGTAACCGATAGACAGCTCTATTCTTATCTTCAGGTACCACAGTGATATATTGCTGCCTCTCCTTCAACAAATGTACTCTTTGTAAGTCGCTTTGGATAAAAGCGTCTGACAAATGCCCTAAATGTAAATGTAAATGTAAATGTGTTCGCTTAACGTACGCTGGTCACGGTGAATCGTTCATTAATAGCTATCTTAGGAAATGAATTGACTTGTCCTGCACACAATACAATGTGATCTGCATTCAGTCTCAGCCAGCGTCTGTAACATTCTATTATTATATTAGATACCGCGGGGGAAACACAAACAAATACATTGAAATAATGACCGAGAGTTCTTAGATTAGAGAATTACATTCTGTCTGAATAAACTCATTCAATGTTTCCACGACAACGTCGCGGGCCTCAGTATCCAACACAGTAGTTTCCATGGTAACTGCAGCAGTCTCGTCATTGCCAGCGTTTGAAATTAGGATGGGATTGTGACCGGATCCACAACACGGTGTATTACATGAGGCCCACTGCGCTCAGCCAATATTAAACAATAGAACACAGGGTTGTTTTTTTTTTTGCTTCTGCAGGATATAGCAATTAGGAGACATGCTAAATCTGTGCTATACCTCAAATATATGGAAGGACAAGTGTGTACAGCAGTGAGCAAACAGCCTTGGACAAGCAGGCAGCATGACCGGAATAAACTTGTTGTACAATTTACTGACCATAAACATTAACTCTAACCGATAGAGAACAGG
>PIJE02000880.1:115000-186154 GCA_002895965.2 Coryphaenoides rupestris
CTCTCTCTACCTCTCTCTACCTCTTCTCGAACCTTCTCCCTACCTCTTCTCTACCGTGCCATCTCTCTCGCCTACCTGCTCCTTACCTCTTTCATCTCTCTCTCTCTACCTCCTCTACCTCTCCATCTCTCTCTCTCTACCTCTCTCTACCTCTCCATCTCTCTCTCTCTACCTCTCCATCTCTCTCTCCCTACCTCTCTCTACCTCTCCATCTCTCTCTCTCTACCTCTCCACCTCTCTCTCTCTACCTCTCTCTACCTCTCCATCTCTCTCTCTCTACCTCTCTCTACCTCTCCATCTCTCTCTCTACCTCTCTCTACCTCTCCATCTCTCTCTCCCTACCTCTCTCTACCTCTTCATCTCTCTCTCTACCTCTCTACCTCTCCATCTCTCTCTCCTACCTCTCTCTACTCTCATCTCTCTCCCTACCTCTCTCTACCTCTCCATCTCTCTCTCCCTACCTCTCTCTACCTCTTCATCTCTCTCTTACCTCTCCTACCTCTCTCTCTTCTCTCTTCTAACCTCTCCATCGCTCTCTCTCTACCTCTCTCTACCTCTCCATCTCTCTCTCTCTACCTCTCTCTACTCTCTCTACCTCTCCATCTCTCTCTCCACTACTCTCTCTTAACCTCTCCAATCTCTCTCTCTCTACCATCTCTCCATCTCTCTTCTCTACCTCTCTCACCTCTCCATCTCTCTCTCCCTACCTCTCTCTACCTCTCATCTCTCTCTATCCTCTCTTGCTCTCTCTCTTTCTCTCTCGTTTCCGACTCTCGCTTTTATTTGAGAATCGCTGCAATCGTTTTGAAAGTGTACAGAAAGTGTACAAGTGTACGGACGCATGCATTATTATTATCACCCTTTTGTTACACTTCAGTTATTGCCAAATTGTTTTGCTGACTGAATATCCTATCTTACCGATATTTTTATGCTTCTCTAGATTACTGTAAATGTGTAAATCTGTTATATTATTTGTATTATTCGACTGTTTATTCTCTATTGTTTTATTCTATTTGCTATGCAACCTGGCACAAGAATTTCCTTCGGATCAATAAAGTTCTATCTTGTCTTATCTTATCTTATATGAAGATTGTAGCACTATCCCCCATGTACTTCTCCATAATAACACATGAAGCAGAAGAAGTCATTACATTTGGAGGCAGACCAGCTGTCCTGGGAATCAAATCAGTGCTCACAGGTTCAGTTCCCGGGTCGACCAGCAGAGGTCAGGCTTTGCTGCGTAATGTGTGCCCACCTCATTTTTTTTTTTGGACACAGAATTGCGCGCATGGGCGGGTGTGTGCGTGAGAACGAGGCCTGTGGGAGGATGGGAGGGTGGGTGGGTGGGGGGGAGGGGGAGAGAGGAAGAGAGAAGAGAGAGAGAGAGGCCACACTCTGTCCCGAAGAAGCTTCCTCCCCACGTCCGTCCGTCCGTCCATCCGTCCTCGGCAGCCTACTTCCTTCCCCGGCGGCGTCTGAGAGAAATAGGCCAGACAGTTCGTAGCGTGACTCCGCTCGGGCCCTGCGGCCACTGAACACACACACACACACACACACACACACACACACACACACACACACACACTCACACACACACACACACACACACACACACACAGACATCACACACAGACAGCAGGGACGACACGCCGACCAAACGTAACAAAACAAGCATTCCTACGAGACTAGGAATCCGCCTTTCCCAAGAAGACAGGATGATCAGCATGAGGTCACTTAAGGATAAATCAGACGTTATATAAGCCTATATATAAGACAGAGATATAAGCCTAGCAGATGAGATGAGAACGTCATCATCATCGCATCGCAGCTCTACTACTACTACTACTACTACTACTACTACTACTACTACTACTACTACTACTACTACTACAAAGCCACTTCCCCGGCTCTCCGCTCACCAACGGGGGCGAATGTAGTGACACCGAACTATCAGCTCGGATCGGCGTCAAAGGGAAGAGTATAAACCACGGCTTTCGCTGGCCGCTCTGATGGCGCGCCGGGGGAGCAGGGCGAGCGGGACAGAGACGTCTCCAGCTCCAGAAAAAACCAAAACCCGTCCGACCTCTGGTGGCCCTCAGCGCTATGAACTCTCCACGTTGTCAACTTTAGTGTTAATACTTTAATACTGTGTCTGTGTTTTTATTTTTCATCCATATTCCGGCCTTCATATGGCAACGCTTGTCTGGGAGACTAGGACTAATGTTTCCACACAGACAGTAGCACGAGTCGTAGTGGTTTTATTTTTTTATTTGAATGTTTATTCTTTAATGTTCATCATATTTATGAGCTTATTTATTTTCAAGGAATAAACGGAATTCCTCACACATGCACGACACAAATCATTTATCCACATCCGCCGAAGGCTATGGCGATGGAGATGTCATAGACCAATGGATATTGATTTTAATTGATTTTCCAGTAACCCCACAACTAACACAAGCACATACACACACACACACACACACACACACAATATAAACACACAATATAAGACACACACACACATACATGAACCCCAACGGCAAACCATTGATTCCCAACCACTGAGATCCAACAGCGACCCCCGAAGAGGAGACGCGGTGCCGCAGCCGCGATCACGTAGCAGAACGAGAGCAGCGTCTTAATATTTTATCACACACATTATGTTTCCACTCTCTTACTCTCCTCATCCCTCGCTTTATCTCACCCCCCCCCACCCCCTTCCCCTCCCGACAGAAAGGAATACCACAGAAACACAGGGAACCGTCCTCGAAATAGACAGTAGATGCATACACTTTCCAAAATAGCCTGAAAGCCAGCAGGTAGCACTTGACTACAACCTGCTGGATGAGAAGGCCTAACCCCTCTCTCAATGTGTGTGTGTGTGTGTGTGTGTGTGTGTGTGTTCAGTGTGTGTGTGTGTGTGTGTGTGTGTGTGTGTGTGTGTGTGTGTGTGTGTGTGTGTGTGTGCGTGTGTTTATGTGTGTATACATTAAGTATCCTACATCAATCTCAGCAGCTATTTGGTCGGTCTTCAGATCATTATTCACATTAATCATGTTATTATTTGTGATAATCATCTTTAATTCATGCTTTTATAATCACCCCATCGATCATGTTATTGGCCGAGGCTGAGCTAACCCCATCACGGCTATAAGATATACTGGAGAAGAACGTCTTCGTTTCTTATTTACTTTCTTCTCTCTTTCTTTCTCCATTTCTTTCCATCATTCCTTCTTTCTAAGCCATTATTCCTTCCTTCCCCTGATTCCTTCCTTCTCTCTCTCTCCTTGCTCCCTCCTTCCTGGTCTGTTATTTACTGGGTGCGCAGCCATCCGTCCTCGGACCCGCGTTAATGCAACCCTTCAATATTTGATGCTTTTTTATGGAGTGCTGACAATAGGGGCAGGAAATGGACGTGTTCTGCTCAGCTAGTCCGGGTCCACATCCATCTACTGCACAGTGCGCGCACACACACACACACACAGACACACACACACACACACACACACACACACATACTCACCCACATGCACACACACACACACACACACACACACACACACACACACACACACACACACACACACACACACACACACACACACACACACACACACACACATATGAGGATGAGATGTGTGTGTGTGTGTGTGTGTGTGTGTGTGTGTGTGTCGTCATGTTGAAACCCGATAGTTCAACTCACAGTTGGAAGACTTGCGCATCATAACAGAGCCGGTTACATTCCGGTTGGGTCCGGTTCTACGTTTCCCTCCAGTATGCGTCTCATCTTTGAAACACATGGATATGATATTTATATTTATATTTATATACATTCAAAGTCAGAGCATATATAGCCAAGTGTCTAAAGTAGTGACCAACAGCTAGAGAGAGAGAGAGAGAGAGAGAGAGGGGGGATATATAGAGTGATTGAGTGCTAGATATATAGATGGAGTGACAGAGAGATAGATAGAGAAGCTTGACAGGTAGATAGACAAACAGACAGATAGATGGCTAGATATAGACGACCGGTCTATATCAATGTGTCAGTGAACATGTATCAAGCAACATTTAGGAACATATATCTCATTCTCTCCTCCGCAGGGCATTACTCACCACCACGATGCATCATTTATAGCTAAATACCAAAAAGTCTTCATAAAAAATAAGTGACCCCGAAGCAGAAGCCAGGCGATGGAAGGTATGGCGGTTACTGAAACGCTTGCTTGTAACGAATGTCTTCACAGAGGAGAGGAGAAGCTCTTCCCGGTGGCCTGCTGGACCGGCTATAGGCTATTCTGAAGCTGTATAGCCTCATGCAAGCGCCTCTAGACTAGATGTTAGTATTTGTGAATAAAACTGCACATTTTAAGGGGTATTGAAAGATACAAGTGCGCCGGGACTTGTCGTTTTTGGAGCAGCCAGTGGATAAACTTGAGGGTTTTAACGTGCGGCCTGAGTCGCACAAAGACGGCGCCGAACGCTTCGCTCTTCAGCCGGAGTAACTTGGTGTTTTTTTTATTAAGGTCGGTCGTAGGAAAGGAGGTTATGGGTGTGTGTGTGTGTGTGTTTGGTGGCTGGCTGGCTTAATTGGCCTCACCTGGCCCAGTTAGAGTCTTGGGGGGTGGTGGGGGTGGTGGTGGAGGTGGTTGGGGGGGCTGCTGCAAGTCTGTGGCGCCACAGGTTAAGTCAGCCACCAGCACACACACACACACACACACTCACACAGAGGAGGTGTGTTCTCAGAAGACACTCGTCGCGTTCCTCTCGTACCTGAGAGTCTTTATCACAATAAGACGAGAGATTGCGCTCCTCTTTGCTTTGAAATGCGACAGCGTGAGCTATTTACCATTCGGGGACAAACACAAAGAAAACAGAGCGGGTATAAGGAATACAATGGGATGTATAAGGAATACAATGGGATGTATAAGGAATACAATGGGATATATGAGGAATACAATGGGATGTATGAGGAATACAATGGATGTATGAGGAATACAATGGGATGTATAAGGAATACAATGGGATGTATAAGGAATACAATGGGATGTATAAGGAATACAATGGGATGTATGAGGAATACAATGGGATGTATGAGGAATACAAATGGGATGTATAAGGAATACAATGGGATGTATGAGGAATACAATGGGATGTATTGAGGAATACAATGGGATGTATGAGGAATACAATGGGATGTTAGGAATACAATGGGATGTATAAGGAATACAATGGGATGTATAAGGAATACAATGGGATGTACGAGTCCTCAAAGGGCAAAGTAAATAGACGTCGGCGTTGTTTACTGTAGAAGCCTTTATTTTGTAAAAGTTTGTTGTTTGAATGATAACCCTTTTTTTACCACATACTTGAACACCTTGTATTTGTAGAAAACACATTTTGTTCAAACACCTAAAAAAGCTTGATTGACACTATAACATTAAATTGCACTGACAAAAAAAATACAACTTCATACCACACGAATGCTGATTCCATGAGAACTGGTACTCGAATTGAAATCAAACACCTTAGTAAACAACGGAATTAAATAAGCGCCCAATGTGAACAAAACAATTACAGTACAAAAACCAAATGCATTTTTTTCCATCCAGCGCCGGTATATCTGATGATTTACATTTCTTTCTCATGATAAAACAACAACAGTAATTATCCAACAATCCATAACAAATGCAACAAATACAATAAATCAGAAATGAACAAATGAAATAAATAACTTTTTTTTTTTTTACTTTAAAAAATATACGGGTTTTGTGTTTTCGAACTTTTTGCCAAATTTCTTTTTTTTAAGAATCAGAACGTCTTTCGTACCTCTGGTGTCGGCCTACTGGTTTCGGCCTACTGGTTTCGTTTCTCTTCCCGTGTGAAGGCGGTCTGCAGGCCTACTGTATCGGTTTCCACTTCTTCTAGTGACAGACCAGAGGAAACCCATTACTCTGATAATGGGTCTACTGGGACTCTCCCTGTCTCCGCTCTCTCGCTCTCGTGGCTTTACGCAGAGAGAGAGAAGAGAGAGAGAGAGAGAGAGAGAGGAGAGGCGAGCGGAGCGAGGCCCATGGGCTTATGTTTTCTGAGGCGGGGGGTGGGGTGGGGGGGGGGGGGTTGTGATTCATGTCAAAGCTTTATGCAGAAATCGAGAGAAAACCACAGCGTACACCTGGTGCTATTACTCCAAATTGTGAGGTTTCACAGCGAACTGCGCGCACCACACACACCCGCACGCGCACGCACCACCACACACACACACTACAACACGAGCCGCTGGAGGCGTGGGCCTGCGGCGTCCGTGCACGCAACCGGCCCCTCCCATCCCTCCCCCCCCCCCCATCCCCGGGCCTCCCCTGTTGCACGTCGGCTTGCAGCGAAGTTGTCCAAACTGAGCTGGCTGTAAAACAAGTGCAAGATTTTTCTTTGTCGTCGCATGTAAACACTGGATCGTTATTTTTCCCGGGAGCGCGGAGGTGGAGTCGAACGTCGTCGGTGTCGGAGGAGGAATAGAAAAATATGAAAATTAATCCTTCCCCAAAAAACTCAGGTCATGCAAAAAAAAACAAACCCTTGTGTGTGTGTATACGGTGTGTGTACATACGCGGGAACGTCGGGAAAATAGCAAAGGGCCGACCCTTCCGGGGAGTCTTTCCCTTCCGGGGGGGGGCGATCGGTCTGTTGGCTCTGTGGAACGTCAGCTGACTTACTGCAGTACTGTATGGCTTAGTTAGGTTACTCCCACTTCCTGTACCACTTCCTGTGCCTCCTCGACCCTCAAACGGCCCCCGGCCTGGCGTCGCCCGCGGCAACCGTTCGGCGGCGTTCCGCGTCGTCGTCGTCCGTCGGGAGCGGCACGCAATCTATGTGATAATAATCTGTATCCTAACCTACAAGGCACAAGTTAGTGACCTATTTGTAAAACCTACGAAACGATGCCGGAAAAAAGGAAAACGAAACATAAAACCACAGACACTAAATTGTGTCTCTAGACTTAGAGGATGGCACAATTGTTTCACATTTATCATCCAGGACTAAAAATGAAAAAATGTAACGGAGGGAATCGGAAGGACGGGCCGGGCTGGCGGCGGGTGGGGGAGGGGCGGGGCATTAGACACTAAAACAGTGAAGTTGAACGGCCTAAATACAGACAAAGGATAACAGCGGAACGTTTATTGTTCTTCTCATACGGTACGTTTCACTGCAGATGCTAGGAGAGTGTTTAGTCTTTGGTTTACCATCCCTACCGAGGGTCGAGGGTCAAGGGTCGAGGGTCGAGGGTCTTGGGTTTTCTAGCAACAAAAAAGTGAGTATATTGCCCCTCCCCCCCCATCCCCCCCCCCGGCTCTTATCTTCGTGTTTGTTTGCGGTGAGGGCCCTGATCATCAGCGTACGACAGACTGTCTGCTTGTTTTTTTTTTAAGTCGTGTTTAACTGCTTTTCTCTGCTACTGTTGGCTGAGGATGAGACGGCTCCACGGGGAGCGGTCACGGGTACGGGTGAGGATGCCCTTGGCTCAAGGACGTATTTACAGCTCTGCACCTACAGGGGGCAGACTGACGGTACCGGCACCAGCTTAGCGCAGCAGCAGCGTTAGAACGATATCTTCTTTGTTCTTTACAATTAGTCCTCCAAATCCTCTCTCTGGAGGATTTTACACTCGTTCACTTTGTTGTTGTCTGTTGTTGTTGTTGTTTCAACGCAAATACACCGGGGATCCTTTACGCATTAGAAAAAAACTACTATTACCGGAACAAACCCAGAGTAACAGGAAAAGGAAATCATATTTCAATTGAGAAGGAAAAAAAAGCGGAAAAGGAATTAGAAAAGAGCTCGCTAAATTATCCACCCGTGTCCGTTTATATCTTCTTGCCATCGCCACGCGTCGTCGTTGGACACAATTTTTTTTGGGAGATGCGATAAAGAGGTTAGAGGTCGCGGGGGATGGGGGGGGTTGAGGAGTTCGACGGGGGGGTTTTTCAGTGCAGTTTCAGACGCCGCCTTTACATCACAGCTTTTTGTAACGGACAGACCAACAGCGCGCCATTGAAATGTGACAAAACACCTCCACAGAGCCACCAGACAACGCCGACCGACAGGAGCCCCCCGTTCCCGGTTCGAGGGGCCTTCCGTTATTTGACCCCCGCGCCCCCGCGTACAACCTCGCGGTTCTCTCCTCACCTTCTCTTCTCTTTATTTTTTTTTCTCCTTTTTTATTTTTTGAGGTTTCGTTTTTTGCAGAAGTACGCCGATGCCAGAGAAGCCGTCCATGCCGTTAGCAGTGAGGCCAGCTGGTATTACGAACTGCCATGTTTTTGTCATGCATTAAGAACTATTTAGTAAAAGATATCATATTTACAGTACAATTCACATGTAATTACACATATACACTAGAGGCAAGAAAATTCACATTGAAATCAGTTCAACAGTTTTTTTTTCTCCTCCTCTACACTCACGTCTTGAACGCGAGTCTCAAAAGAAAACATATTTGTACTCTTTATATAAGAAATCAAAAGCATAAAAGCAAAACAAAAAGAAATTCTCACAGCTTTGGGGATGAACGGGGGGGATATTCCAGGTCCATAAGAAGCAGTTAATACTTAAAGTTTCATGTGAAGATGACTTGTGGTTTCACCGCAGGCATGCAGTGCCAAGCATACTGTCTCTCGTGTGAAAGTGCTTCACTCAAATACAACAACAGTGATCCTGTACCTGGGAATGTAAATGAATACCTGAACTGGCAAGTCGTTCATTAACATTTAAGAAAAGAAAAGAAAAGAAAAAAAAAAACCCCTAAATGACAAACTCTAATTCGTGTGTGTCGTCGCCCATCCTTACAGTTCATGTGTGTAAGTGGTGAACACTGTTTTGTGTGCGTCGGTGCGAACGGCAGAATAAGATCGATTACTCCGCCTTCCGGTCCCAAAAAAAACAACTCCTCGCTTTCCGTTAAATGAACACGTCGTCGTGTCGCGGGCGACGCCTTTTACTTTCACGAGCCGCGGTGCAAATATAGTTTAACGCGGTCGTCGGCCTTCCGTCGGTCTCGTAATATTGCCTTTCACAGTTTGACTTTCACCGTTTCCCAAGGTGTACAGATAGGTTATTTTTATATAAATACATCATTTAATTATAAAGTTTCTTCTCTTTCTTCTTTCCTTTTTGGAGTTGGGGGGGGGGGGGGGGGGTGGTGGGGGGGGGTCGTGATCCTCCCATTCAAACGGCCAGCAGCTGAAACTTTTTTTGTGAATGTGTGTCTCAGTTGGTTGTGGTGATGTGACACCGCCGCCCGAACGCACACCCTGAATGATCCTGATTTCGGCCCGGTGATCATAAATCACTTCCAGGCACCGCGGGGTATCATTTGGGAAACTATTATTAATCCGAGGGAAACTCAAAATCACCGGCTATTCTTCACTTGATTGCAGCCGATAATGATTACGGTGAGATATATAATATATATAATAATATATACCTGCTTGGCGGAAATCAGCTTTGCTCGTCTTGCCCGTCGTTCGCCGTCGTCACGACCGACGCTAGCTAGTCTAGAGAGAACACTCGGGGAGGGGGGGGGGGGGCGGGGGGATGTCGTCGAGAATTATTGTAGATTCGGTCGTAAGCGTTTTTCGTTGAGATTTTTTTTTTTTTGACATAACACAACATAACCTGTTCCAACCGTTCCACTTAAACATCGAGGTTACACAGAAGAATACGGGGAGAGAGAGGCTGGTGTGTACGCGCAAAACAACCACAGATAACCCCACACACAATAATAATATGATATGAAATGTCAACGAGCATCACTATATATATATATATATATATATATATATATATATATATATATACCGTGACGCAAACAAAAGCGCGACTTCGGTATCGTCGCGTGAGTTTCTAATGGCCTATTCGATGTTCGGAACCCCCCCCACCCCCTTTAATGTGTGTGTGTGTGTTTCCCTGTTGGATAGGATTTAGTGCAAATTCAATGGAGTCCTTGCTCACAGTCTTTACTTACAGTTCACAGAGGGGAGACTTTCGGCTGAGATGCCAGTTTAGTTTTTATAGTTTTTATAGTTTTTATAGTCACAGAACTGTACTGAGGGTTTGTCAATCAATGAACTACGTCCTCTCGCTCTCTCAGAACTCATGAGGCGTTACATTCAAACAAAGGCGCTAATTACTATATTTATTGGTCTCTCTTGGTATTTATAGTTTTTTATCGCTTTTTAAAGGGAATTGATGAATATACTGTACATGTAGATATATATCTCAGACCTATATCTTATCTTGTTGTACACTGAGCACTGGGAGGAACAGCATTTAATTTTTTTTGTATCGACAACAAACTAATCTCGAATCTTGACTCTATGCAGCAATGATGTAATCTTCCTAAACGTGTAATTGGCACGTGTGTGTGTGATAAGCCGGTGTTTGTGTGTGTGTGTGTGTGTGTGTGTGTGTGTGTGTGTGGTGTGTGGTGTGTGTGTGTGTGTGCGCGCGCGCACGTCGAGTCGTGTGTTCCCGCTCCCGGATTGTTCTAGACTCCATCTCCCCACACGGACGGCGAGTTCTGGAATTCAATTTACAGAATTCCTCTAAGCTCCGAGTTAAAAGAGAGAGGTTCTGTGATCACGGGATCGATGACGCCACTTGATCTTGTGAGAGAAAACGAGTCTCTTTGTGTTAACTCTGTTTCTTTCTCCTCGTCTTCTGCATACACACAAAGGACCGCATATGTTAAGCTAAGACTCACTTTTTCGCCGCTACGCTAAATCTCCTTCTCCCCGACGTTTCTTCTGCTCATACGTGGATACACAGCGGCGTTCCGTCTCTGGCGTTCCACTTCTATTTCCAACGGGTTTCTTTGTGTTAAGGTGCGAAATGACGTTAATAAAAATGTCTGTTATTTATATATATATATATATAGGTCTTCACAAGCCTCTGTGGTCTCGCTCGAGATTGAGTTGAAATAAAAAGACACTTGGCGAGGGGGAAAAAAAAATGCGCCGGAGAGCAATGTTGAGTGTGCGACGTTTGCCGCGGTAATGTTCCTCGCTCGCGCGCGATAATGTGCGCCGTAACGTCGGGTTTGACCCTGAAGGTCCTCCCGCTCTCCGTTTTCCCATCTCGCCCGGGGGGTCACGGCCGCGCGTCGCCGCCATTTTGCCGACCTCGTTTGACTACCGAACACGTCGGCTGTGATGTAGCGTCCGCCCGTCAAACGCTTGAACGCAACTTTAGGTTTTTATGTCGTCGTCGTCCCGCGCGGCTTGTAAATGCTGCAAGGCAACGGTGACTGGCAATAAACCAATTTGAAGAGGGGCAGCGGTTCAACGGATTGGTTTGTGAACCCATAAGACGTGTAATGAGTCACATTTTCTGCCCGGTAACAGGCGTGAAACTGAGCTCCTATGGGCGGTTAGCCTTGAGAAGCTGCATTCATTTGTGAATAAACGCGGCCTACATTGCCAGGATAAAAGAATAGAACATACTGTACGAGTTAGAGGCTTTTTTGGTAAATATTTTAAATCCTGGATATCCATCATGAATGCATACTTTTTTGTTCATGTAATACTAATATGTGTCTAAATTACTACAGCGCTTGTATTTTTGGGGGATTTGTGTCGTAAATAATTTGGGGGCGGGAAAGGTCGGATCTCCCTTCCTTCTCTTCTCGACATCCTGAAAATAACTTCGGCGCGTTCAACCGAACGATATTTGACTCTAAAATACTCGGTACACCTCGCTGAAATACGCCGACTCGCTAAAATTCAAGGTAGTACATTTTTTTTTAACTGTGGAAAAAAAACGTGAAAGAAAGTGTATCTCTCTCCCCGGAGTCCCCCCGGTCTCCGTATCAAACACAGAGGAGGATATGAAGTCAGATAGCGGGGATATGATGAACGTGAATCTAGAGAGCGAGTGAAGCGATAATAACAAACTAAAAAAAACAAACGGTTACGGGTACACTGTTAAGAACGAGGGTCATGAGACTAAGACTTGTCAAAATGTACAAAATATTGTTCTTTTCTTGTGTCGTTTTTTTTTTTTCCGTCAAACAATCCAAACGAGCGATGCATACCGTTCACGCATAATGCCCTAGCTCTAAAACACACCCCAAATATCACAGTATATCTCTCAAAAAAAACAAAAAAATCATATCTACAATGATCAGCATTTCTTTTTTTTTTTTTTTTTGTTGACCGTAATGGAAAATATCCACACACACACACACACACACACACACACACACGCACGCACACACCTGATCCACGGCTCCTGCTCAAAAAAAAAATGACGATAAAAAGTGTGACGAGAGAAACAGAACGAACAGAAGCGTTGACAGGAATTCGGGGGCTCGGAAAAAAAACAAAACGACAAACTTATTTTTTTTGTCTTCCGAACACAGAGGTCGTCGATGTCCGACAAAGAGAGTGACATCACTTCCTCCAAACGAGGCAGAACCAGCCAATCCCGCGCGTGATGTCCATGGGTGACGACGTCGCATGTCTGTACGTACGCGCGCGCACGCGTGTGTGTGTGTGTGTGTGTGTGTGTCCATGCGTGTGTGTGTGTGTGTGCGTGCGTGCGCGCGTGTGTGTGTGTGTGTGTGTGCGTGTGACGGTGGCGTTGCCGTCACCGTGGAGGGATTGATAACAATAGAAGGCGTATCAATAAAAAGTCGATGGGTATCTGAGATTTCTCCGTCTCTCTCTCTCCCGCTCCACCGAGTGTCACTTCCTGTTTTTTGTCTGTTGTTCGTTTTTTTTTTAGCAAAAATATCATGCAGTCCGAAGTTCCAAAAGCCCGCGCCGGGGAATCTGACGTCCAGACGTCGTCTTGCTTGTTTGTTTGTTTGTTTGTTTGTTTGTTTGTTTGTTTGTTTGTTTGAGCAGGAAAACGAAAACAAAAAACAAACAAAAAAAGACAAAAAAACAAAAGAAATGTAAAAACTCCCAAGTTGTTGAAATTCTTCTTTCCTCACAATTATTCTGAAACATTCACGTCATCCGATGAACACTTTGTACAGCAGAAAGGTCCTTCAGAATTCACATGTGTGTGTATATATAAATATAATATATAAAGAAATATGCATATACATATGTTCAACGGTGTATATGTGTATACATATTCAGCAAAGGGGGGAAAAAACTGTATCAAAGCCAAAATCAATGAGCTGTCAAAATATGGCCCATTATTCCTATGGGGGGGTGCACATCAATTCACGTAGTACAACCAGTAGATTAGGTTGAAAAATCCAAAGGTGAATGGGGAAGATGACGCGGGACCACTTGTCGATGGTGCTGACGTCCGCCAGGTTGGGGATCTTCAGCTTGAGCTTGGACGAGCGCCGCCGCAGTCGGCAGTTGGCGCGGCTGCGTACGGCGCCGCGGTCCAGCGAGTGGTGGCCGCCGCCGTGCGCCGCCGCCGTGGCCGCCGCCGCGCCGCCGCCGCCCGCCGAAGCCGTCCCTCGGCGCGCCCACGGGCTTGCGGAACTGCAACGCTGGAGCTGTCGAAGGACATGATGGAGTTGAGCGAGTCGCTGACGCTGCCGCGCCGCCGCCACCCGCCCCCGGCATCACCTCGTTGTTCATCTCCAGCGTGGTCAGCAGGATGTTGCCGTACGCGTCCACCTGCGCACGGGGAGAGAGAGAGAGAGAGAGAGAGAGAGAGAGAGAGAGGAGAGAGAGAGAGAGAGAGAGAGAGAGAGAGAGAGAGAGAGAGAGAGAGAGAGAGAGAGAGAGAGAGAGAGAGAGAGAGACAGAGAGAGAGAGAGAGAGAGAGAGTGAGAGAGAGAGAGAGAGAGAGAGAGAGAGAGAGAGAGAGAGAGAGAGAGACAGAGAGAGAGAGAGAGGAGAGAGAGAGAGAGAGAGAGAGAGAGAGAGAGAGGAGAGAGAGAGAGAGAGAGAGGGAGAGAGAGAGAGAGAGAGAGAGAGAGATGAGGACAGAGGGAGAGAGAGGAGGAGAGGAGAGGAGGGGGAGAAGGGAGAGGGAGAGAGGAAGAGGAAAGAGAGGGAGGGGAAAGAGAGGTGGAGAGGAGAGAAGAAGAGAGGGGAGAGAGAGGAAGAGAGAGAGAGAGAGCGAGAAAGAGAGAGGAGGAGAGGAGAGAGAGGGAGAGGAGAGAGACAGAGAGAGAGAGAGAGAGAGAGAGAGAGAGGAGAGAGGAATGCAGAGAGAGAAGAGGAGAGTAGAGACGAGAGAGAGGAGGAGCAGGCTTTCATAGTCGGTGTGGGCAGCCCGTATGTCGTGAACCCCCCCCAAGCCCTCCTCCTCACCCTCTACACCCCCCAGAGGTCTCTATGTTAGTTAACTACACAGGCCATGCACCGCCCCCCCCCCCCCCACCCTCCCACCACCCACCACCACCACCACCACCACAAGGAGAAGCCCACCAACCCTCCCTTGGCTCACTCTAGGTACAGCAGCATGCAGCAGCGATGACATGGAAGGTCTTGTCTAACATGCGTCAAGAGTTACACACACTTATTGTTCTACGTTCACATGTTAGCGGTACACAGGTGAGTCATTAAAGGACCGCACACCTGAGTCTGGGTGACCTCGTCCCTCCGGGTATCGTTTGTCAAAATGACTTTGCTGAGCACACGGGGGGGGGGGGGGGGGGGGGGGGACTCTCGCCTCAACGAGAACAATAGCGTTTAGCGCCTTTTTTTTTTTTGCCCGCTGTTGGTGGGCCGTTGGTGGTCAGTATGGACCAGTGTTTGCGGACCAGAAGAAAAACGTCGAATAAAATACTCGACAAAACAACGTCACCGCTATCGCTTAGTCTCGCAAAGTCATTTCGACAAATCCGGTTTCACGGTTTACGACGGTTCGATCGCCCAGACCGGGCGGCGGGTCCGTTAACGTCTGAGAACTAGGTGAAACAAAAGCCCCCCCCCCGGTGTGCGGAGGAAGGGGGGGGGGCTTCTGGCGAGCAGAGTCCTTACAGCTGTGATATGATTTCTAAAATCATGTACCCCGACTTTTCTTTGCTCCTCGAGATAGAGGTTTCTCCGATGTGTAAATGACCTGAAGGTGTTGGTTTGATACGGCGCGGAAATGGAGTCCTTGCAATGTGAAAGAAAAGATGAAGAGAACATTAAGACACCTGTACAATACTGACACAGAGTAAAGCATGTTGGTTACGGTAAAAAAGTCACAAAATGCATAAGACAGGTCATTTAAAACAGGACAGGTACAACTCTTTTTTTTTTTTTTGGGGGGTCAAACATCATCACACACACACACACAACAAAGCGACTTCATTCTCGGGGTCTTTTTTTTTTTCCCAACAGCCACGACAGCACATTCCTTCAATGTGCTGTAATGTGCTATTTCTTTTTACATCGGCCCAATTTATTTTGCAAAAGTTATGATGCCGCAAAATACATGTTAAAAGCACAGCGGCGGAAAAACAAGAATGAGTGACGCGCCGCCCCCCCCCCAGCGCCGACGTTAGACGGCGAGCTAAATAGAAGCGATGGCGTCCCGGGCACTGCCGGGGCCGCCAGATTAAACGCTATCTCAATGAAAAAGGGGGTAAAAAAAAAAAAAGGGGGGATATGCTCAGTAAAACACGGTGGCTGCTCAGGGCGCAAGCGCTGGGTAATGAGTATTTGGCTGAGGCGGCGTCCGCCCTCCCTCCAGAAACACACATTTGTGCGATTCTCATTGTTGGACTGGCATGGACTCGGCAAGACGTTGATGAAAAGACAAAGATAAATGAATAAAATAAAGTTGTTTCATTCCTCGTCAAACAAAAACCAAAAAAAGCGAAAAACAACAAAGGTGCATATCCAGTACATACAGGAGAGAGAGAGAGAGAGAGAGAGACACAGAGAGAGACAGAGAGAGAGAGAGAAAGAGAGAGCAAACCTGTTCTCGAAGGCGCTTCTCCTCGTATCGCGGACGCTCGTTGTTTGACTACCTTGTTGATGCGCTCGTTGATCTTCTTCTGCTGCTGCCGGCCCGCGGCCGTAAGAACACGTAGTTGAACGAAGGCGTACTCCAGCAGCGCCAGGAACACGAACACGAAGCAGCCCATGAGGTAGACGTCGATGGCTTTCACGTACGGGATCTTGGGGAGCGTCTCCCGGCAGGTGGGTGTTGATGGTCGTCATGGTGAGCACCGTAGTAACACCTGGAGCGGGGGGCGGGCGGGGGACGGGGACGGGGATGGGGACGCCACGCGGACCGCGATGGACAGCTTCAAAACTCATTGTGATCAGAGAAGATCATTGTCATCCATTCTTTATTATTCTCTGCAGAATTAGTCTGCCACCGATCCCCTCCCAAATTTGTCTCGTTTGAGACTCGATTCAAATTGTAAAATGTTGGGAGGCTTGTAATCGCGGAATCATTATTTCTATATTTGATATTTTTTTATACTTTTAAAAATTGTGTAACTTCATTGAAGCGATGACATGGTTATAAACCAAACCATTGGAGTTGAAGAGTGAATTTAATCTAACTTATAATACTATCAGACTTCAACAACCCCGGTCAATTGAGCAATTTAGCAATTTTTCACAATTTAAACCTTTGATATACACAATTTGTGCATAGTGTGTCGGCTTTGGTACTGGCATAGACGTTACGCCTGCTTTCAAGCCGTCGCATTTTGGACAACAAAATCTAAGAGCTTAAAAACAGTTACGGTGAATTTTGGAAAATATCTGTGTCAGGGAAGATTGCGTATATTTGGAAGCAAAAAAAAACACGAGGAGCGAAAAAGCAGTGTAATGCTAAACTACAACACTTATAAAAAAATTTATAAAACACAATTGTCGCAATGTATATAACAGCACATTATATACCAATATATGGCGAGATATAAATTAAGAAGATCGAAAACCGGAGAATCAGTCGAAATCGATCGGGGGAAATTCAGTTGACGCCGTTGACCCGCGTGTTCAAGCGCCCCCCCCCCCGCTGGCCCACAGCGAGTCTTACCCAGGGCCACCCGGGCGGCCGAGGCGTCGTAGTTGATCCAGAAGGAGACCCAGGACAAGATGGTGATCAGGATGGAGGGCATGTAGGTCTGCAGGATGAAGTAGCCGATGTTCCTCTTGATCCTGAAGCTCAGCGACAGCCTGGGATAGGAACCTTTGCGGAAGTGACGAGAAGGCGCGGGAGGAGGAGGAGGAGGAGGAGGAGGAGGAGGCAGAAGAGCGGGAGGAGATCACATGACACCGTTGGACGTCACAGTTTGGAGTAGCGACAAAAAAGGTTCGTTTTAAAATGGAGAGTTTAGAGTTTAGAGTCGTCACAGAAAACCAGATACACACGGCAATGAAATATTCAGACACTTTGATCCAAAGCAACTTACAGGGAATTGTTAGATGTACATGAATCTACATGCATGTAGATTCATGTTATTTAGGAGCAGGTAGGGGTTAGACAGTCACCAGGGCACAGCAGGTAGGGGTTAGACAGTCACCAGGGCACAGCAGGTAGGGGTTAGACAGGCACCAGGGCACAGCAGGTAGGGGTTAGACAGTCACCAGGGCACAGCAGGTAGGGGTGAGAGTCTAACCCCTACCTGCTCCTAAATAACACGAATCTACATGCATGTAGATTCATGTTATTTAGGAGCAGGTAGGGGTTAGACAGGCACCAGGATAAAGCAGGTAGGGGTTAGACAGTCACCAGGGCACATCATGTAGGGGTGAGAGTCTAACCCCTACCTGCTCCTAAATAACACGAATCGACATGCATGTAGATTCATGTTATTTAGGAGCAGGTAGGGGTTAGGCAGTCACCAGGGCACAGCAGGTAGGGTTTAGACAGTAACCAGGAGACAGCAGGTAGGGGTTAGACAGTAACCAGGAGACAGCAGGTATGGGTTAGACAGTCACCAGTAGACAGCAGGTAGGGGTTAGACAGTAACCAGTAGACAGCAGGTATGGGTTAGACAGTCACCAGTAGACAGCACGAAGGGGCTAGACAGTCACCAGTAGACAGCACGAAGGGGCTAGACAGTCACCAGTAGACAGCACGAAGGGGCTAGACAGTCACCAGTAGACAGCACGAAGGGGCTAGACAGTCACCAGTAGACAGCAGGTATGGGTTAGACAGTCACCAGTAGACAGCAGGTATGGGTTAGACAGTCACCAGTAGACAGCACGAAGGGGCTAGACAGTCACCAGGACACAGCTGGCATCTTAGGACATCTTGCTCATCTTGAGTGTGGAGCTTGTGGCTGGGCACTGAGGGGTTAGACTTCAGCCACGACTCGATCCTCAAACACTGAGTGAGTGAAAGGCGATGGGAATGTGGGCGGAGCTCAAAGACTCCCACAGTCTGCACTTTGACAACGCGTGCGGTCGTCATTCCTCCATTTGTTCAGATGGAGCATTTAATTTCCCCAAAGCGGGGGGGGAGTCCTTTCCAGGGACAGGTTCAATTCCAATTAAATATGGCAGAAAGTCGCAAACACGGCACAATTTTCTGCAACCCCTTATCTCTGCAGGAAGCTCGCGCGGCCCTCCGAGGATTGTCACGGGGAGAGCGCTCCGGTCGTTCTCCGGCGCTCTCTCTCTGTCCTCTAAACGTCAGCGAAAGGGCATTTAAACGCAACCGCTAGTCCAACCACACAGCCCCGGGAAGACGCCAAACGCAAAGGCTGACGGCCATAACAGACCGAATGCTGCTTAGTGGGGGCTGGGCCAACGGAAGCCTTCTTGAATGACTGAAAATGTACTCTCTTTGCACTATACAGCTTTAAAATGTCTCCTTAATAATAAAACGAGTGAAATTAGGAATATACACAAGGCTAGAGTTGTGAGATATTTAGGCTAACTTGTTTTATTCATCTCTAATGTTGCTTCCTCTGTAACTCTACAAAGTTGGGACATTAATTTAGATTTATATTCATAACTGAGAATGCCTGGGTGGGATTATTGCAGCAGAATTTTTACGTTGGGATAGTTTGATCCCAGGTCCTGATCAAAAATAGTTCAAACCCTCAACGGCAAATGTGTCGTTCAACGTGGTGTTGAGAAGCAATTTGGATAATCTCCAATTGGAGGTCCTCTGTCACGTCAGAAGGGTCTACCCCCTTGACAAGGGTGCACAAAACAGTCTGAGCTCCATCCCCAGGTCCCTGAATGCCTGAACACAGCCTGTATCTCTTGCAACACACGTGCAGATTAGTGGCTATTTGTAAGATTTACAAACACATTTTTTGTGATCATGGATAAAGTGAAGAGATCAATAAGAAATAGGAAATCAATCAATTATATTAGATTGCCTTCCGGGCCGGATCGGATCAGCTCACGGGCCTCATCCGGCCCCTGGGCCGCATGTTTGACACCCCTGCTCCTAGAGGGAACATAACCACTAGGTGATGCTGGTCGGAAAGAATGTACATATCGCTTGGTCAGATTTAGTATTAGGGATGATGTGTGGACACACCCCCTGATCCTGCCCCAGTTTGGCCCCTAAAGGGACCGTGGGAAAGCTCCAACACAAGTCCAGGCGTACCTGTGGTGAAGCGGACCTCCCTGGACACCAGGCGGATGTCCACGATGGAGAACTGGGGCAGCTCCAGCTTGTCCACTCCGGTCACAGCGCTGTCCCCTCCCTGCCAGAAGAACACGATGTCGTCCGTGGTGTAACCGTCTGAAGAGAGAGAGAACGCACCAGAATGACTTTTAAATAACGACTACTGTCATCATGCGTGCCGACTACGGGCGGGTAGTTGTGTTTCGAGTCCTCCGCCATCTGGTATTAGCTGACAGACGCTCAAACAAAGAAGTATCAAGTGCGTGGATGACTTTGTGAGACGAAAACAGGAGGATTTTGTCGTTGACACGGCGACGGGAGACAGACTGTCAGTCTGACAGAGAATAAAACAAAGTGTTGCACGGCACCGTGTGTTCTGCCTCTCGCCAGCACCCTGGCACAAGTTTTTTTGCACTGAAAACCCCCAAAAAAAATGTTGCAGCAGTCGAGTTCTAACTCTAACATGTCCGCCAAAGAGGAGGGGGACGGAGAGAAGGGGTCAGAGGGCAAAGGGGAGAACGCCGAGTGTTTATGAGTGTGTTTATTGCGGGTTGTTGTTCAAATTCATCACAGACGTTTAGCGAAGCGTCCGGGCGCCAGAGGTGAGGTGACGACGGACCCGACCGTGAAATGAGAAAAATGACAAAGGACACGGCGAGGGCTAAGGAGCGGCGCGGCGGAACAGCTCCGTGTGCGCGCCCCGGCAGTTCAGGCGACGGCGGGTTTGTGTTTGTGTGGTTGTTTTTTGTCCGGGCCGTTATCTCCCCGCCGCAGACCGCGAGACGCCAGACGCTCGACGGCACCGTCTGCGCCGTGTCCCGGGGCCTCATGTACAGCAAGGTGTCATCGGCGTACGAACAAAATGAAAGCCCATTACTAATGATGCTCTGGCCAAGGCGAGGAGGGCACGCTAAAAGGTGTGTGTGTGTGCGTGCGTGCGTGCGTGTGTGTGTGTGTGTGCGTGTGTGTGTGTGTGTGTGTGTGTGCGTGTGTGTGTGTGTGTGTGGGACCTTGCAATAGCTCTCAGGGATATGAAATGCACGGAAACCTGAGGGGAAAGATTGGAGTGAGGTGGGAGGACGGCCATAACCTTGACATGAAGTCGCATCAGTAAAACGGAGGAGGAGTAGGTGGAGGAGGAGGATGAGGAGGAGGAGGAGGACGAGGACGAGGAGGAGGAGGAGGTGGAGCCGGGCTGGACGCAGGCTGATAAAAGGGTTCATAGCCGGGAACACGGGTGGAGGAGTTCAGAAGGTGAGAGGACTGGGATCTCTCCCATGCTCCTTAGCGCCCGGCATACATTAAAGTGACTTATGGCGGCGAACGCTCGCTTTGAGTTCCCTCCAGCAAAGCGTGCTCAGGGGTTGCCATGCCAACGCTTCGGTAACCATGGCGCCTGAAGTTTAAAAAAAAAAAAAGTTCCACTTGATGTATTCAACCGCAGACGTGTCGCGCCACATGCTAGCGGCGTGCGAAACCACACCACGCGCTATTGATCGCGAGAAATGCATTTGGCCCCTGATGGGTAATAGGTTAGCCGTGATGATGTCACTCATTAGTGGGCCCCGCAAATTAAATGACTATTTGACCCCCCCCCCCCCCCCTCCCCCGCCCCCACCCACCCACCCCTGAATAAGCCACAAATCACGTTTGACTCTCCGTCAGATTAAATTGAAAGTGTAATCAATACACATTAGCCGGGGTGTTCGATTCTATCTCCGTTTCTCAGTCGGCGTCGCCTCTCGTTAACCCTTTATACACGCGTGTGTCCGTACGCAGTCACACGCAACGCTAATAACTACGCTCGACGTCGGACGCGCGCGGGGGGTCACCTCAAGGTGCACCGGGAAGGTCTTCGTATCTGAATATTCATTCTTATATTGAGTTTATCGCGCGACCGCGGCGTCGTCGACACTTCGGAACTTTTATAGATATTTTAACCGCGGTGCACGTGGTGTCAGTATTTCATTCATACAGCCAAATATTCTATTATATCTATTTTATTACGTGCAAACATTGCTTATATTTATGTCCACATCCGAGCCCTATGGGGCTGTGAGTTTTATGTTGTGATAATTTTTTTTTGTCTGTGTGTATAAATGGAAACATTCCTCACATTTTATATTCGATAAAGTTCACTTGGGTTCGCCTCAACCTCAGCCTCAAGTTAACAGTGTGTGACAAAAAAAAGAATATAACTTGAAACTTCAGATTTAGCGTCACGACGCCACCAGCCAAGATATGAGGCGATAACAGCGTGTTCCCATTAACTAAAGCCTCATAAAACAAAGTTAAGCCACTCATACATTCTGGAGTCAGTCAACACGCTCCCAGTGCCCAGACAGACGTGGACCCGCTGGTATATATAAAGGGGATAGTGGAATAGTGACGTCATGTCTAAGTGGATATGAGTTGAGTGATAAGAGAGCGGGAGGGAGGGAGGGCGGGGAAGGGAGATAAGGAGGGGAGATAACTTACAACTTTCGATTTCCAGGGTGCAGTTCTGCTCGTCCAGCGGGTACCTCCTCAGGTCCATCATGCAGGCGGCCGTCGTGGTTATTCTGGAAAGACAGGAGAGAAAAAAATCGAGGGAATTACACAAACGACTTAGACGACGGCGGTCACCGTTCGGCGGAGGCCTTCGCCGTCACCGTCACCCCCGTCTTCACCATCACCCGGCAGCGCGTTGCTTTGTTCGCACGGGTGGCCGGCCGGCCTGCCTGCCACCGGGGGGGAATTGAACCCCCAAGCCCTGACGGTGTTAATGCCTTGCTCTACGTTTGAGCTCGTTCTTGTCTACCAGAGCTGGACGGGACCAGCGATGGCTTTATTAGTGGAATCTTTCAACCCTATTCTCCCACACACACACACACACACACACACACGATGATAATAAAATACACCAGATGATTTGGAGTGTGGACATACTGTATATATTTACATGTGAAAGAGAGAGAGAGAGAGAGAGAGAGAGAGAGAGAGAGAGAGAGAGAGAGAGAGGATGTTTGTGGTTAACACATTATTATGGGCCAGTAAAAAAAAGATGAAAAACAACCGCATGAAAACAGGACTCCCGGATGTATCGCTGTGCACCATCACACGGCACCTTGTCATCCATTACGATCGCTTACCAAGTTAAATATAGTTTATTATATCCTGATGCGCTCCGTTAGGATTGAAACAAGAATGATTGTGTTAAGATTAAAAAATATTGCCAGGGAGCAATATGGAAATGTAATTATCTTTCATTCGGATCAATCTCTGTGTCACACCTATACAAGATTTTTCTAAATTGATTTTAGATTCTTTTTTTTCTTTTTTTTTCCCCTTTTGTTGCTGACATATAGAAACACATTTCACCCGGGCAGGTTTATGAATGATGTATGCAGAGCCACCATCTCTATTTCAATAAATCCTGTCGGCCGGGCAAGAAAACAGCAGATAATAACACGCTGGGGATTCCTTCGATGGCATTTAGCTGAAATATCTTATATGCATATAAATCATTTACCGCCACCGCCTGCACATTGTCACCCTTACATACACACACACACACACACACAGACACACACACCATCACACACACACACACAGACACACACACACACACACACACACACACACACAGGTGCTTACACCGCCCTGGAAACCATCTCTGGGCTGACTGATCCCTCCCAATGCGTGAACCTGGGAGCGAATCCACCACTGGTTCTGGAGTCACACCACAAACGTCTATTCATTCATTCAACCTTGATTTAGTTTCTCCGGAGAAAAAGACACTGAGGGTGGATCCTCATTGACAACGACGCCCAGGTCGCATAAAGAGAAAAAACAAACATTAACAAAAGAAATGAAATAAAACAAACAGAGATAAGGTCAAGAACAACGCAGTGATAGATACCAAAAGGAGACTCTAGAGAGGGTGTATTTGTGTTGTGCGTCCGGTGGGGGGTCAGCAGCGCAGTGTTCTGTGGCGTTGTCGCTTCAAAACACATTTCTTGCACGTCGGATAAATGATGCATGTTGCCTTGGAGTATTCGACGGCCACACGCTTGGTCAGTAGAACACGCTAACGACACGTTTTTGTACACCACCAGCACAAAACCAGTATTATACAGAACATGTTCCCACCACTGCGTGTGTAATTTATGATATGTAGTTATATATTATAATATAGTGTGTGTGGTGTTGTGTGTGTGTGTGTGTAGACGAGAGTTATGTGCGTGTTGGAGGCTATAGCTTAGGGGACCGAGGCAGCCCTGTTAAATTAACCATGTCACTGCTGTGAATGATGCTGTCGTTGAATATAATTGGAAAACAAAATATGTTCCAATCACGCACACATGGACACACACACACACACACGCACACACACACACACACACACACACAATCACACGCACGCACCGTCCATTCCAACCAGGACGCTACTAGGATCACGGTTAGGGTGTTTGACTCCCAGCTGAAAGGTCCCGCCGTTTTTTTCTAATCCCAATGTCTGTCCGCAGTAATCCTTGAGCAAAGATGTCTAACCTCTACCTGCTGCGTGAAGACCTGTAATGACATTCACTGCATGTCTCTGTGGATACAAGTGTTCGTAGTACCAGGAAGGAACTTGGATGATACTAGGAAGGTAGGGTGGTACCAGGAAGGTTCTATGATGATGCTAGGAAGGTAGGGTGGTACTAGGAAGGTTCTAGGATGATACTAGGAATGTAGGGTGGTACCAGGAAGGTACTCTAGGGAACTGGATGATACTAGGAAGGTAGGGTGGTACCAGGAAGGTTCTATGATGATGCTAGGAAGGTAGGGTGGTACTAGGAAGGTACTAGGATGATACTAGGAATGTAGGGTGGTACTAGGAAGGTACTAGGATGATACTAGGAATGTAGGGTGGTACTAGGAAGGTTCTAGGATGATACTAGGAAGGTAGGGTGGTACTAGGAAGGTTCTAGGATATGATACTAGGAAGGGTGGTAGGAAGGTCTAGGATGATACTAGGAATGTAGGGTGGTACTAGGAAGGTTCTAGGATGATACTAGGAAGGTAGGGTGGTACTAGGAAGGTACTAGGATGATACTAGGAAGGTAGGGTGGTACTAGGAAGGTTCTAGGATGATACTAGGAAGGGTGGTACTAGGAAGGTACTAGGATGATACTAGGAATGTAGGGTGGTACTAGGAAGGTACTAGGATGATACTAGGAAGGTAGGGTGGTACTAGGAAGGTACTAGGATGATACTAGGAAGGTAGGGTGGTACTAGGAAGGTACTAGGATGATACTAGGAATGTAGGGTGGTACTAGGAAGGTTCTAGGATGATACTAGGAATGTAGGGTGGTACTAGGAAGGTTCTAGGATGATACTAGGAAGGTAGGGTGGTACTAGGAAGGTACTAGGATGATACTAGGAATGTAGGGTGGTACTAGGAAGGTACTAGGATGATACTAGGAAGGTAGGTTGGTACCAGGAAGGTTCTATGATGATACTAGGAAGGTCGGTGGTACTAGGAAGGTACTAGGATGATACTAGGAATGTAGGGTGGTACTAGGAAGGTTCTAGGATGATACTAGGAAGGTAGGGTGGTACTAGGAAGGTACTAGGATGATACTAGGAAGGTAGGGTGGTACTAGGAAGGTTCTAGGATGATACTAGGAATGTAGGGTGGTACTAGGAAGGTTCTAGGATGATACTAGGAAGGTAGGGTGGTACTAGGAAGGTACTAGGATGGTACTATATGGTACTAGGATAGTACTAGGATGGTACTAGTGCTAGGAAGGTACTCCTGCTAGGAAGGTACTAGGTACTAATACAGTACTAGGGTAGTACTAGTAGTCATAGAAGATTAGTGGTATTGGTATTGGTGAGGGAGGAAAAAAAAAAGACAAGGAAGAAGAAGAACGGTACAGCAAAATGTCCCTGCATGTTTTTTTCCATTGATGCAGAGTTGCCTTCTGCAGCAGCAGCAGTGGCGGTACCGGAGGTAGCGGCGGTACCGGCGGCAGCGGGGGTACCGGCGGTAGCGGGGGCAGCGGCGGCAGCGGCGGTACCGGCGGCAGCGGGGGTACCGGCGGCAGCGGGGGCAGCGGCGGTAGCGGCGGCGGCAGCGGGGCAGCGGCGGCGGCGGCGGCAACGGCGCAGGAGCGGCGGTGTGCGGTGCCATTCAGCGGGCATTGGCTGCTAACTCAAGCGTTCGCCGCCATAAGTCACTTTAATGTATGCCGGGCGCTAAGGAGCATGGGAGAGATCCCAGTCCTCTCACTCTCAACTCCTCCACCCGTGTTCCCGGCTATGAACCCTTTTATCAGCCTGCGTCCAGCCCGGCAGTCCACCTCCTCCTCCTCGTCCTCGTCCTCCTCCTCCTCCTCCTCCTCCTCGTCCTCCTCCTCCTCCTCCACCTCCTCCTCCGTTTTTACTGATGCGACTTCATGTCAAGGTTATGGCCGTCCTCCACCTCACTCCAATCTTTCCCTCAGGTTTCCGTGCATTTCATATCCCTGAGAGCTATTGCAAGGTCCCACACACACACACACACACACACACACTCACACACACACACACACACGCACGCATGCACACACACACCTTTCAGCGTGCCCTCCTCGCCTTGGCCAGAGCATCATTAGTAATGGGCTTTCATTTTGTTCGTACACCGATGACACCTTGCTGTACATGAGGCCCCCGGGACACGGCGCAGACGGTGCCGTCGAGCGTCTGGCGTCTAGCGGTCTGCGGCGGCGAGATAACGGCCCGGACAAAAACAACACACAAAACACAAACCCGCCGTCGCCTGAACTGCCGGGGCGCACACACGGAGCTGTTCCGCCGCGCCGCTCCTTAGCCCTCGCCGTGTCCTTTGTCATTTTTCTCATTTCACGGTCGGGTCCGTCGTCACCTCACCTCTGGCGCCCGGACGCTTCGCTAAACGTCTGTGATGAATTTTGAACAATAACCGCAATAAACACACTCATAAACACTCGGCGTTCTCCCTTTGCCCTCTGACCCCTTCTCTCCGTCCCCCTCCTCTTTGGCGGACATGTTCGAGTTAGTAGTCGACTGCTGCAACAGTTTTTTGGGGTTTTTCAGTGCAAAAAAACTTGTGCCAGGGTTTCTGGCGAGAGGCAGAACACACGG
Source organism: Coryphaenoides rupestris (assembly GCA_002895965.2). Classification (NCBI taxonomy): domain Eukaryota; kingdom Metazoa; phylum Chordata; class Actinopteri; order Gadiformes; family Macrouridae; genus Coryphaenoides; species Coryphaenoides rupestris. Next base: position 141,641 of record PIJE02000880.1, read on the forward strand.
TGCCGTGCAACACTTTGTTTTATTCTCTGTCAGACTGACAGTCTGTCTCCCGTCGCAGTGTCAACGACAAAATCCTCCTGTTTTTGTCTCACAAAGTCATCCACGCACTTGATACTTCTTTGTTTGAGCGTGTGTCAGCTAATACCAGATGGCGGAGGACTCGAAACACAACTACCCGCCCGTAGTCGGCACGCATGATGACAGTAGTCGTTATTTAAAAGTCATTCCGGTGCGTTCTCTCTCTCTTCAGACGGTTACACACGGACGACATCGTGTTCTTCTGGCAGGGAGGGGACAGCGCTGTGACCGGAGTGGACAAGCTGGAGCTGCCCCAGTTCTCCATCGTGGACATCCGCCTGGTGTCCAGGGAGGTCCGCTTCACCACAGGTACGCCTGGACTTGTATTGGAGCTTTCCCACGGTCCCTTTAGGGGCCAAACTAGGGCAGGATCAGGGGGTGTGTCCACACATCATCCCTAATACTAAATCTGACCAAGCGACATGTACATTCTTTCCTACCAGCATCACCTAGTGGTTATGTCCCCTCTAGGGCAGGGGTGTCAAACATGCGGCCCAGGGGCCGGATGAGGCCCCGTGAGCTGATCCAATCCGGCCCGGAAGGCAATCTAATATAATTGATTGATTTCCTATTTCTTATTGATCTCTTCACTTTATCCATGATCACAAAAAATGTGTTGTAAATCCTACAAATAACCACTAAGCTGCACGTGAGTTGCAAGAGATACAGGCTGTGTTCAGGCATTCAGGGACCTGGGGACGGAGCTCAGACTGTTTTGTGCACCCTTGTCAAGGGGGTAGACCCTTCTGACGTGACAGAGGACCTCCAATTGGAGATTATCCAAATTGCTTCTCAACACCACGTTGAACGACACACTTGCCGTTGAGGGTTTGAACTATTTTCATCAGGACCTGGGATCAAAACTATCCCAATGTAAAAGTTCTGCTGCAATAATCCCACCCGGGCGTTCTCAGTTATGAATATAAATCTAAATTCATGTCCCAACTTTGTAGAGTTACAGAGGAAGCAACATTAGAGATGAATAAAACAAGTTCGCCTAAATATCTCACAATTCTAGCCTTGTGTATATTCCTAATTTCACTCGTTTTATTATTAAGGAGACATTTTAAAGCTGTATAGTGCAAAGAGAGTACATTTTCAGTCATTCAAGAAGGCTTCTGTTGGCCCAGCCCCCACTAAGTAGCATTCGGTCTGTTATGGCCGTCAGCCTTTGCGTCTTCCTGGGCTGTGCGGTGGACTAGCGGTTGCGTTTAAATGCCCTTTCGCTGACGTTTAGAGGACAGAGAGAGAACGCCGGAGAACGACCGGAGCGCTCTCCCCGTGACAATCCTCGGAGGGCCGCGCGAGCTTCCTGCAGAGATAAGGGGTTGCAGAAAATTGTGCCGTGTTTGCGACTTTCTGCCATATTTAATTGGAATTGAACCTGTCCCTGGAAAGGACTCCCCCCCCGCTTTGGGGAAATTAAATGCTCCATCTGAACAAATGGAGGAATGACGACCGCACGCGTTGTCAAAGTGCAGACTGTGGGAGTCTTTGAGCTCCGCCCACATTCCCATCGCCTTTCACTCACTCAGTGTTTGAGGATCGAGTCGTGGCTGAAGTCTAACCCCTCAGTGCCCAGCCACAAGCTCCACACTCAAGATGAGCAAGATGTCCTAAGATGCCAGCTGTGTCCTGGTGACTGTCTAGCCCCTTCGTGCTGTCTACTGGTGACTGTCTAGCCCCTTCGTGCTGTCTACTGGTGACTGTCTAACCCATACCTGCTGTCTACTGGTGACTGTCTAACCCCTACCTGCTGTCTACTGGTTACTGTCTAACCCCTACCTGCTGTGCCCTGGTGACTGCCTAACCCCTACCTGCTCCTAAATAACATGAACCTACATGCAGATTCATGTTATTTAGGAGCAGGTAGGGGTTAGACAGTCACCAGGAGACAGCAGGTAGGGGTTAGACTCTCACCACCACCTGATGTGCCCTGGTGACTGTCTAACCCCTACCTGCTGTCTACTGGTGACTGTCTAACCCATACCTGCTGTCTACTGGTGACTGTCTAACCCCTACCTGCTGTCTACTGGTGACTGTCTAACCCATACCTGCTGTCTACTGGTGACTGTCTAACCGCTACCTGCTTTATCCTGGTGACTGTCTAACCCCTACCTGCTGTGTCCTGGTGACTGTCTAACCCCTACCTGCTGTGCCCTGGTGACTGTCTAACCCCTACCTGCTCCTAAATAACATGAATCTACATGCATGTCGATTCGTGTTATTTAGGAGCAGGTAGGGGTTAGACTCTCACCCCTACCTGATGTGCCCTGGTGACTGTCTAACCCCTACCTGCTGTGCCCTGGTGACTGTCTAACCCCTACCTGCTCCTAAATAACATGAATCTACATGCATGTAGATTCATGTACATCTAACAATTCCCTGTAAGTTGCTTTGGATCAAAGTGTCTGAATATTTCATTACCGTGTGTATCTGGTTTTCTATGACGACTCTAAACTCTCCATTTTAAAACGAACCTTTTTTGTCGCTACTCCAAACTGTGACGTCCAACGGTGTCATGTGATCTCCTCCCGCTCTTCTGCCTCCTCCTCCTCCTCCTCCTCCTCCTCCTCCCGCGCCTTCTCGTCACTTCCGCAAAGGTTCCTATCCCAGGCTGTCGCTGAGCTTCAGGATCAAGAGGAACATCGGCTACTTCATCCTGCAGACCTACATGCCCTCCATCCTGATCACCATCTTGTCCTGGGTCTCCTTCTGGATCAACTACGACGCCTCGGCCGCCCGGGTGGCCCTGGGTAAGACTCGCTGTGGGCCAGCGGGGGGGGGGGCGCTTGAACACGCGGGTCAACGGCGTCAACTGAATTCCCCCGATCGATTTCGACTGATTCTCGTTTTCGATCTTCAAATTATACTCGATAATTGCTATTATCGCTGTTATATAATTGCGATAATTGTGTTTTATTTATTTTTTTAAGTATTGTAGTTTAGCATCACAACTGCTTTTCGCTCCTCATGTTTTTTTTGCTTCCAAATATACCAATCTTCCCTCACAGATATTTTCCAAATTACCGTAACTGTTGAAGCTTTAGATTTTGTTGTCCAAAGCAGCGTAGTCAATGCGACGGCTAAAGCAACGTAGTCAATTAGACAAAGCGAAAATATGCACAAATTGTATAAAAGTTAAAATGCACAAATTGTGTAAAAGTTAAATTGCTCAATTGACGGGGTTGTGAAGTCTGAAGTAGTAAAGTTAATAAATTCACTTCAACTTGAATGTTTGTTATAAAATGTCACGTTCAAAAGTAACACATTTTTAAAAGTATAAAAAAATATCAAATATAGAAATAATAGTCCACGATTACAAGCCTCCCAACATTTTACAATTTGAATCGAGTCTCAAACGAGACAAATTTTGGGAGGGGATCGGTGGCAGACTAATTCTGCAGAGAATAATAAAGAATGGATGACAATAATCTTCTCTAATCACAATGAGTTTTGAAGCTGTCCATCGGGTCCGCGTGGCGTCCCCGTCCCCGTCCCCGTCCCCCGTCCCCGCCCCCCTCGCTCCAGGTGTTACTACGGTGCTCACCATGACGACCATCAACACCCACCTCCGGGAGACGCTCCCCAAGATCCCGTACGTGAAAGCCATCGACGTCTACCTCATGGGCTGCTTCGTGTTCGTGTTCCTGGCGCTGCTGGAGTACGCCTTCGTCAACTACGTGTTCTTCGGCCGCGGGCCGCAGCAGCAGAAGAAGATCAACGAGCGCATCAACAAGGTCAACAACGAGCGTCCGCGATACGAGGAGAAGCGCCTTCGAGAACAGGTTTGCTCTCTCTTTCTCTCTCTCTCTCTCTGTCTCTCTCTCTCTCTCTCTCTCTCTCTCTGTCTCTCTCTCTCTCTCTCTCTCTCTCTCTCCTGTATGTACTGGATATGCACCTTTGTTTTTCGCTTTTTTTGGTTTTTGTTTGACGAGGAATGAAACAACTTTATTTTATTCATTTATCTTTGTCTTTTCATCAACGTCTTGCCGAGTCCATGCCAGTCCAACAATGAGAATTCGCACAAATGTGTGTTTCTGGAGGGAGGGCGGACGCCGCCTCAGCCAAATACTCATTACCCAGCGCTTGTGCCCTGAGCAGCCACCGTGTTTTACTGAGCATATCCCCCCTTTTTTTTTTCTTTACCCCCTTTTTCATTGAGATAGCGTTTAATCTGGCGGCCCGGCAGTGCCCGGGACGCGATCGTTTCTATTTAGCTCGCCGTCTAACGTCGGCGCTGGGGGGGGGGCGGCGCGTCACTCATTCTTGTTTTTCCGCCGCTGTGCTTTTAACATGTATTTGCGGCATCATAACTTTTGCAAAATAAATTGGCCGATGTAAAAAAAAATAGCACATTACAGCACATTGAAAGAATGTGCTGTCGTGGCTGATGAAGAAAAAAAAAAGACCCCGAATGAAGTCGCTTTGTTTTGTGTGTGTGTGTGATGATGTTTGACCCCCCAAAAAAAAAAAAAGAGTTGTACCTGTCCTGTTTTAAATGACCTGTCTTATGCATTTTGTGACTTTTTTACCGTAACCAACATGCTTTACTCTGTGTCAGTATTGTACAGGTGTCTTAATGTTCTCTTCATCTTTTCTTTCACATTGCAAGGACTCCATTTCCGCGCCGTATCAAACCAACACCTTCAGGTCATTTACACATCGGAGAAACCTCTATCTCGAGGAGCAAAGAAAAGTCGGGGTACATGATTTTAGAAATCATATCACAGCTGTAAGGACTCTGCTCGCCAGAAGCCCCCCCCCCTTCCTCCGCACACGCGGGGGGGGCTTTTGTTCACCTAGTTCTCAGACGTTAACGGACCCGCCGCCCGGTCTGGGCGATCGAACCGTCGTAACCGTGAAACCGGATTTGTCGAAATGACTTTGCGAGACTAAGCGATAGCGGTGACGTTGTTTTGTCGAGTATTTCCCGGCATACATTAAAGTGACTTATGGCGGCGAACGCTCGCTCTGAGTTCCCTCCATTTTCCCATTATTAAAGGGACAGTCGGCAGATTTCACACGTCGAGCCGATACCGTTGGGGCGTGTCGGCGGGAAAGAGTTTTTAAATAATCTCGTTTCACTTTCCGATATCATCGCTTAGAAGGGGTGCCATCGACGACGACGACGTTTTGCAGCCAATGTGCTACATCGTCGCCTGGCGGAGGAAGAGCGTTTTGATGACAAACATTCTTTTTTTTCCATTTCGGAAAAACACGCGCACACACACACACACACACACACACACACACACACAAATTTCATCAGCGAATGGTCCCGTTAAGCTGAAGGTCTTAATCGAGCAAATATGTATATTTAGCTTGGCAGAACACTTTTGGGACGCGGCGTCTTTGTAGCAGACGGCGGAAGGTCTTGAGAGCGGGTTGTTATTTACGGGGCTTTGCTGCATGGAAACGACGAAGACACGCCCACCCCCCCCCCCCCCCCCCCCCTAAACCCCCCCACCCCACTCTCCTGGACGTCGGATGGCAGAGCTGGAAAATATGACCTCTCCGAGTCATTAAAGAGGTCATAAACATGAGCGCTGAGTAAGTATTAGCAGCAGCAAATCACACGTTAACGTACAGTAGACACGCACACACACACACACACACACACACACACACACACACACACACACACATACACACACACACACACACACACACACACACACACGTATATAAACTAAAGACCACACCAGGCAACGCTGCTGCCTGAATGTTGATGCTTCTGCATCCCGTAAACTCGGCGGGAGTTTTAATCTTGGCAGGAGGTGAAGGGCAAGTCAAGGCCAAGGTGGAGGCTGGTGATGGAGGCTGGTGATGGAGGCTGGTGATGGAGGCTGGTGATGGAGGCTGGTGATGGAGCGTCCTCTCTATTGAGAGCCCAGGAACTATTGATATGTTGGCATCGCATTAACTATCTGAGCGGCGAATCCCAACTGAATTACCGGAGGAGTTGTTTCAAAAATGCACTCTCAGGCGTTTGCCGACCAAAATGCATTTACGGGGGCCGTGTTTATTTGTTAAATAAAAGACCTATAGAGAAGACATATGGCACAAGCGTGCCATAAAAATGTGCACACAGCGCCGCGCGTCCTCCTGCAGAACTGCCAAGCGAGCGAAATTCTAAATAAAAAGTACAAAGTCAGGGGCTCTGCGCACAAGTGATGAAATTAAAGCGAAGGGGTCTATTATCGGGGATTTCTATAGATGTTGTGTTTTAAATTGACATTAACACTGCTGTCAGCAAAACCGCAAGGCGACAGATTCAATTTGAAGCGCGGCAACGTTAACATAAATACAAACACGTGCTGCCCATTACTCTAATGACACGCGATCGGCTTGAGGTTGAGAGTGTGCCTTAACACACACACACACGTACACGCGTGCACACACACACAACAGTACAATCGGGTTGCCAGATTAGTTTGTTTGTTTATTGTTCTAACTGGTGTTCTTAGAAAAGAAGGAAATAGCAAAAAAAACAGGAAGAACGTGAACCTCGTAACTAACATAAGGCCGTGCACTAAAGGAACACGCCTCTTGGTAATAACTAACGAGTAAAAGCTACGTAAAGGCTTTCCTCAATTCCAGTCATCGTCATCATATTAAAATCCCTGAACGTGGTGCCAATCCCCAAAATCTCAACTCCAGTATGCTGTGGAGAAGGGTTAGTTCACTATCAGGATGTGCTCCTCAGGATTGCTGTCAGAATCACACACACCACGTACACAAGGGCTTCATCCCCGGGTACAGGTGGACACATACAGAGTGGTGTGTGTACAGAGCGGTTTAGAAGTGGCCTAGAGGCTATCTAGAGACGGTGTAGGGACGGTCTACAGGCAATCTAGAGGTGGTCTGGAGGCGGTCTAGGGATGGTCTAGAAGCAGCCTAGTGGCAGCCTAGGGATTGTCTCGAGGCAGTCTAGGAATGGCCTAGAAGCGGCCTTGAGGCTGTCTCGGGATGGTCTAGAGGCAGTCTAGAGACAGTCTAGGGATGGTTTACCAGTCTAGAGGTGGTCTCGGGATGCTCTAGAGGCGGTCTAGAGGTGGACTAGAAGCGGCTTAGAGGTTATCTACGACAGTCAAGAGGTGGTCAAGATGTGGTTCAGTGGCGGTCTAGAGGCAGTTTGTGGACGGTCTAGAGATGGTCTAGGGAAGGTCTAAGGACGGTCTAGAGTTGGTCTAGAGGTGCTCTGGAGACGGTCTAAGGACGGTCTGGAGTTGGTCTAGGGGTGGCCTGGGGTCATCTAGAGGTGGTCTCGAGGTGCTAACCCTTGACCAAGCACGGCGGTCAATCAGACAGCCCTCTGTACATTCTGCAGACGCTCGGCCAAGCCGCCCATCGATTTGCGGGGTCCATCGGCGATCCGTCCGAGTCTATTTAGCGGAGCCGGGATTCAGCGCGTCACCTCGACGAGGATCTGCTGCTCCGTGCGGTTTGCTTGCTGACCGGGTGCAGTGCACGGCATATTGGCTAACGTAGCGTAGCGATGCTCTGTATAGGTGAATATGTGAAGGGCTGTTATGGGCCGTATATACATCTGACCCTAACCAAGGACAAGATATACACTGAAGGCACGTCCTCTCTGTTATTATAACTGGACTTGAATTCACGCCAAAAACGTAAATAGTGAATAACTGGTAAATGTGCCATCCTAAAGTGTGATTGCTTTTTTTTAGATTCACATACAGTACATACCATATGTATATATACTGTATATCTATAATGTGATCATAAATACTCCAATACCTATAATCAAATCAACTAGAATCTGCAGTAAAACTCACAGCTCTATGCAGCATAGCAACGGTGCAGCGCGTCACGACAACAACAACGATAAAAAGCTCATACTAAATGTGTGTGAACCACCACCACCTCCACCAACACCTCCGCCAACACCTCCACCGCCACTACCACCTCCATCACCACCACCACCTCCACCTCCACCACCACCAACGCCTCCACCAACACCACCACCACCACCATGAGCACCTCCACCACCACCACCACCACCACCACCATCTCCAACAGCACAACCACCACCACCAGCTCCTCCACCAGCACCAGCACCACCACCAGCACCTCCACCACCACCACCACCTCCACCAGCACCTCCACCACCACCACCACCACCACCACCACCACCACCTCACCCACTCCACCACACCTCCACCACCACCACCCACCCCCACCACCACCAGCACCACACCACCACACCTCCACCCACACACACACCACACCCACCACCACCACCAGCACCATCACCACCCCACCACCACCTCCACCAGCACCTCCACCCCCACCACCACCAGCACCTCCGCCGCCATCACCAGCACCTCCACCACCAGCACCACCTCTACCACGATCACCACCACCGCCTTCACCACCACCACCACCACCTCTACCAGTACCACCTCCATCACGAGCACCAGCACATCCACCACCACCACCAGCACCTCCCTCACGACGCTGTGGAGGCGGATCCCCGGCCGTAAGCGGGCCCAGCTCAGCGGCGCAGACCCGGGATGCCCGTCGGCCCGGTTGGTTATTATGAACACCTACACGCCACGTCGGCGGTCCCCCCCGAGCCACTCCTGGTGGGAGGCTGCTAGCTCCCGAAATAACCCCGGCCCCCTTCGCCGCGAGACGCAGTAATGCGATATATACCGCGTGGTCCCCGCTAATGGGGGAGAGCAGCAGGAGAGCGGCGGCAGCGGCGGCAGCAGCAGCAGCAGCAGCCCGGTCCGCATCATCACTTTACACCCAGAGCGAGAGAGAGAGAGAGAGACATAGAGACAGAGAGAGAGAGAGAGAGAGAGAGAGAGAGAGAGAGAGAGAGAGAGAGAGAGAGAGAGAGAAAGAGGGGTACCCTTGTTATCCCTCCCCACCTCTTATAAAAGGGGCAACCCGCTTTACCACCAGGTGTGATGTTGATTAACCCTAGAATAGGACAAGCCACTTCCAGAGCTACCCCCATAGTGACATCATGAGTGGGAGAGCATTGCCCACCCCCCCACCACCCCCCCCAGATGTGATGATGATGATGATGATGATGATGATGATGATGATGATGATGATGACGATGATGATGATGATAAAGACCAGCACATCCTAGTGGACTGGTAGGCTGTTCTAATTGGTAGGCTGGTCTATCCCTACCCTAGTGGACTGTACTAATTGGTAGGCTGGTCTATCCCTACCCTAGTGGACTGTACTAATTGGTAGGCTGGTCTATCCCTACCCTAGTGGACTGTACTAATTGGTAGGCTGGTCTATCCATACCCTAGTGGACTGTACTAATTGGTAGGCTGGTCTATCCCTACCCTAGTGGACTGTACTAATTGGTAGGCTGGTCTATCCATACCCTAGTGGACTGTACTAATTGGTAGGCTGGTCTATCCATACCCTAGTGGACTGTTCTAATTGCTAGGCTGGTCTATCCATACCCTAGTGGACTCTACTAATTGGTAGACTGGTCTATCCCTACCCTAGTGGACTGTACTAATTGGTAGGCTGGTCTATCCCTACCCTAGTGGACTGTTCTAATTGCTAGGCTGGTCTATCCATACCCTAGTGGACTGTACTAATTGGTAGACTGGTCTATCGCCTACCCTAGTGGACTGTACTAATTGGTAGGCTGGTCTATCCCTACCCTAGTGGACTGTACTAATTGGTAGGCTGGTCTATCCCTACCCTAGTGGACTGTACTAATTGGTAGGCTGGTCTATCCCTACCCTAGTGGACTGTACTAATTGGTAGGGCTGGTCTATCCATACCCTAGTGGACTGTACTAATTGGTAGACTGGTCTATCCCTACCCTAGTGGACTGTACTAATTGGTAGGCTGGTCTATCCATACCCTAGTGGACTGTACTAATTGGTAGGCTGGTCTATCCCTACCCTAGTGGCACTGTACTAATTGGTAGGCTGGTCTATCCATACCCTAGTGGACTGTACTAATTGGTAGGCTGGTCTATCCCTACCCTAGTGGACTGTACTAATTGGTAGGCTGGTCTATCCATACCCTAGTGGACTGTACTAATTGGTAGGCTGGTCTATCCCTACCCTAGTGGACTGTACTAATTGGTAGGCTGGTCTATCCCTACCCTAGTGGACTGTACTAATTGGTAGGCTGGTCTATCCATACCCTAGTGGACTGTACTAATTGGTAGGCTGGTCTATCCCTACCCTAGTGGACTGTACTAATTGGTAGGCTGGTCTATCCCTACCCTAGTGGACTGTACTAATTGGTAGGCTGGTTCTATCCCTACCCTAGCTGGACTGTACTAATTGGTAGGCTGGTCTATCCATACCCTAGTGGACTGTACTAATTGGTAGACTGGTCTATCCCTACCCTAGTGGACTGTACTAATTGGTAGGCTGGTCTATCCATACCCTAGTGGACTGTACTAATTGGTAGGCTGGTCTATCCCTACCCTAGTGGACTGTTCTAATTGGTAGGCTGGTCTATCCCTACCCTAGTGGACTGTTCTAATTGGTAGGCTGGTCTATCCCTACCCTAGTGGACTGTACTAATTGGTAGGCTGGTCTATCCCTACCCTAGTGGACTGTACTAATTGGTAGGCTGGTCTATCCCTACCCTAGTGGACTGTTCTAATTGGTAGGCTGGTCTATCCCTACCCTAGTGGACTGTACTAATTGGTAGGCTGGTCTATCCCTACCCTAGTGGACTGTACTAATTGGTAGGCTGGTCTATCCCTACCCTAGTGGACTGTACTAATTGGTAGGCTGGTCTATCCCTACCTTATTGCAGTGATTCTCACCATTTTTTCGTATCCCCTTTAAGCAATTTTTTCAGCCAAAGTTTAAAGTGATATGCTCTTATTGGAAATATGTACATAACTTGTTACTACAGTATGTTACTATTCAGATGTACTAAATTGTATTAAGGGGGTATACATTCATTTTCTTAAAATGGAATTATTTTACAATTGTTCATAACAGACTGCCCTAGACCCAGTACCCCGAGGGGTACATTCATTTTCTTAAAATCCTAGTAACCCCGTTTGAGAAGGACTGCCCTTGTGGACTGTACCAGCTGGTATCGACAGGTCTATCCATCATAGGTCAGGGTTATCAGGGTTACTGTGAAGCCATTTTAGACGTCCATGTCTTCATGTGATTCGTGTGAAGAATCATGTGATCACTTCCAAAGGATGTCGTGAGTGACAACCGTTGCCTTGGCGTCACCAATGGCAACAACAACAACAACAACAACGACAACAACATGAAACAAAAATACAACAAAATACAACAAAACAGGTTGAGATTCAAGATCCGAGATTCAAGAAGTTTAACGGTCACATACAGGATGTACAGTGAAATGAAAAAGTGGCGATGCGATCAGAATATGTGAATATCTGCACTATTTACAATGATGTCATCACCTACTTCCAGGACAGTGTGTGTGTGTGTGTGTGTGTGTGTGTGTGTGTGTGTGTGTGTGTGTGTGTGTGTGTGTGTGTGTGTGTGTGTGTGTGTGTGTGTGTGTATGTGTGTGCGCTCCTGTCCGGCCCGGTCGAGGAGGGTCACTGGCTGCCAGCTTCCTCTCACCGACGACCAGCGGGACGCCGGACGAAAGACAAGGGAAAGACTGATTACCACCACCCCTCTCTCCCTCCCTCCCTCCCTCCCTCCATCCATCCCTCCATCCATCCCTCCATCCCTCCCTCCCTCCCTCCCTCCATCCCTCCATCCCTCCCTCCATCTCCTCCATCCCTCCTCCCTCCCTCTCCATCTCCTCTCTCCATCCCTCCATCTCTCTCATCCCTCCATCTCTCCATCCCTCCAGCTCCCCTCCCATCCATCCCTCCATCCCTCCCTCCCTCCCTACCCGTCCATCTGGGCCACAATAGGCCAGCCCAGCGGGAACGTAAACACTCCCATTTACATTTAAAAGAGCTGCACGGGAGGTTAGGAAATTCACCGTTGCCGGCGTAGACTGACGGAGCGTACGGAAAAACAAACATTGTCAAGCGTTTAAAATGAAAAAGGAGACAGACTTCGTGGCAGATTGCGTATAGCTAGAGGTTGATGGTGCACACGATGGCCAAGGATAGAGAGGGAGAGAGAGAGAGAGAGAGAGAGAGAGAGAGAGAGAGAGAGAGAGAGAGAGAGAGAGAGAGAGAGGGAGATAGATAGACTGATAGACAGATGCACTACATAGATAGACAAAAATAGAACATGTTTGCGTGCAAGACCAAGAAAAATGAGAGAACGCGTTAGCGATTTGAGAGCTATATTGAGATCGCAATTGCTCAAAGGAACTTTCTTGTTTTAACATTTCTCTCTTTTTCATGTATTTATGGGTGTGTGTGTGTGTGTGTGTGTGTGTGTGTGTGTGTGTGCGTGTGTGTGTGTGTGCGTGTGCGTGTGTGCATGTGTGCAAGTGTTCCAGGGTCAAAACGAAGAGCCGAAAATAGCCATTGATTGAACATCAGCTGCCGTAGATCAAGACCTCCCATGTTGCTGGAATGAGGAGGAGAGGAGAGAACCAAGAGGAGGTGATGAGATGTGGGACAGAGAAGAGGAGGAGGAGGAGCAGGAGATGGAGCAGGAGCAGAAGGAGGAGGTGCTGGAGATGTGGGATGAAGGGGAGAACTGAGGAGGGGGAGCAGAAGGAGGAGGTGCTGGAGATGTGGGATGAAGGGGAGAACTGAGGAGGAGGAGGAGGAGGAGGAGGTGCAGGAGATGGAGGAGGAGAAGAAGGAGGAGGTGCTGGATATACTATGAGATGGAGGACAGGAGAGGATCCGATGAGGAGGAGCAGGAAAAGGAGAAGAGGAGAGAAGGATGCGGAGGTGTTGCTGTATGAGGAGAGGACTGAGGAGGAGGAGGAGGAGGAGGAAGAGGAGGAGGAGGAGGAGGAGGAGGCCATCTGGCCGTCCTCCGTGGCCGTGACAGCTGAGGTCTCAGTAGGCCTGTGTGTGTACCCTCAGCTTAGAAACCGTCTGGGGCTCCGGTGTGTCAACACTCAATATTTCTCTGAGTTTCTATTCGCGAACATGATGATTACCCCATCAAAACACAGAACTGCTTCCATGACATGTCCATACCTCTGCAACAACCTTTACATTTGCTATATATTGTAATGAAAGGTTTATTATAATTCTTAGGAAATTCCGACACTCAAATATTGAGCTTCCCGTATGTGAAGGTTCTTACCTCAGCCCATATAAAGCCCTTCGTGTATCTAAAGGTTCTTACCTCAGCCCATATAAAGCCCTTCTGTGTATCTAAAGGTTCTTACCTCAGTCCATATTAAAGCCCTTCGTGTATCTAAAGGTTCTTACTCGGCCCCATATTAGGCCCTTCCTGTATGTTAGTGATCCGTACCTCAGCTCCATAAAAGGCCTTTCCTGCGCCTTAGCGGTTCATACCTCAGGCCATATAAGACGGCTGCCGTCGGGTGCAGTCGGATCATTCTGTTCTTGACCGGTGACGCCGTGGAGGAAGGACTTCTTGTCGTTGAGGAAGTAGGTGTCCGGGAGCCACAGCTTGCGTCCGCCCACCCGGTTATCCAGAGTTCAGGTTCAGATTTAGCTCGCCGTACGCCAACCGCTTGTCTCGCCAACTTTGCTGGAAATACATTGTTGATGGTGTAGTCCTTTGAGAGAGGATGGGGGGGGGAAGAGATCAACATGTACCGTCAGCATAGAAGCACCACAAATTAATTCCTCCGTCATATCTGTGATACTGTTTGTTTTTCGGCCATTGATTCTTCAACCGATGTGGTTAATTTCGCTAAAGCCAATGTTCAGCTATCATCAGTGTATCCTGAAGAGAGAACGTATATCCTGTTGATCTTGTATTTAACCAATTTAATTCTTCCTTGTTTGAAATCACCTTGATACTTGGATAAGTAGTGTAATGAAACGATAAAATAGTGATTTCTGTTCTATTCTAATCTATGATCTTCTATAATACCTCAAAGAAGAAAGAGGAAAACGCTCACCAGAACAAAATGTATTACAGATAAACACAAATGACACAGATGATGGAAAAATTCAATTGTATCCATTGTCTAGTATATTAATATCTAAATTAAGTAGTTTTCATGTCTGGAAGGACTCAGTCTTTTTTAAATTGTATCTAAGCAACATGTAATTCCAATATAATTGTGTTCTTATGACTTCTTCTCATATATCAAGTCGTATAGTTGTACACTGCTAAGTGGAGCTAGACATAAAATGACCGACATATCATATATCATAGCCTTGTCCTATTAAACACGTTTCTAATACAAACACTGCATACATAAAGTAGTAGACCCGGTCTATAAAATACACACACAAACATATTATCATGCTCATTTAAACTGTCGCGTACAATTGTCATCATTAAAAACAAATATGAATAATAATTATTCATAATAATTCATATTTAAATTCTTCCTTTCTTCTAAAATGTATATTTTAACTCAGACAATAATTTCTAATAATGCTGCAGTTGTTTTAGCATTTTAGTTCAGGTGTTAAGATTGTACTTGAATAGCGCACAATAGCTTGATATAATACACACGAGGCCGATGCTAAACGGTAGCAATGTGGTGCAGTTCGCGCGGCTGTGAAAAAGGAGACGATTCCCAGCTTACCATGTTCACTTCCGATATGGAGTCGATGCTGGCGATGTTGATGCTCATTCCTACGATTACTGGAGGCCCTGAAAGAGAGAAGCACAAAACAACGCGGTCACTTACACACATCCTTTCACACATTTCACTTGAGGGAAGTACATTTGTCATTTCGCCCTAACTTTGGTCGACGCAAATAATGACTACAATGCTAATGACAACGCCGCATGTAGCTTACCTATTGTGCTGGAAAGCTACCTTGAACGGACAAAGAACGAACATAAATCAGTCTACAAAAAATCCATACGCATACAAAAGTATTCCTCTTTTTTTCATCAAGAAAAACATTTGCCAATTTGGTTCCAGTTTGACTGAAACGGTTGTGCTTTGTCTTCTAATGCGGCAACATTTGAATGGGGGAAAAGAGCACCGCCCGGGCACAACGCGACACGAGCCGACCTCCGTGAACTCCGGCGGCGGCGGCGGCGGCGGCGGCGGAACGGCAAGAAAGCCGCACGCCGTCAATCTTCCCCATCATCACTCCGTTACCGCCCGCCGCTCGGCAGCTCGCCAAGAAAAAGACAAGTTGCGGCGAATATTCCAATCTCTGGAGGAAGGTCATCGTCTCTCTCTCTCGCCACCGCCCCGCCGCCCGCCGCGCCTCCACCGTCACCCCCCCCCCCACCTCACCAACCCCCTTCACCCATCCATCTCCCACCTTCACGATGTCACGGCCAGCAAATGGACTAATAAATAACAGGGGATACTCTGGTTCCCGGCCGGGGGGGTGGGGGGGTGTGGCGGCGGGGGGGCCCGGAACCCCGTGGGTAGAAATCAGATCCATCACCCCCCGTGAGCACTTATCACTTACAAAGCCCCACGTCACTAAAACAATGGTCCATTCCGATGACCGGTGGTTTTGGTGTACACACACACACACACACACCTTCTCACCATAAATCCAGATTTTCTTCAACAATCCTCGGGGGGAGAAGGAAGCCTGGGGGGCCCCGCTTAGATGGCTGCCGCCGCGACCCGGCCCCCGGATAAGCGGGAAGAAAATGGATGGATGGTCTCTTGCTCAAGGTTGTTGCTATAAGTCAAAACTAACTAAACCAGAACTAGACTACCCTCTCCTGAACCAGAACCAGAACCTGAACCAGAACTAGACTACCCTCTCCCAATCTCTAGGCCATATTCACTATGGGTGGGGAAACCTTCTAGAATAGAATTGGAATCGGTTTCCAATTCTGTTTAGGCCTACTTCTGTTTAGTTCTGCGTTCCATTTCCCCCGCTCAGATAGCATTTAGAATGCATTTCCATTGAGTTGTCATGGTTCTGGCAAAAATTCCAGAAGGTTTCCTCCACCCAACTAACCAGTATGGCCGCGGGGGTGAATGAGGTCTATTGCTGCGTTCAATATTTACCTCGGAAGTCGGAAGTCGGAGCTGGGAATGACGTCACACCCAAGTTGGCCCGCGTTTCCAATTACAACAAGTCGGTAAACCAAGATGGACACCTTCAAGACAACCTTTTGTTGTACTTGCTCTTTCGGAATACAGACTACTACAGAACCAGAACCAGAGGATAACAACGTATTACAAACACCGTAGTAACATGTCCACAGATAGACGTTGGACAGTGCTGTGTGTGTACGATTTAATGAGACACAAATAGACAGAAGTGCTAAAAAACAGAATATTACTACAGCTTTCACAACTGTTGATGTGCAGAGCAGCCATTTTGAATTTCGAAGTCGGGGTTGTGAGATTCTTCCGACTTTTCGAGTCGGATATCCGACTTCAGGGGGCGTTCCGGTTGCAATTTAGTGTCTCCGTCGCCCGGTACAGAAAGCAACAATCTCAGAAGAGCGCAGCAGCGAGCAGCGCACCCCAGCCTCCCTGTGACTATCTGAGGAAGTGGATGATGGTGTAACCGTCTTCCCCGCCTTCCCCTCTCCTCCTGCTCCGTCTCAAAACAGAGAGAGAGAGCGTTACTCCAGAGGTCGTCCAGAGGTCGTCGGATAGCGGCAGTTCATCAGTCAGTAATGTCGGGGAGAACCCCCTCCCCCATTCCTCTCCCCCTCTCCCCCTCTCAAACGGTATCAGAACCGTCCAGCGAGCGATACATACATCCTCCTCCTCCTCCTCCTCCTCCTTGTCCTTGTCCTCCTCCTCCTCCTCCTCCTCCTCCTCCTCCTCCTCCTCCTCCTCCTCCTCGCTACAGCTCCACACCTCCTAGCCCCTCGACGGCGCTATGGATTTGCGCTTCAGCCAAGATATGAATATTAGGCTCATCTGTGTGTGGATGTATTATGCATGCCCAGTGCCAGATTATGCCTCGTGACATTTCCCCCGGACGCTGGATCTGGAGGAGGAGGTGACGTATGGTATTTATATCCACGGGGGGGGGCGGGGGAGGGGGCGGGGGAGGGGGAGGGGGCGGGGGAGGGGGCGGCGGTCTTTATTTGCGCACGTGTGAACTTTGAACTGCGTATTATCATGTCGTTTTTCAGCTTTATTTGCTTTTCTAATTGGAATTCTTGTCCATTTCCTCGGGCACTTAAGATACATCTAAGACATTACTATTTGAATTGCTATTGTAATATTGTATTTTTATTACTGTTAGTATTCCTATTATTATTATTATTATTATTATTATTACTATGGAGTCCAGATGAGCAGAGCTTATTACATATCTACATCACTGTATAACCATTTGTACAATAAATGACACGATCCCTTGTAATGGCGCCGCTAAATAACCAACCGTCAGGGGCTCTGACGCCACGCTGTCCCCGCGTACGCCGGAGAAAGGTTATGAATTAGCATATTCCCCTCCTAGAATTTACATATCATTGCATATAAAACCAAGATGGGTTTTAAGAGAGCGAGGGAGAAGCACGGCCCCCTCTTCGGCGGAAAGGAGCGGGCAAATGGCGCCGTGGTCTTCTTCCTCCTGGGGCGCCGTGTCGGCCGCGTGAATGTCACAAAACAAACGCGCCCCCCCCCCCCGCGACCTCGCCGGCAACCTCATTAGCGCGTAGCTGTGACCAATCACCGATGTCCCGTCAGAGAAAGTCTGTAGAACGCCATACGGTGTACCCCTCACGGAACGCTGCGCTATCGGGGAACTTACAAACGATGTACTTGTGAAAACATAGAAATTCAGTGTGGTGTTGGCGGCGGTGTTGGCGGCGGTGTCGGGCGGCGGCGTTGTCGGCGGCGGCGACAGATTGACGGCGATGTGCTTCGCCGAACACCCCGGGAGACGCCCAGATGCCGAAGAACATCCAACATGGACGGAGTGGACATTTTTGGTCTTCGGAGAGTCCCCTGGCTGTACTGTACTGTACTGAACACGGCGGCGGGGGATCACGCATGGGGCCTACGCTGCTTTAACTCAACACTCAAATGGCTTTCCATAAGCGACTTCAGTACCTTCTCGGGTTTTTTTCCCTCCGTTTTTTAACCGCTCTATTAAAAGTATTGATCATGCCATAGGCCCACAGGGGCTGATTCAGGAGACACGGCGTCATTCAATAAAGAGACGCTCCCGGCCCCGGCTGCGCTTCCAAGACACTGAACTAGAAAACCAGCACATGAAACTTGACTGAAACACACCGCCGGTACTCTCCTCCTCGCCGCTACAATGAACGCCCTTCCGTGTTGTCATATTCCCTGACCCATCTAAATAAATGAAAAGAAAATAACGGTTACAAAATAAAAGTGGGTTCCATTTTCCAGCACCTCCCCTCATGAAAGCAACCGGTAGCAGTGTTTTCCCCCCCGGAGACGTCAAAGTACATTCGTTCACGAGATGAAAACACAACACGTGGAGAAGGTCCCTCCCTCACTCCCTCACTCCCTCCCTCCCTCCCACACTCCATCCCTCTCCCCCTCTCTCTCCTCTCTCTCTCTCTCTCTCTGTTGCTTTCCATTCCTCTCGCTCTGCATATTTTGACCCTGCTCCAGTGAAACAGAGGAATCCACTTTGTCACTATACAGCCTTTTTCTGAAAGTAAAAACCATTACCCGCGACCGCAGTTCACGAGCCTGGGAATGGGAGGGAGGGGAGGGAGGGGAGGGGGGGTGCGGGGGGGGCGGGGGGGGTAGCGGGGGGTGGTGGTGGGGGAAATACGATACTTCAGCAAAAGCACATTGAAGTAGTCTCCTGTCAATTTGGCCTAACTTAAAACACGCTGTAGAGGCAGGAATTTATAAAGAGAGAGAGAAGAAAAAAGAAAAAAAAAAACACCGCATTCGGCACAAACAACAGAACCCTCGACCGCGGGACGGGCGACAGCGCGGCGTGTTGGATCAGCGTTATCGAGGGAGCGATAGCGAGGCGAGGCTGTCGAGTGTGCGAGCGTTTGCGTCGCATTGTGCCGTTTCCTATAGGATGTGTGTTTCCTCGTATCACTCGACACACACTGTATGGCGGATGGATAGAGTGCCTATATAGTGATGGAGTCATATCACTGAGCAGGGATTTTTTTGCCTTCCACACACACACACACATATGCAGACACACACACACACACACGCACACACACACACACACACAAACACACAAAAGCCTTCTGATAATCAACTCATTGCTTAGCAACAGTGGTTCCATAGCAACTGTGGAGTATTTTCTCTCCTCTCCCCGTGTACCAGTGGTGTGTGTGTGTGTGTGTGTGTGTGTGTGTGTGTGGTGTGTGTGCGCGTGTGTGTGTGTGTGTGTTGGCTTCAGCCAGTCTGTCCACATTATTATATATTTTCCTAACATTACGGTACGATTTTTCTGTTGAGATATCTTTGTGGGAGAAAAAAAAAAGCCCACATTTGATAAAGAAACTTGCTGTCTATGCCCTGGATCGTCCCCCCCAACACCACGCCCCTCCCTTTCTCATTTATTTATTCTCATTTCATTTTGTTGTTGCGTTTGTGTTTAGGGATGCACCGATACCGATACCAGTACTCGGTATCGGTGCATCCCTATTTGTGTTGGCTGTCATTGGAGCGCATCATGTAGACACTCGTTAACACACGTTGTCTCCATGGTGGAAGGTTATAGAAAAGGTGTTATATAACATTTTGACGAGATATTTAACGCAATTTACTCTCATTTGTTTTATATTCATCCGCGTCCCCGAAACCAAATGAAATGTGGGGCTTGGCTGCCGCTCCAGTCGTGGACAGTAAAGGAAGACAAAGGCTTTAACAACGGTTAGAAACGCTGCGCAACATTCTCGCCAAAAACAGCTTAAACCTACTGGAATGGGATACTGGTATACAGTCACGTGTGCAGGTGCTTCACCGCAGGCGTTAAATATTAGTAAGTTGGTTTAAGAAATTGAGAGTTTGACAATAACACGGCTGATTAGCCAGGGAACGCTGTTTTCCTTGAAGAAAAAAGGAATATCGGTTGTTTAGTGCTGACGTTCCCATTTTGAAAGTTAGGAGCGGACAAAGAGAGTGAACAGCTAACATTGTATAAAAGAACAATATGAACGGAATAATAATAATCAGAATAATAACGATAATGTTAAGACGCCTCACGTAATCACGTGCATCCCATAATGAATCACCTATTTCATTACATTAATCTATTGTGGTGGAAAGGCATTGATCATCGTGTGCTCGGGGCTTTCTGACACGTTCATGTAAGACGCTGAAACGCTCCCGAATGGAACGATAAATCACCCACGAGCCCATTCATCTGTGGAGAATATGACACGGTGTGATGGAATAACTGTTTACCGGATGCACGCATCTCTACAGTCTATAAGAGACCGCACGATATGTCTCCGTATTCTCTCCGTTCTACTTTAGAGAAGAAGAGCGCCGTTGTTGAAATAAATACATTTCCCGGAATTCCCATCGGCCGACACGTGAGAACGGACAAGGAAAATGAACGGTCTCTCAGACGTGAGGTCGGTTCAAAAATTGCGCATTCGTCGGCCAATATTTGCCACCCCATGAATACTTTAGTCCTGAGTCGTACGTACCCTCTCTCTCTCTCACTCTCTCTCTCATACTCCCTCCCGCTCCCTCCGTCATTCCCATACCTATATTTGTCCTAATGTATAGGGCGGAGCACAGAGTGCTTTTTTTGCAAACAGCAGAAGTCAGTCATGCCAAAGTTATGGCGCAACCATTTGTATCAGAGAGAGGCTCCCGGGTTCCCATTTCCCTCCCTTTTTTATCGTTTCTATTTTCCCGCCGCAGTTATGAATTTCTTATGAAGGACACGGCGAGAGAGTTTCCACTGACCTGCACCGTTTCTGCCGTTTTTTTTTGTTTTTTTTAGTTAACTGCCATTTCTGTGTGGTCCCGTGATGGATGGAGGACTGACCCCACAAACACTGGAAAAAAAAAAGCAAAGTGGAACTCTCGCAAGAGACTTATGGAGCTTGTCATACAAAGGAAAACAACTATTTGGTATATGGACTCTTTCGTCGAGCCTTTTCATCCCAAAGCGGCTTCGTGTACCCGAGGTGAAGTCAGATCCACGCCATTAAGGAGGGCAGCGAGGGTGTGAGGGCGTCTGGTGTCACTGTATAACATCTACGTCACGGAGGAGAGACGAACGGTCAATTTACAAAGCAAAAATTACTTAACGCTTACTATAAGGTCGTCACTCTGATTTGTTCCTTAAAAAAAAAACTAGGTCAACCCTATTGGCGCGCGGTTGCCAGGTAACCTGTTACTTGTCGAGGTTGAGGAGCGTTGCTTTGAAGACACACACGAGCCCACGTCTATTAAAAGACAAACGTCTGATATTGAAGACGGAAGATCGCAGCGTCGTTTGTTGTTTCCCTGTTTGTGCGTTTCTTTTTCTTCCGCTCACGGTCCTACCTAATTGGACGAGGCGGATCTGAGGTGATTTAACGAGGCAATCACGGCCGCATGCTTTATAACGCTGAGTGGAAGGGCAGTCGTGAATAAAGAGAAGTGAATGAAGGGGGTTGGTTGGTTGGGTGGGGGGGGGGAGGGGGGGTTGCTTGAGGAAGGTTGGTTGAAGGGGGGGGGGGGGGGGCGGGGGCGGGGGACGAGAGGCGAGAGTATAATTCTTGATATTTATTGTTTACATTGATCACGTTCATCAACGATTCACGATTAATACAAAACGTATTTCACGTCTTTCCTAATGGAACGCGTGCAGGCTGACCGTGGTGGAACAGACCAAACTGTAGTGGGGGATTGGGGGGTTGGTGGTGGTGGGGCTGGGGCGATGAAGGAAATGAAATAAGACATCGAGGCTGAGCACTTGCGATGGGGTTGGGATTTACCGCGTCCATTTACCACTTAACATGTCAATATAAAGTCTATATGTACAAATCGTCCAATTTCACCAGAGGAACACCGATGGGAGCCAATAACTGGCATCTTTATTCACCCGAAGACAAAAACAAAAGCACAACACCCCTTTATTATATTACACTTCCCCGGAATAGTCCTGCGTATTACTTGAGGTATAAATATGGCGTCTGTCCTACCGGGTATTGGATTGTATTTCACATTGCGTTTGCTTCAAGGTGGCCCTTTGCCGGGCGGCGGCGGCTTGACCGCGTGCAAGCGTGCGCCGCAGAGGTGTGACGAGAGCTCACACACACACAAACCCAGCGTCCATGTAGGACATCTGGGCTCACCTGGGCGAGTGGTCTGGTATCCATCACCACCACCACCACCACCACCACCAGCACCACCACCACCACCACCAGTACCACCACCAGACCGCCACCTCAACCAAACCACAAACCTCTGTCTCTCCTGCACTGCCCTCTAGAGTTTGCACCCCGGCTTCTCTCGATGATATCAAAAGATTACAGGAAAGAGAAAAGGGCGGACGTTTGAATTTCAAATCAAATTTGCCGAAATATTCCATCCAACCATCAAGAGCGAGGAAGGAAGGCGTGAAACTTTAAAACTGTAAATTACACCGCTCAATCTAACGATTATTATGAAATGGAAAATCATTAGAGAACCCTAATGGTGTGTAAAAAATGCATATATATACTGTATATAGATATAAATATCTATATATATGCACACGCGTACGTGACGTGCAAACTAATCACGCGAGGAGCTTTTAAGCCGCGCTTGGTTCTCCCGGGCGGCGGCGGCGGCCCGATCGTCTGTCAGCGGGACGGTAAACGTTCCGCCGCCCTCGTTGTTTATCTATTGGGAGCTATGGATGGCAGAGCCGCGTGTCCTTGGTCCCCCTGTGCCCCCCCCGCTGGCCAAGGACACGGCTCCCATCAATCAACCGGGGGACTCGCCGAGGACCTGGGGGGAGGACAGGCGGGCGGTGGTGGGGGATGGGGGTTGGGGGGGGGGGGGTGATGGGTGAGGGCGGAAGAGTGGGGGTGGGGGGGGGTGGGGGGCGTGCCCTGTATGTACGACGCACCCAACCGAGGGGGTTTTTTTTGTGTACTTTGCGTTTCCGTTACACTTTTGGTGCAATTCTATCGGGGGGGGGGGGTTTCTAGCTGCCTTTCATTTCAAAGCAAAGTTGCTGAAAACAACATGTCTGCATGAGGAGATGAAGCAAGCGCCGGCCGTTTGCATGCGATCCCTCAACACCCCCCTCCCCCCCCAACCCCACCACCACCGCCACCACCACCTACATACATACATACACACCCCGTTTAATCTGAGCAGAAATAAATGGAGGGTGAGGGTGGGGGAGGGGGGAGGGCGGAGGACCTAAGTGGGAGAGAAAAGTGCCCACCTTAAGCTTTGTTTTCCTTCCTTCTCCGCCACCCCCCCGCCACCCCCACCCCTCTTCTCTTCTCTTTTCCGTCGGCCATAAATCAGTCGGCGGTGCCGCGGACGTGCAGGGCGGCGAGCGCTGCGGCGCGGTGCCAGCATCCATCCTGCCCGCCTGACAACGCGCCCGCTGAACACGCACAATCCTCAGACAGAGTTACGGGCGGCACATGCGGAGCAGACATGCCGGGGACCCCGCGGACGGACCAAAGGATTAGGACGCCATATTAGGACGCCATATTGCCATATCAATGTGTTGTTGATTGATCTTTGGGGAGGGGAAAGAATAAATAAATTTAAAAAAAGTGAAATAAATAATTTATCGGCTGCTGTCAAGGCGTCAGGTTTCAATTTAATGTCCCGCACGCCGCTGTTGACGGAGGGCCGGGGATACAATCAGAGCATGGAAATTGGTTTCTGTGGGCGTCGCCGCGCCGCCCATACGGTCTATTCCTGCATAGGAAACCAATTAAGGTGTCGCCCAAATTAGAAAGAAAAACGAAACGAAAAAAAACTGAAAGAAAGAAAATCTGGGGCAATAATTACAGAAGACGCATTTAAAAAAAAACCTGGAGTAGTACTTCCTTTGTGCACGTAAATACGTTGTCTCTCCTATCGGGTCGATGATGTCGTGTTTTAACCAACCACACCGCACGGCGTCGCCGCACGATTTCCCCACTCTCTCTCTTACGGATGCGTTCGCCGCCATGTGGCGAGGGGAACGTGGGCACCGAGGGCGCAGCCGGGGGGTTATGTTTGCGGGGGTCGCCGCGCAAAATCAGTATC
Organism: Coryphaenoides rupestris; assembly: GCA_002895965.2. Taxonomy (NCBI): domain Eukaryota; kingdom Metazoa; phylum Chordata; class Actinopteri; order Gadiformes; family Macrouridae; genus Coryphaenoides; species Coryphaenoides rupestris. Next base: position 165,869 of record PIJE02000880.1, read on the forward strand.
GGTGAGAAAAAGGTCTGAGCACGGAACGGCACGGCGAACGGCCGGTCACCCGCCGCGGACGCAAGCGCCGGGCGCCACCGATCCAAACCCCACCCCGCTGTACTGACGGACGGAGCTCTGGGTTTGGGGCGGAGCTCTGGGTGGGGGCGGAGCTCTGGGTGGGTGGAGCCCTGTGGTGTTCAGGTGCTCCCCCGCCGCCACTCCAAAGGGGTTGTCATGGTGATAGTAGAGTGGATATCGTTTGATCGAGGCAGAAATTAAAGTATGACCGGTTCGAATGCGTTAGGCCTTGTGAAATCACGTGAAGTGTGTTTCTCAAAAGACGATTCCCTTTTTTTGTGTATTTTTGTGTTGAGTGCAATCAGAAAACGTAAGAGGAGAATGTGCGCATTACGTCGGAACTTTCTAGAACTTTCAAACTGCGTACACTGCTCTGTGGTTCACCGTGATATTTATTTTCTCGCCTTTATCTTATTTCACTTATTTAAAAAAAATTTGTAATTAGTTTTTCATTTTTAGTGGTCATGTTATTTCAAGGGTCATTCCAAGCCATTTCTAAGCTTACGTGCAATATTAATATTACTGTCCAACGTCATGTGCAATCCTCTATCATGTGCTATATTATTATTATTATCATGTTATGTTATAAATATTATCTATAACACTACCTCTCATCTCCTCTCATCATCATGTGCAATATTCTTAATGTCACGTCCAATAATATTTCACTTCAATTATGCCAAATTGTTTTCGCCGTCGGAATATCTTACCTTGCCCACATATGTGTATATTTGAACTTTAGTTATTTTTATATGATTCTTTTGTTTTTCCATATCGTTTTATTTTACTGTATCGCTATGCAACCTGGCACAAAGATTTCCTTCGGGATTAATAAAGTTCTATTCTATTCTTTCTATTCTACCCTGTAGTGACATCACAAGTGGGGGTGTCCACCCAGGTGCGTGATGAATAGATCAGTCGACCAGTTGTGATGTCACTATACCGCGGTGCTTCCTTTCATTATTGGTAAGGAAAGAAAATGTGGTTTCTCTAACCCTTGGCTCACTAAAGGTCGGCAAGGTATTATATTATAGTTGAGCCTCATCTTCATTCCGTTTGGATTAGTTAGCGACCATAACTTCCGTGTCCTGTGTGTCACAGCGGAAACGGTAACGCTAACAACCTCCCCACAGCACCTTTAGAGCATTGGCGTGTTCGCTCCTCTTCTCGCGCTTACCGCCCGGATTTAGATTTAGTTCTCCCAAAGCCTTCGCCACGTACATCATGTGACGTATGACACGTTTGCGTTTGCGTGAGAGTTTTCGCTCGCCGCGCCGCGCCGCTATATCTCATCCGTGCGATAACCTTTATGAAGCATAAAACGTATGCATGAGCACAGAGGGGGAGATCCCATGGGTGCTCTTCCCGGCTCCACTCTCGGTTTCTCCATTTTGGCGCCTCGATGTTCGTCACGGAGCCGCCGGGTCCATAACATAAAACCTTATATGTTGCCAGGTAATAATCCATCCAACAGCGACCCTATTTCTTCTATCTTTGTGTCATTTTTTTTTACGTTGCCTTTTTCCAAAGCGAACATACAGAGAACTCATGAACGTTGATGAGCAGGCTGGGGGTAAAGGGGCATCTTGCTAAAAGGTTGCCTACAGGTAGACTATCAAGCATGATCAAGCGCAACCTGGCAACCTGTATGTAAAGCAAACCAGCCCCTCCAGGTTGTATTTCCGTCCGTACCTTCATACGATTTTCCACCTCACCGAGGAATTAACCGCCACAAATCAACCGATGTCATGATTTATGAGACGGACACGCCTCTTGACAGCATGATCCAGAAAACCGCTGTTGAATAAATGAATGTCTGTTGAATGAATTACATTTTTTGCAGTTTTCTCATCTGCACTGTAACAACCCTCCCGTGCCTGCAAGTCAGTCTCTAACATTGCTCGAGTGTTCGAGTCGTGTCTTTCATTTGGGACACACTGGAATGGGACACTGGGGAAATTGGGAAAAAGGGCGAAATGGGAAATGTTGACAGGAAGTGTTTTCCCGCCGATGACATATTTCACGGAAGGGGAATTCTTGCCGCTTCTTACAGGCGTTTGCGTCTTTTTTCTGATCCATCAGTTTCGACTCCTAGTTCAAGCCCAAGTCTAATTGATTAGCTCCTGCTACTTTGCTAATGGCCATATTGGTCGGCCTGGCTTGCGATTAATCAACAATCACCTTAGTGACTATCTATAGGTTTCTATAGTAACCGCAGCCGTGGACCAAACGAATGATGAATGGTAATATTACCGCTGGCGAAACAGTATGTAAAACCAAGAGCGGGATGGGAGTGTGTTTGATTGTGTGCATATAACGCAACGCTATTTAAGTGAAAGTGTGTCGTGGGATACTTGACAAGGTACTTTAGTTCACCGTACTTTACCGGGAACTCCGGTAGCAACAACAGGACGAATCATGAGGGGACGGGGCAGGAGGTAAGAGCGGATGTCTGCCAACCGGAAGGTTGCTGGTTCGATCCCCGGGCTCCGCCTGTTGAAGAGTCCCGGAGCGAGACACCACTTGACCCTAACTGCTCCTGATGTGTTGGTTGACACCGCCGTCGGTGTATGAATGGCTGAATGTGAGGCTACTCCATGAGACTGCAAGACTTTGGTTTAAATCCCACAGGCTCTTCTCCCAGGTCATACGGGGATTAAACTCTGGCCAACATCACAGTTTAAGTATTGTATTGGGATGAGTTACGTATCGGGGAAGAACACAGGCCTGTGTGTCCGATGGCTTAACGCTTCAACGGGAGCTCCACGGTATAGATCTGGGATCCGATATCTTATTCCCGGAAGGAATTCAAAATATGTTAACCCCGTTCCCGAAGGTCCGGTTTCTGTCATCGTCACACTCCCAATGGTTCTGACAGAGGCCGTCAAAGTCAAACTCACCCGGGGCAGGACTCGGGGAAGTTGTTCTTTGTCACAACAGTTTCTGCTTGTATTGTCGCAGCATGAGTTGAACATGGTGCCTGGTTTGGTGGTACATTAGTGTGTGTGTGTGTGTGTGTGTGTGTGTAAAGCAGCCAACAACAGCTAACCAGATTGCTAACTGTTTGCGTACGCGCTTCAACATGGGCTCGGAATCCACTACAGCTACGACCTGATGGATGCGGCAGCTGACCCCACGTGTGTCTCAGTGCAATGTTGGAGATATCAAAATGGGAGGGACCTCAGGACTTGATTGCTTGGTGACGGTATTCCATTTTGCTGATATTAACTACGCTGTACTATAGTGTAGAAGTAGCAACTTTTAACGAAAATCATCTCCTCAATTAAACTCAATTTTCAACTGAAACGTTAAAAACATCTATGGATGGTCCTCAGACAGGAAAGCAATGGACACCGTGTACATTTAATGGGTGTCAACGCATTGTATCAATATGAGTAAAAGTTACTGCACTCAACATTTATTTTTGCTGGGGTTTTCTTCCCGAAGAGTTACCCACGGCCAACAACTTTGAACTTTGCCTTTCCCTTATCCCACGCTTGAAGGACAGTGAGGAGCACTTAGTAAAGTAGGCTAAAAGCTACTAAACCAAACAGCGTATACATCATCCATGCGGAAGTGGAAGAACTGGGGGAAAAGCTACTCCCGTTCCGGATGCACGCTGGGGAATTCCGTCCGCACAGCAAAACACATGCGCCTCAATCTGACAAGTTCGCGAATAACTGGCGGGTAGAATTGGATTCAGGGTTAAAGCGATGCCTTGATTTTTTCTCGACCCAATTCACATCATTTGATTACGACGAGACAAAGCCATTGTGCCAACGTTTGGTTTAAAGCAAATTATTGCGATTATGCATCTTTCCAGCGCTGATGGCAAATAGAGTTGAAATTCATCATTAGATGATTCATCATCAGTTTCATGTGAGTGAATGCATCATGTATTTGAGTAACACGGTCAAATCAGTGCCAGAGCGCCATCCAAACGTGTGTGAGCACCCATGTTATAGTCTTCGTTTCCTAATCAATTATCAATATATCTGACTCTGACCATATATGATACTGCCTAATAATTGGACCAATAGCGACTATTGGGAATATCTTTACCGGCCGAGGAAACAAATCAATTCAACGTGAGTTTGACCTTGTGGTCAAAATCATTAGCGAAATCATTAACTCGGGTCTTAAAATGAGATTATGGCATTATTGCGATCGATGCTGGGCCGGGCGTTACATAAGGACCGCACAACACGCGTCTCAGGCAGACGGCGAGAGAAGAAGACACCTCCACGCTTGACTGGTCGTACCCGGCCCAGGGACCCCCCCGGCGGGCCCCGGCGTACCTTCTCCGACGCAGCCGCTGTTGCCTCCGACATTAATTACTACACGTGGAACATCCCAGGCTCGGAACGTGTCGCTGTCTCTCACAGTGTGTACATTATTATTACTACACCGCGCGCTACGCCGTTCTGCTCTGCAATCCGCGTCGAGATTTATATCTGCACCCGTCGTCGCTAATATGAAAATATTCTTTTCCAAGTTGGCAGGCGAGGAATGCCGGTGGCGGAGCGCGGATTTTATTTTTTTTTGGAGCCACTGTAACTCTGATTGTATGCTTTTCATTGTTCTCTTGGGTGTTTTGAATGGGAGAGAGCTGCAAAATGAGTGTAAGAAAAATCATGTTTCTTAGTGTTAGATATGGAAACCTCTGTTGTCAGAGTCCAGAGCAGGTAGAAAAACAAAGAACTCCGGCATGACAAAAAGACCCTGCCAGTGAAATATTCATGAGTTTAAGTTAATTATTATTAACTATTGCACAACAAATGCTGGGCATATAAAGATATATACAAATGGGCAATTACAGATCTTGAAGCACAAAAGCTTTCCACGTAATAGGAAAAAAGGAAACTAATGCACCATAGAAAAAGAGAGAGGAGAGAGAAGAGATAGGGAGAGAGTGAGAGAGATGGGCGGATATATGGGGAGAGAGAGAGAGGGAGAGAGGGAGGGAGATAGCTAGAGAGGGTGAGGGAGAGACATAGGCAGAGAGAGAGAGAGAGGAGGAGAGAGGGGGGATAGGGAGAGAGAGAGAGATAGCAAGAGACAGTGAGAGAGGGAGATAGAGGGAGAGACAGAGGGGAGATAGAGAGAGGGATAGAGAGCTAGAGAGAAAGAGTATGGTGCATTAGTTTCCTTTTTTCCTATTACGTGGAAAGCTTTTGTGCTTCAAGATCTGTAATTGCCCATTTGTATATATCTTTTATATGCCCAGCATTTGTTGTGCAATAGTTAATAATAATTAACTTAAACTCATGAATATTTCACTGGCAGGGTCTTTTTGTCATGCCGGAGTTCTTTGTTTTTCTACCTGCTCTGGACTCTGACAACAGAGGTTTCCATATCTAACACTAAGAAACATGATTTTTCTTACACTCATTTTGCAGCTCTCTCCCATTCAAAACACCCAAGAGAACAATGAAAAGCATACAATCAGAGTTACAGTGGCTCCAAAAAAAAATAAAATCCGCGCTCCGCCACCGGCATTCCTCGCCTGCCAACTTGGAAAGAATATTTTCATATTAGTGACGACGGGTGCAGATATAAATCTCGACGCGGATTGCAGAGCAGAACGGCGTAGCGCGCGGTGTAGTAATAATAATGTACACACTGTGAGAGACAGCGACACGTTCTGAGCTTGGGATGTTCCACGTGTAGTAATTAATGTCGGAGGCAACAGCGGCTGCGTTGGAGAAGGTACGCCGGGGCCCGCCGGGGGGGTCCCTGGGCCGGGTACGACCAGTCAAGCGTGGAGGTGTCTTCTTCTCTCGCCGTCTGCCGAGACGCGTGTTGTGCGGTCCTTATGTAACGCCCGGCCCAGCATCGATCGCAATAACGCCATAATCTCATTTTAAGACCCGAGTTAATGATTTTGCTAATGATTTTGACCACAAGGTCAAACTCACATTGAATTGATTTGTTTCCTCGGCCGGTAAATATATTCCCAATAGTCGCTATTGGTCCAATTATTAGGCAGTATCATATATAGTCAGAGTCAGATATATTGATAATTGATTAGGAAGGAATAAAAAACACCAAAACGAAGACTATAACATGGGTGCTCACACACGTTTGGATGGCACTCTGGCACTGATTTGACCGTGTTACTCAAATACATGATGCATTCACTCACATGAAACTGATGATGAATCATCTAATGATGAATTTCAACTCTATTTGCCGTCAGCGCTGGAAAGATGCATAATCGCAATAATTTGCTTTAAACCAAATGTTGGCACAATGGCTTTGTCTCGTCGTAATCAAATGATGTGAAGTGGGTCGAGAAAAAATCAAGGCGTCGCTTTAACCCTGAATCCAATTCTACCCGCCAGTTATTCGCGAACTTGTCAGACGAGGCGCATGTGTTTTGCTGTGCGGATGGAATTCCCCAGCGTGCATCCGGAACGGAGTAGCTTTTCCCCCAGTTCTTCCACTTCCGCATGGATGATGTATACGCTGTTTGGTTTAGTAGCTTTTAGCCTACTTTACTAAGTGCTCCTCACTGTCCTTCAAGCGTGGGATAAGGGAAAGGCAAAGTTCAAAGTTGTTGGCCGTGGGTAACTCTTCGGGAAGTAAACCCCAGCAAAAATAAATGTTGAGTGCAGTAACTTTTACTCATGTTGATATAATGCATTGACACCCATTAAATGTACACGGTGTCCATTGCTTTCCTGTCTGAGGACCATCCATAGATGTTTTTAACGTTTCAGTTGAAAATTGAGTTTAATTGAGGAGATGATTTTCGTTAAAAGTTGCTACTTCTACACTATAGTACAGCGTAGTTAATATCAGCTAAATGGAATACCGTCACCAAGCAATCAAGTCCTGAGGTCCCTCCCATTTTGATATCTCCAACATTGCACTGAGACACACGTGGGTCAGCTGCCGCATCCATCAGGTCATAGCTGTAGTGGATTCCGAGCCCATGTTGAAGCGCGTACGCAAACAGTTAGCAATCTGGTTAGCTGTTGTTGGCTGCTTTACACACACACACACACACACACACACACTAATGTACCACCAAACCAGGCACCATGTTCAACTCATGCTGCGACAATACAAGCAGAAACTGTTGTGACAAAGAACAACTTCCCCGAGTCCTGCCCCGGGTGAGTTTGACTTTGACGGCCTCTGTCAGAACCATTGGGAGTGTGACGATGACAGAAACCGGACCTTCGGGAACGGGGTTAACATATTTTGAATTCCTTCCGGGAATAAGATATCGGATCCCAGATCTATACCGTGGAGCTCCCGTTGAAGCGTTAAGCCATCGGACACACAGGCCTGTGTTCTTCCCCGATACGTAACTCATCCCAATACAATACTTATACTGTGATGTTGGCCAGAGTTTAATCCCTGTATCACCTGGGAGAAGAGCCTGTGGGATTTAAACCAAAGTCTTGCAGTCTCATGGAGCAGCCTCACATTCACCCATTCATACACCGGCGGCGGTGTCAACCTTGCAAGGTAACAACCAACACATCAGGAGCAGTTAGGGTTAAGTGGTGTGTCGCTCCAGGACACTTCAACAGGCGGAGCCCGGGGATCGAACCAGCAACCTTCCGGTTGGGAGACATCCGCTCTTACCTCCTGAGCTACTGCCACCCCCGTCCCCTCATGATTCGTCCTGTTGTTGCTACCGGAGTTCCCGGTAAAGTACAGTGAAGTAAAGTACCTTGTCAAGTATCCCACGACACACTTTCACTGAAATAGCGTTGCGTTATATGCACACAATCAAACACACTCCCATCCCGCTCTTGGTTTTACATACTGTTTCACCAGCGGTAATATTACCATTCATCATTCATTTGGTCCACGGCTGCGGTTACTATAGAAACCTATAGATAGTCACTAAGGTGATTGTTGATTAATCGCAAGCCAGGCCGACCAATATGGCCATTAGCAAAGTAGCAGGAGCTAATCAATTAGACTTGGGCTTGAACTAGGAGTCGAAACTGATGGATCAGAAAAAGACGCAAACGCCCGTGAGAAGCGGCAAGAATTCCCCTTCCGTGCAATATGTCATCGGCGGGAAAACACTTCCTGTCAACATTTCCCATTTCGCCCCTTTTTCCCAATTTCCCCAGTGTCCTATTCCAGTGTGTCCCAAATGAAAGACACGACTCGAACACTCGAGCAATGTTAGAGACTGGAGGGTTGTTACAGAGCAGATGAGAAAACTGCAAAAAATGTAATTCATTCAACAGACATTCATTTATTCAACGGCGGTTTTCTGGATCATGCTGTCAAGAGGCGTGTCCGTCTCATAAATCATGACATCGGTTGATTTGTGGCGGTTAATTCCTCGGTGAGGTGGAAAAACGTATGAAGGTACGGACGGAAATACAACCCGGAGGGGCTGGTTTGCTTTACATACAGGTTGCCAGGTTGCGCTTGATCGTGCTTGATAGTTAAAGTCTTAAATAAATCGATATTTTGGTAATTGCTGAGAGAGCTGAAAACATATCACAGCGTCTTTCGTGATTAGAGTTACAATATATGAGGTGTAGAATAGGCCTATGCGGGGCAGGACCGTCCAGTGGTCAGACGGTGGTTAGATATGTATTGGTTTGACTCTCCCAGTCTAAAGGTTCTGGGTTCAAAGTCCAATATCTGCGGTCTACCTGTAGGCAACCTTTTAGCAAGGTGCCCCTTACCCCCAGCCTGCTCATCAACGTTCATGAGTTCTCTGTATAGGTTACCTGTAGGCAACCTTTTAGCAAGGTGCCCCTTACCCCCAGCCTGCTCATCAACGTTCATGAGTTCTCTGTATGTCGCTTTGGAAAAAGGCGACGTAAAAAAAATGACACAAAGATAGAAACTAAAATGCAAAATAGGCTCGCCGTTGGATGGATTATTACCTGGCAACATATAAGGTTTTATGTTATGGACACGGCGGCTCCGTGACGAACATTGAGGCGCCAAAATGGAGAAGCCGAGAGTGGAGCCGGGAAGAGCACCCATGGGATCTCCCCCTCTGTGCTCATGCATACGTTTTATGCTTCATCACATGAAATGGGATCTCCCCCTCTGTGCTCATGCATACGTTTTATGCTTCATAAAGGTTATCGCACGGATGAGATATAGCGGCGCGGCGCGGCGAGCGAAAACTCTCACGCAAACGCAAACGTGTGCTACGTCACATGATGTACGTGGCGAAGGCTTCGGGAGAACTAAATCTAAATCTGGGCGGTAAGCGCGAGAAGAGGAGCGAACACGCCAATGCTCTAAAGGTGCTGTGGGGAGGTTGTTAGCGTTACCGTTTCCGCATGTCTATATTTATAGTTAAAATGTATACAGAGTATTTACTGACGTTGATTGAGACAACTACAAGTGGAACAACACGACTAGTAAGATTATGTCTACATGCTAAAATCATAATCCATAAACGGAACTGAAAGAGAAGGAACTGCAAGGCTGATAGATACTACACTTAGTACCGCATCTCGCACCCACACGAGATACCTTGTAGTGACGAATCCGATAGGCGTATAAGTCTCCTGTAGAAACTCAGAAATCATTATTTATCTAAAAGTTTATTGCAGCGCTTGGTGGACACCATTCCATTATGACCAATGAATGAAAGGAAGCAACCGGGTACCTAAAATCCGAGTGGACATCATGGACGGTATGCCAACTGTTGATAGTACGTTATTTCTACGTGAGATTACTAATTCGTCGAGAAGCAACCGCACGAGAGCTCTTTGGATGGCAATCACACCCCACGCGTTTGTGAATTGTTAATCTATCAGATATATGGGTCAAGAATAGACCGAAAGATATCAGAATCTATGAACTTTAATTACATAGCGGAAAGGAAAAATCACCATATTCGTGCCAGGCTCCTGACTCACCAGATTCCGGGATACAACCTGTACAATAAAACATATGGAAACAACGAAATGATACAAATAACTAAAGTTTAAAATATACAGTCTGATGTGGCAGCGTAAGCCCGATATTTCCCGACGGCGAACCACGACAGAGGTTATATGCCGATAAAAATGACGCTCTGAACACTGAAAGTGAGAAGAAGCGAGCCGGATCACGATGGGACGGTTCACAAAGAGACCAGGATCACACACGTCACACATAATACTCGAGACACACCATGCACAATTAAACTTCTTAATTTTCTAGAGCCGAATAATCGTACGCTTGTTAACAAACGATAATCTCGACACATAACTAAATCACAGGAGAAGGGCAATGAGAACAACAGAGACACTAAAGGATATAGCAGCAGATGACGGCGAGAGGAACGAAGCACTCTCTCCTAGGAGCAACTTACGAGGAGGCCTACTCCACCGGCCTACTCCAGAGCCTTCTACGCCGGGAGTCAGGGTCCGCACAAAACACTCCAACGAGCTCCCGCCGGCGGACGAACCAAGCTCCCGTCGTGCGAGTAGAGACGCGTGCGGCGAGCTGGAGGTTTGGAGTATCCGGGAGATGGTAAAACAGAGCCCATTCAGTTTGTTCTATTGAATTAGAAGGGAGAGGAACAACCAAACACGACAGCGCCACGCCATTGCCGGGCGGCGGCGCAGGAATATCCCGAGGCAGGCAAGGACAACACTACACCATATAATAGGGAAACACAGAGTATCCCATTAATGACCAACAACCAGAGGTTCCACTACAATCCAAGCACCGTCTTCTTGATTCACTTTAAAGGGTCACCTCACCGGTAGATCTTTTCAACGATTATTGCGCGCCGCACTGACTCTCCCAATCGAGCAACACGAGCAGTTACAAAGGCATAATGCGAAGCAAAATCCTCTTGAAATTTGGTCGCACTCTGAGCGCATGCTGCTACGGTTGCCACCACGTTCCCGACCCCCACAAACATAACCCCCCGGCTGCGCCCTCGGTGCCCACGTTCCCCTCGCCACATGGCGGCGAACGCATCCGTAAGAGAGAGAGTGGGGAAATCGTGCGGCGACGCCGTGCGGTGTGGTTGGTTAAAACACGACATCATCGACCCGATAGGAGAGACAACGTATTTACGTGCACAAAGGAAGTACTACTCCAGGTTTTTTTTTAAATGCGTCTTCTGTAATTATTGCCCCAGATTTTCTTTCTTTCAGTTTTTTTTCGTTTCGTTTTTCTTTCTAATTTGGGCGACACCTTAATTGGTTTCCTATGCAGGAATAGACCGTATGGGCGGCGCGGCGACGCCCACAGAAACCAATTTCCATGCTCTGATTGTATCCCGGCCTCCGTCAACAGCGGCGTGCGGCTCGCGCGCGCGGGACATTAAATTGAAACCTGACGCCTTGACAGCAGCCGATAAATTATTTATTTCACTTTTTTTAAATTTATTTATTCTTTCCCCTCCCCAAAGATCAATCAACAACACATTGATATGGCAATATGGCGTCCTAATATGGCGTCCTAATCCTTTGGTCCGTCCGCGGGGTCCCCGCAATGTCTGCTCCGCATGTGCCGCCCGTAACTCTGTCTGAGGATTGTGCGTGTTCAGCGGGCGCGTTGTCAGGCGGGGCAGGATGGATGCTGGCACCGCGCTGCAGCGCTCGCCGCCCTGCACGTCCGCGGCACCGCCGACTGATTTATGGCCGACGGAAAAGAGAAGAGAAGAGGGGTGGGGGTGGCGGAGAAGGAAGGAAAACAAAGCTTAAGGTGGGCACTTTTCTCTCCCACTTAGGTCCTCCGCCCTCCCCCCTCCCCCCACCCTCACCCTCCATTTATTTCTGCTCAGATTAAACGGGGTGTGTATGTATGTATGTAGGCGGTGTGTGTGTGGTATGTGTGTGTGTGTGTGGTGGTGGTGGTGGGGTTGGGGGGGGAGGGGGGGTTGAGGGATCGCATGCAAACGGCCGGCGCTTGCTTCATCTCCTCATGCAGACATGTTGTTTTCAGCAACTTTGCTTTGAAATGAAAGGCAGCTAGAACCCCCCCCGATAGAATTGCACCAAAAGTGTAACAGAAACGCAAAGTACACAAAAAAAACAACCCTCGGTTGGGTGCGTCGTACATACAGGGCACGCCCCCACCCCACTCCGCACCCCCACTACTTCCGCCCTCACCCATCACAGCCCCCCCCCAACCACCCCTCCACCACCGCCCGCCTGTCCTCCCCCCGGGTCCTCGGCGAGTCCCCCGGTTGATTGATGGGAGCCGTGTCCTTGGCCAGCGGGGGGGGCACAGGGGGACCAAGGACACGCGGCTCTGCCATCCATAGCTCCCAATAGATAAACAACGAGGGCGGCGGAACGTTTACCGTCCCGCTGACAGACGATCGCGCCGCCGCCGCCCGGGAGAACCGAGCGCGGCTTAAAAGCTCCTCGCGTGATTAGTTTGCACGTCACGTACGCGTGTGCATATATATAGATATTTATATCTATATACAGTATATATATGCATTTTTTACACACCATTAGGGTTCTCTAATGATTTTCCATTTCATAATAATCGTTAGATTGAGCGGTGTAATTTACAGTTTTAAAGTTTCACACCTTCCTCCCTCGCTCTTGATGGTCGGATGGAATATTTCGGCAAATTTGAGCGTCTACCCTTTTCTCTTCTCTGTAATCTTTTGATATCATCGAGAGAAGCAGAGGGTGCAAACTCTAGAGGGCAGTGCAGGAAAGACAGAGGTTTGTGGTTTGGTTGAGGTGGTGGTGGTGGTACTGGTGGTGGTGGTAGTGGTGGTGGCGGTGGTGGTGATGGTGATGGATCCCTCGCCCAGGTGAGCCCAGATGTCCTACATGGACGCTGGGTTTGTGTGTGTGTGAGCTCTCGTCACACCTCTGCGGCGCACGCTTGCACGCGGTCAAGCCGCCGCCGCCCGGCAAAGGACCACCTTGAAGCGAACGCAATGTGAAATACAATCCAATACACGGTAGGACAGACGCCGTATTTATACCTCAAGTAATACGCAGGACTATTCTGGGGAAGTGTAATATAATAAAGGGGTGTTGTGCTTTTGTTTTTGTCTTCGGGTGAATAAAGATGCCAGTTATTGGCTCCCATCGGTGTTCCTCTGGTGAAATTGGACGATTTGTACATATAGACTTTATATTGACATGTTAAGTGGTAAATGGACGCGGTAAATCCCAACCCCATCGCAAGTGCTCAGCCTCGATGTCTTATTTCATTTCCTTCATCGCCCCAGCCCACCACCACCAACCCCGCAATCCCCCCACTACAGTTTGGTCTGTTCCACGGTCAGCCTGCACGCATTCCATTAGGGAAGACGTGAAATACGTTTTGTATTAATCGTGAATCGTTGATGAACGTGATCAATGTAAACAATAAATATCAAGAATTATACTCTCGCCTCTCGTCCCCCGCCCCCCCCCCCTTCAACCAACCTTCCCCTCATAGCAACCCCACCCAACCAACCAACCCCCTTCATTCACTTCTCTTTATTCACGACTGCCCTTCCACTCAGCGTTATAAAGCATGCGGCCGTGATTGCCTCGTTAAATCACCTCAGATCCGCCTCGTCCAATTAGGTAGGACCGTGAGCGGAAGAAAAAGAAACGCACAAACAGGGAAACAACAAACGACGCTGCGATCTTCCGTCTTCAATATTAGACGTTTGTCTTTTAATAGACGTGGGCTCGTGTGTGTGTCTTCAAAGCAACGCTCCTCAACCTCGACAAGTAACAGGGGTTCCTGGCAAACCCCGCGGCGCCCCGCCAATAGGGGTTTTGGACCTTAAGTTTTTTTTTTTTTTAAGAACAAATTTCAAGAAGGAAACCCCGAACCTTGAGAGTAAAGCCCGAAGTAAATTTGGTTGCTTGGTAAAAATTGCGTGGTCGTCTTCTCCTCCGGTGGAACCGTAGAAAAAATTATACAGGTGGACCCACCAACCAAGACCCGCCCTCACCCAGACACCCTCCCGGCTGCCTCCCCTTTAATTGGCGTGGATCTGACTTCACCTCGGGTACACGAAGCCGCTTTGGGAGGAAAAGGCTCGACGAAAGAGTCCATATACCAAATAGTTGTTTTCCTTTGTATGACAAGCTCCATAAGTCTCTGCGAGAGTTCCACTTTGCTTTTTTTCCCCCAGTGTTTGTGGGGTCAGTCCTCCATCCATCACGGGGACCACACAGAAATGGCAGTTAACTAAAAAAAACTAAAAAAAACGGCAGAAACGGTGCAGGTCAGTGGAAACTCTCTCGCCGTGTCCTTCATAAGAAATTCATAACTGCGGCGGGAAAATAGAAACGATAAAAAAGGGAGGGAAATGGGAACCCGGGAGCCTCTCTCTGATACAAATGGTTGCGCCATAACTTTGGCATGACTGACTTCTGCTGTTTGCAAAAAAGCACTCTGTGCTCCGCCCTATACATTAGGACAAATATAGGTATGGGAATGACGGAGGGAGCGGGAGGGAGTATGAAGAAAGAAAGAAGAGTTTGAAAGAAGGAGGAAGAAGGGTTACGTTACAAACTCCCAGGAACTTTAAAGGTTATTATGGGGGCGGCAAGAAAATTATTGGCCCAAAACGAATGCGGCCAATTTTTGAAAACCGACCTCCACGTCCCTTGAGAGACACGTTTTGATGACATTGTTCCTTGTCGTTCTCCACACGTGGTTTTGGGCCCGCGTGGAATTTCCGGGAAATGGTTTTTATTTAATTTCAACAAAAACGGCCCGGGCTTTTCTCAGTCAGTATAGTGAGTATAGTGAGCATAGTCAGTATAGTGAGTATAGTGAGCATAGGGAGTACAGGGAGTATAGTGAGCATAGTCAGTATAGTGAGTATAGTGAGCATAGTCAGTATAGTGAGTATAGTGAGCATAGGGAGTACAGGGAGTATAGTGAGCATAGTCAGTATAGTGAGTATAGTGAGCATAGTCAGTATAGTGAGTATAGTGAGCATAGGGAGTACAGGGAGTATAGTGAGCATAGTCAGTATAGTGAGTATAGTGAGCATAGTCAGTATAGTGAGTATAGTGAGCATAGGGAGTACAGGGAGTATAGTGAGCATAGTCAGTATAGTGAGTATAGTGAGCATAGTCAGTATAGTGAGTATAGTGAGCATAGTCAGTATAGTGAGTATAGTGAGCATAGCGAGTGGCTCAGATCCAGAGAGCAACAGACTTGCGCTTTAATTGGGTTTGCGACGGTAGCATAGCAACAATTGCCCGGTAGAGTCAGCGCTTGAGAAGAGTTCGCGCGGCGCTTTGAGATAAGCCACCAGCCTCATCATCATCATCTTCATCATCATCATCATGGTGCTCGGTGAGGGAGCCGTGACGGAGGTCGGGTTCCATGTTGGATCTGGAACTTTCTGTCGGATCTCACGTCCTGTGGCGCTGGGATGAAAGCTTGAAGCGTCGGTACTTTGTCGACCCAAAAATAATCATATAATCATTCTAATAAATAGACTTCTTATGATACTTTCATTTTCCTTTTCCAGACAATAAAGGAAAATACAACGTGCTTTATATTTCTGTTCCTATTTCCAAATATTCCCCCTGGGGTGCTGAGGCAGTAAGTGAATCTTCGCTCTCAACACTTTTCCTAAATACTGCCGTACGCTTTTATTGTGAAGTTGATTAAAGGCGGGATGAGCCAGCACGTGGCCAGGCATCATTACACCCCATCATTTTAATACTCACTCTCCTTCATCTCTCTCTAATAGGAAAAAAGGAAACTAATGCACCATACAAAAAATATATATATTGTTGTTTTGCAACAACACAAATCATTTGATTCATCATCATTCATCTAAATACAATCAATCCAGTTTCTCTCTCTCTCTCTCTCTCTCTCTCTCTCTCTCTCTCTCTCTCTCTCTCTCTCTCTCTCTCTCTCTCCAAGGAGGCTACAGTTTGTCCGTCACTGTGTGTGCGTTAGTGTCCCACTTCTTTAATGGGCGACTGGCATCCATACATGGTGAGAATCGTGCTATCGACACGCTAGAGGAAACTTCAAAGCCTTTCCATTACATGTATGACATACATGTGTATTTACATACACACGCGTTTACATACGTGTGTATTTACATATACACACGCGTTTACATACATGCACATATTTACATGTGGCCGGTGCGCTCGACCCATTTCCGCGCAATGACTCATAAGCATCACAACGTAGGCCCAAATATCCACATATACACACAAATATGAGCATTTGTTTTGAGCCACAACGACAGCAACAGGGTTGAAATAGCGCTTCTGAACATACCTCCGAAATCAGGCCTTAGACGGATGTCATATCCCTTCAGCAATTTGTCCACGGTTGTCTTGGCAACAGACATTCCTGTGTTTCCAGTGGAGGTGCTGAGAAAGGGGAAGGCATGACAGTTAGCCATTTTAGCTGGAAAATACAATAAAATGGCATCAAATCTGATCAACAGTGGATTCTGTTCCAACATTTACATACATTGTGGATTCATTGTCAGCTCAATGCCTATAGGTTCATCCGTTCAAGTCATTGTGTTTTAAA
Organism: Coryphaenoides rupestris; assembly: GCA_002895965.2. NCBI lineage: Eukaryota > Metazoa > Chordata > Actinopteri > Gadiformes > Macrouridae > Coryphaenoides > Coryphaenoides rupestris. Next base: position 182,369 of record PIJE02000880.1, read on the forward strand.
TCCACTGCGTGTTGAATTGTACTGAATGTGTTTGTTTATGGGAAACATCTTTTGGGGGTCAAGCGGTTTTTGATATATCTACTGTAGTATGATATACTGTACCTAGAATCTAAATGATGTGGTAACATAGCATTTGTCCATTGCTTTACTATGTAAAGTTAATATTATGCAGTGCATGTGGGTGAATTCAGTTAAGATATAATCACATGAAGAAGAGGATGGATGAAAAACATCGAGAGAGAGAGAGAGAGAGAGAGAGAGAAGCAGAGAGAGAGAGAGAGAGAGAGAGAGAGAGAGAGAGAGAGAGAGAGAAAGATGAGTAACATGACAGAGAGACCCCATACTCGTCTCGTCCCCCCCATTCATCCTCCCTCCCGTTTCTCCGGCGCTGAAGCTTTAATTCCGGTGTGTGTGTGTGTGTGTGTGTGTGTGTGTGTGTGTGTGTGTGCGTGTGTGTAACGTGTCGAGAGCCGCGATGTCACTTCGAATCACGTCCACCACCACCACCACCACCACCACCACCAAAGCCCCTCGCCCCTCGTCTATGGATAAATAAATGCACGGTTCTCCGCCGCCACACGGCCACAGCTGTCGGTCACGCCGGCCCACCGATCTCAATATCAGGCGGCGTTCAGCACAAGCAGCATAACATGCACGAGCACACACACACACACACACACACACACACACACACACACACACACACTCATCTCCTCGCTTCCACCATGACACCTGTAGGTAGCGCCTCGTTTGGACGGGGCTGCAAGGAGAGAGCTCTACCTCACAGATGCTGCTGCTGCTGCTGCTGCTGCTGCTGCTGCTGCTGGCAACTACCGACACTTAAAACAAGATAACAAGGGTCGTAGATGTGTCTCGATGTGTTTGTTGTGTTGACTGTGAAGGCCAATAGGAGGGCCAAAAACGAAGGCCCTCGACATGTGGCCGGCGTGGGTTGGTGTAGTCTATCCTACTACATGTAGGCCTATGGATTAAAACATGTCTTCGTCCATTCCAGTGTACCCCCCCCCCCCCCCCCCCCCGAAGAAACTAGTAGAAGGAGCAATACAATATGTGCATGATGGTATGTACTATACACCACACACACACACACACACACACACACCGAGATTTCTTGTTGTAAACTACACCCACCCGTGTCTCACGTTAGGTAGGCCTATCTGAAGAAGGAGGGGGGGGGTGTTGAAGTAGCCTACTGAAATCAGTTCAGCTGGTGAGCCTGCCTAATTCAAGATGGTGAAGGTGTGTTTGTATTATTTGCTCTGTGTTTTATGGTTCATCTGAGTAATTTAGACCTATATGTGCATGTATGTATATGAGGAATAGCAGATGGGTTATCTTGGAGCAGATACATGGACCCTTATGGACGCATAACCAATGGCTGTGGCCTATCAGAGATTGTACGTGTCGTCATCTGATTGACTGGTTGGTTGATTAATTGATTGCTTGATTGATTGATTGGTTGATTTGTTGATTGATTGATTGATTGATTGGATTCTGACTGCGACGCCACAGTGAGAATTGCAGTCAACAGATTGCCATTTCGTGTTGAATGTTCAACGTGGGCATGTCTGTTCCGAGGTTGCAAATCGCCTACATGACATAAATATGGAATTATAGAAACATATGCAGGCCTACATCACCATTTTGTCATCGGCAGTGGGTATGGAGGCTGCGTGCTCATGTGGACGCGCACGCACGCATGTTTTTACGCGCAATCGGAGCCTAAACGTGCGCTATTATTATTGTGAACGCATTACCATTGAAATGCGTACATGAGCCGTTGGACGCCATGTGTTTGAATGCATTCACAGTGGTGGTGGTGGTGGTGGTGGTGATGATGATGATGATGGTGATGGGGGGGTGTAATTGTGAATGTGGTTGTGTATTTCCTTACCTTGGAACGAAGCAAACGAAGCACAAAGCCGCCAAAGCAGAGAAAATTCCACATGTGTCTCCTTGCCGACCCAACATTTCCACAAATCATAAAGCCTAGTTTCAATAATCCAAGCCGCCGGTGGTGGTGGTCCTCCTCCTCCTCCTCCTCCTCCTCCGCCCCCCCAAAAAAATGTGTAAAGTAAAAATAAAAAAAAATGTACAAAAAAATGGGCAATCCAAATGAATTGCCTTTCTAAATAAATAATCGAAAACACACTGGCCCTACATCTACGCATGCAATGACTTCATTTAAAAAGGGAGAAGGAGAAGAAGCAGAAGGGATGGATGGATGGATGGATGGATGGATGGAAGCGGTGCGCTCAGGTCCCACCCCCCCCCCCCCCCATATGGAAATCCGTACAGGTCACACAGACCCTCGACCAGCACCACAAGATCTGACATCTTTGCTCCAACCTGCAGCCTATCGCCGACACGCAACACTTTCCCACCACAACAACAACAACAACAACAACAACAACAACAACAACAAAAAGTGTTGACAAGCCTATTAATGTCCCTTAGACGAAAAAAAAATAATAACCAATGAGAAGCGAAGCCCAGTGTCTCTTGTGGCGCTCAGATCCGCAAGTGGGATTTCCCAGTCCAACAAATGTGCGGAGGAGACATGGTGGTGGTGCCCATCACCCAACGTCTTCTTGTAATCTGGTGCTCTCAATACTGACGGCTATAGCCTCGCTCGGCTGCAGGAGGATGATGCTGTCGGAGAAGAAAGAAAGGGTGATGGAGAGGTGGTGCTGGTGCTGGTGGTGGTGGTGGGTTTCTTCGATAGAGAGCTAGGAGAAAGAGAAAGAGAGAGACCTAGAGAGAGATGAAGGAGAGTGAGTATTAAAATGATGGGGTGTAATGATGCCTGGCCACGTGCTGGCTCATCCCGCCTTTAATCAACTTCACAATAAAAGCGTACGGCAGTATTTAGGAAAAGTGTTGAGAGCGAAGATTCACTTACTGCCTCAGCACCCCAGGGGGAATATTTGGAAATATGAACAGAAATATAAAGCACGTTGTATTTTCCTTTATTGTCTGGAAAAGGAAAATGAAAGTATCATAAGAAGTCTATTTATTAGAATGATTATATGATTATTTTTGGGTCGACAAAGTACCGACGCTTCAAGCTTTTATCCCAGCGCCACAGGACGTGAGATCCGACAGAAAGTTCCAGATCCAACATGGAACCCGACCTCCGTCACGGCTCCCTCACCGAGCACCATGATGATGATGATGAAGATGATGATGATGAGGCTGGTGGCTTATCTCAAAGCGCCGCGCGAAGTCTTCTCAAGCGCTGACTCTACCGGGCAATTGTTGCTATGCTACCGTCGCAAACCCAATTAAAGCGCAAGTCTGTTGCTCTCTGGATCTGAGCCACTCGCTATGCTCACTATACTCACTATACTGACTATGCTCACTATACTCGCTATGCTCACTATGCTCACTATACTGACTATGCTCACTATACTCCCTATGCTCACTATACTCACTATACTCACTATACTCCCTATACTCCCTATGCTCACTATACTCACCTATACTCCCTATGCTCACTATACTCACTATATTCACTATGCTCACTATACTCCCTATGCTCACTATACTCACTATACTCCCTATGCTCACTATACTCACTATACTCACTATACTCCCTATACTCCCTATACTCTCTATGCTCACTATACTCCCTATGCTCACTATACTCACTATACTTACTATACTGACTATGCTCACTATACTCGCTATGCTCACTATACTCGCTATGCTCACTATACTCACTATACTCACTATGCTCACTATACTCACCATGATCACTATACT